>CAHIKZ030000203.1:330000-560000 GCA_903632075.3 Acanthosepion pharaonis | reverse complement strand
TGTAATGCATTCTTATAGTAAAAATCATTTGCAATGCATTCTTATAGTAAAATCATTTGCAATGCATTCTTATAGTAAAATCATTTGCAATACATTCTTATAGTAAAATCATTTGTAATGCATTCTTATAGTAGAAATCATTTGCAATGCATTCTTATAGTAAAAATCATTTGTAATGCATTCTTATAGTAAAATCATTTGTAATGCATTCTTATAGTAAAAATCATTTGCAATGCATTCTTATAGTAAAATCATTTGCAATGCATTCTTATAGTAAAATCATTTGCAATACATTCTTATAGTAAAATCATTTGTAATGCATTCTTATAGTAAAATCATTTGTAATGCATTCTTATAGTAAGATCATTTGCAATGCATTCTTATAGTAAAAATCATTTGCAATGCATTCTTATGGTAGAAATCATTTGCAATGCATTCTTATAGTAAAATCATTTGCAATACATTCTTATAGTAAAATCATTTGTAATGCATTCTTATAGTAGAAATCATTTGCAATGCATTCTTATGGTAGAAATCATTTGCAATGCATTCTTATAGTAAAATCATTTGCAATGCATTCTTATAGTAAAATCATTTGCAATACATTCTTATAGTAAAATCATTTGCAATACATTCTTATAGTAAAAATCATTTGCAATGCATTCTTATGGTAGAAATCATTTGTAATGCATTCTTATAGTAAAAATCATTTGCAATGCATTCTTATAGTAAAATCATTTGCAATGCATTCTTATAGTAAAATCATTTGTAATGCATTCTTATAGTAAAATCATTTGTAATGCATTCTTATAGTAAAATCATTTGCAATGCATTCTTATAGTAAAATCATTTGTAATGCATTCTTATAGTAAAATCATTTGTAATGCATTCTTATAGTAAAATCATTTGTAATGCATTCTTATAGTAAAATCATTTGTAATGCATTCTTATAGTAAAATCATTTGCAATGCATTCTTATAGTAAAATCATCTGCAAAGCATTCTTATAGTAAAGTCATTTGTAATGCATTCTTATTGTGAAAACATTTTTAATGCATTCTTATAGTAAAATAATCTACAGTGCATTACTAATAGCAAAATATTTAGCAATGTATCTAACTAAATAATCAACTATCAGAATTTCTGGAAGGTCTTCTTGATAGAGCCGAGGACTTTTCGGGAGCCCTGATATAAGCATTTGTATAACTCCGTCGGAACTGGCTCTAGTCTATTGGGAATCATTTTAACACAGAAATATCGGGTTAATTATTAAAAGTAGGATGTATTGAATAATGCATGTAAAAACCTTTCTTTCGTTTTTTTACGGTTTATCAACACTTCGTGGGTTATTTGAAGCCATGACATATTTTGAATTGTAAGAACAATTATTTATGTATTTATTTTTGAGAGTGAATATTGCTTCATTATTGTTCATTCGCGAATCTGTTAGGACGGCTAGCCAATCCCTGTCGCAGACGCCTGCTCAGGTACATCTGTGTTTGATTAACACCCACAGGGCCAACCTGTGGATTATACTGTAACTATGCTGAGTAGATCTTTCTTACAATCTCTAGTAGAGAGCCCATCATCTGACTGATCAACAGTTTAAACAAGACCAATACGCTCAAAAGCTCGGTCACGATGACTCATGATTTCGTGCTAGCACACCTATTGACCGTCTGTCATTTATTCACAAGACTTCGGTCAACCCGTGGTATGGTTTACCGGCACTTTCCGAAGGTGTCGTGCGATGTGATTGCCTCCCCAGGGAGATAACATGTTGAGATTGGAACACGGGTCTCTTGGTCGGGTAACAAACGTTCGGTCTAATTGCCGCACATCAAACCATTGCTTTTCTTCTTCTTCTGTTTGTCATATCCCTTCAGACGGTGGGTGATTATGGCTCTCCACAACTTCCTGTCCTTGGTACCTCTTACTATTGTTTAACTTTTCACTGCTCTCATCTCTCTCTTGCTAATATGTCTTGTGAGCATTAAATTTTCGAAGCCCTCTTTCCTCATAGTGCCTTAGAAATTTCAATTGTCTGTTTTTTTTTATATATTGTATACACTCGCGTATCATGCAATTTTTGAAGACCTAATTTTCAAGCTAATTTTAAGAGGGTAGCATCATATACGAGATATAAAATAAGTGTATGTACTGCTGGCCCTGGCTACACTGTTGACGAAACAATATATCCATTTACTATAATCAAATTAGCTATACTATACAAATCCTTATAGATAATCAAAAGAAGGGTTGGTAAAAAGTGGGGGATCAGTTTTGCATTGTTATTTGGTATTAAGCAGAAACCACATTTCTTGGCCATAGCAAATTCATACATGGAATTCCAAAACATCTTTATTGGTAATCAAATGAAAGGATGATATAAATGAGGGATCATTTTTTATTGTTTTTTAGTATTAAACCCATCCCCCATTTTTGGCCACTATATGCTATCCATTTCTATAATCTAGACAGGATTTAAGTAAATTCCAAACAATATTCTTATAAGTTGATTTGTTACCGTATATACTCGCGTATCATGCAACTTTTGAAGATCTAATTTTGAAGCTAATTTTAAGAGGGTAGCATCATATACGAGATATAAAATTAGCGTTTGTACCGCTGAACCTGGCTACAGCTTTGACCAAACTATATATTCATTTACTATAGTTAAAATGTGTAGCTGTATTTAAAATGAACATGATATTGATAAAACTGATGTTTTACTTAACTGTATCCAATAATAATACATCTAATATTTACGTATTAGTATCGTATTATAAAATACAAACATAGTGAATGTACATCTTTTCTATTGTTTATGTTTATAAGATGTTTAGCTGTCTCCCGTTCGGTTGTTTACGGCTGTATGTGTTTACGCAACAAGTATAGCGTTACTAATGATATTTTTATCATTCTCTTTTATTTTTTTAACTTATTTAACTAGAAGATGGAATAAAGAGATAAAAGAAAAGAGGTTAATCTATTATAATTTGGTCTCTGAAAAAAGGAACTTACATTATACACGATAAAATCATTTTTATATGTGAAAATTCGGAGGTCGTACGATATGGTAGATCGCATGTTATACCTTTTTATTTAGATGACGGTCATGTCACATTGAAACACCTGTTCTCGTAGGTTCATCGAAGTTAAGCAATGTTGAGCTTGGTCAGTCACTAGATGGATGACCGCTTCGGAATATCAGTTGCTGTAAACTTGGATGTACGGTCGGTGTAACGGAAAACGGCTCGGAATTTGAAATCGTAGAGCCGAGTTCTAATTCCCGTTGGGTTCGTTATATTCACTTACGCGCAAATACATCTTCCCCACCCAGCTATGGGTTAATTAGTGGAACCTGTATCAGAGATTAATTATATATCTACCCAAAAATACTTGCGATCTAAAAATATATTCTGGCTTTAAGTAACCTGCAAAAGGTTGGTAAGCCGTAAAAAATAAGTCAGTGATTTTTATGGAGATTTTCTTAGATCTGGCACAAGACCGGAAGTATAGGGCACACTGTGAGAATCAAAGTCGGTATTGTTCTCGCGAGACAAGGTTGATAACCATTACATCACGTCAATATTTTATGCGTTTATTTACTGTTGTAGTAAACCCTCTTACAGCATAATGAACTCTTCCTCCTCTCATAAATACAAACTGCGAGTGTCGGATACCAGAGAGTGAGAAGTGAAGTGGAGTAGTAGACGCAGCGCTAATCTACTTATTACTAACACTATTGTTTTGTATATATCTTCAATATACTTTTTCAACCTACCTTCGTCTTCCATGTCTTTCTTTCTGGCCACTAAACAGGCCACAACATTTCCCAAATAGACGCAAGTAAGGACATATCAAAGGTAGGCTAAGCCGTTAAACCCGCCTATTTACACGTATCAAGCAGAGTAAATAGATGTTGGATACCACACCCTGAAGTAGTAGTAGTTAGTAACTATAGTGTGTTCTATCCTTGCTGGATTCCGTGCAAATATAGTCTTGTACCAAACTTAGGCATATAAAGAGTAAACAGGGATAAAACAAAAAACAAAAAGAACGCAGCGGCAAAAGTTCACATCGACATTTTAACTGTTGACAACAAGTCTTTTAATAGGACAAACTTACTGTTGAATATTTACAAGAGAGACGAAAAGAAAAAAATTCAGGTCGTGACTTATTGCAAGGTCAACAAAACAAATTTTTTCAACTTTCCCTCCTCAGTCGTTAAAATTATTAATGTATCTTGATTGTGTTTGTATATCGCCAACGAATACCTCTTCAAAAAGCGTTGGCCGAAAGGATCCTAAAGTACAATAATAACGTCCATTTTGTTCAAGTCTCAGTTCTATTGCTTATATATATATATATATATATATATATATATATATATATATATATATATATATTAAGAAATGGACAAGGTCCGACAATTTATTTATTAAAGACATTTTTATGTTTTAACGTTGTTATTTATAGATACAAGTATTTAAGCAAATTTTCTGTTTATGATAAACAGTATTAAATAACATTTTCCGAAAATTTTCCTGAATTCCTGTCAAAGTAAATTTTCATAATAATGTTTATCATAAACAGAGCATTTGCTTAAATACTTTATCTATAAATAACAACGTTAAACATAAAAAATGTCTTTAATATAATATATATATATATACATATATATAGTTTATGAAAACAGTCACTAGTTAAATTCATGAACAAAATTCAAACGGATAGAGATGTCAACTTAATCAATAATAAATTTTTTTTAAAGAGATTAAAAAAAAATTACTAGAAGTAAACTTATATTTTTAAAATAAAATTTTATTCTTTTATTGTACTTTCTATGAATATTTTTCGAATCGACTATTTCATAGAAAATACCCAAAATATAGAAAAAAAATTTAAATCATTAACAAACATCAAATTACGTTATTTGTAGACAGTTTAGAGACATTCAAATTTATATCAAACATTATAATCTTTATGAACCCCCAAAATAGCACTTTCAAAGTAAAACAAAATAACAGCGTCTGTTTCTAGCCTATTCTTTTTTTTTTACAAAGAAAATTAGTGACACCTTCTCTCATGACTTCCTTCTCTCTTATTCTCTCTATGGATTTTTTCTCCTCTACCCCTTTGATATCAATATATAATTTCCGTTAAGTTAACCGTTTAAATGTGTCAATGTCTGCTAACTCACTCATGTCGTCCCTCTCCACCCTCACTTCCTCACTTCGTTAATTTACATATGTTTAATACTACCCGTCAAAAATATGTAAATTTCTTTTCATTTTTTGTTTCAACCTTTGGAAGTAAAGTCTGGTGATCCGCAGTCCTTTAAAAGGGCTGTGGTGAAATAATTTATTACATGGAACCTTAAAGTGGTCTGTTTATATATATATATATATATATATATATATATATATATATATATATATATATATATATATAATAGAAATAATTAGGCGGATTTGAAATAATCATAATTAAGTAATTCATCGAGACTAGAATAGAATGCAGAAGTTTCGACGTATATTTGGAACTCATCAGTGCATACACTACACAGAATCGAACTCGGACTGTTATGATACGATGCATGCGTCATACGAACCGTGCTGACGGGCTTCAGAGACAAAAGGGTTACTAATTAGACTCGATAGAGCGCCGCTCTTCACAAATTCCGTGGTATAACTGATCCGAATTTCCCTAACCCACATCTTCTATCCCTCTCCATCCAGAGCATTAGAAGTCGCTTCAAGCAAGGATATACAAGTGATAAAAATTATTAGGAGGATTTGAAATAATCATAATTAAGTAATTCAACGAGCTCAAAAGAAACCTCAACAGAATGTAGAAAACACTGGACGGCCCTTTCGTTCGATAATTTGGGATTCATCAGCAGTACGCATTCTTGGTAGTATATATATATATATATATATATATATATATATATATATATATATATATTGAGCAATAAAAAATATTAAAAAATTAAAATCTTTAGATACACTGGGTTGTAAATTAATATTCTTTCGTTTTTTATTATTTCATTTAGATTCCTCGACTAGTTTCGGCCAAAATGGCCATCATCAGGAGAAGAAATATTTCTGCGTGCTGGTAGCAGTGAACTACAGAAATGAATGTCTTGCTGGAGAAAATGAAGTTTTATCCGTAGTTTTCATTTGTTTTTTTATGTTTTTATTATTTTATCTTTTTAACATAAATCTTTTAACATTCCTTGTGTTGGTCAAACAGTCTATTTTAAGTTGTTATTTGAGATAAGAGCTGGATGGATCTATGCTTCACTGAATTCCCGTGGTCAGTTTGACAGTTTTATTAGCCCTGGAGAGGGGATGTGTCTCTGTTTAGTGTTTGTGTGTGTGTTATTTGGTTCTTAGGGAGTGAGTGAGTATGATATGTGTAAACGTGTGTATTGCTGTGGGTGCGTGTTATTTGGCCCATTAGAGAGTGAGTGAGTATGATGTGTGTAAGTGTGTATATTCGTGTCTGTCTTGTGTGGGTGAGAAATGTGGGTAGGTTTTGATTTGTTGAGTTATATATTAGTATTATCTATATTGTTAAATTTATGGTTTCGCCCGGCTGGATATTGTGTTTTTAGACGTTCTATCAACTTATTTTCATGGGACTCTAAAATCTTTCTAATATTATCTGCTCTTAACTTACATACATACATACATATATATATATATATATATATATATATTATAAGAGATTATAATAAAAACATGTTGAACTCGCAACACAAAACCTTTCATTTTTCAATACTTTGATTGTACTTCTTCAGGCGATGGTAAGTAACTGGTAATTAAATGATTTTTAAGGAAATTTAAAAACAAAGCGTTACCTCTTTTTCGAAAGTTAAAGTGAGGGGCATAAGGTAAGAATTAAAAATAGGCTTGTGGGTATGTCTTGGTTAACCAATTCAATGTCAGATCTACGCTAATTAGAAAAGTAAGCTCAGATGGTGGAGGTGGGTGAGAGATTTTTTCACGCCATGATAAACTGGAACATAGACCGGCCATCATTGACGAACACGGAAAATATGTTAGCGGCAAATATATCGTGAATATCGTATATATATATATATAGGAAAAGGTTTAAGTCCGGCATATGTTTAATTTATTTGTTCAAGTGTTATTTTAAATGGCTACTCATATTAGAGTAGATGCTCTGTTTGTATTTATTTATTAAGCAGTATATTTCTTTATTTACATCTAGCGGCCTGAATTTTCAAGAAAAGTTGTTAGAAAAATTTGTGTCCTTCGGGGAACGAATATTTTTAAAATATGAGTATCCATTTTTTCCAAATATGTATATTTATTTATTTACATCTGCCGGCCTTAATATTCGAGAAATCTTGTTAGAAAAATATACGCCGTCCGTCAGGATTCGAAATTGCATCCTCCAGATGTGACGTGCCTTAGACAAACTCGGCCACGTAGGAGGTCCTGATCAAACAAAGCCCGAATAGTGCTTTTGAACACATATCTTCCCGATTCTCGAAATATACATATCTGCTCTGTTTCGTTTTCTAACATAAACAAAGACATGTTTTTTAGGAAATGGATTAAACCCGTTGTATTTTTTTATTTATTTCCTTAAATATTATTTTTAAATGAATACTCATGTCTATGTTTTTATTTATTTATTAAACAGTATATTTAATTATTTACATCTGCTGGCCTGAATATTCGAGAAATCTTGTTCGAAAAATAAAGCGCCCTATATTTCCTCATCGATTCTTACACTTCCTACTTCTCTGTATATATTCCTGTTTGTAATATATATGCATTTCTTTCTACCTCTCTACCTACCTATTTACCTACGGTGCATATAATATTTTCACTGTCTTTATAGATAATATTATGTCATTTAATTATTGATACTTTGCCAAATATACGTATTGACTCTACAGACAGATGGTATGTTGGCATCAACCATAATACTTTAATGATCCTAATAAGGTAGGGGAATTCGATTTAATCAGTCTAATTATAAAATTAAAATACCAAAGATTAACTTTGCTTCATGTAGCAATCTATACAATGTCTTGTATAATAAAATCTGACACCTTTGGTTTATTTTTTGTTTTACGGCATATCGACACCTCAATGGTTTTGTTTAATGCCGACAAGGTTTTTAGGATAGGTTGATATGAATAGACTATTGCCTTCATCTTTGTTGCTGTCATAGTGTTACACAGTGATCTGATGAAATATTTTAAAATATACTTCATTGTCGAGTATCAATATGTTTAAACTTTCCTGTCCAACAAGATGTAAAGTCATAAGATTATGGTAATCTTTCAATACTGAGTTGGAGATATTTTTCCTCCAGTTAAGATAAGACCGATGGAAGTTTTTAAAACGAAGTTTAAAATTCCTAGAATTTAAGCGCGTTTCGTGAGAGATCATCGTATAGCCATTTTTAATTCTGTTTCTTTTTACTTTTTATCTTACTTATTTTATGAATTAACAACTTTAGAAAAAAAAGGCCAGATAATGCTATTACTTGCCCAGGAAACAAATTAATTAATATTTTTCTAATCCTAAAATCTAAAATTCGTCTCTTGACATTTCAGAAATCGCAGAGCCATCAGGTTTTTGTCTTGAGCCAATCATTTATTCTAAGCAATCATTATTTTTCCCCCATTGTCACGACATATTCTGAGCTACAAGCAATATTTATGCACTTCTTTCTACCTCTCTACCTACCTATCGACTGCATCTAATGTTTTCACTATTTATATAGATAATATTATATCATTTACTTATCGATACTTTACCAAATAAACGTATTGACTCTACAGACAGATGCTATCTTGCTATCAGCTATAATACTTTAATGGTCCTATTGGTGAGGAGGAGTTCGATTTAATCAGTCAAATTATAAAGTTAAAATACCAAAGATTAATTTTGGTTCATATGGCAACCTATAAAATGTCTTGCATAATAAAATCTGACATCTTTGGTTTATTTTTGTTTTACGGCATATCGACACCTCAATGAGTTATTTAATGCCGACAATATTTTTTTTTTAGGATAGATTCGTATGAATAGAATATGTATTCTTTGTAAGAAATCAGTTTGTAGATCAGCGTTTAAGTTTATTTTGTTTTTCGGCATATCGACACTTCAATGGGTTATTTAATGCCGACAAGATTTTTAGGACAAATCGAATGACTTTGTATGAATTCGTATGAATAGATTACGTTTCAATGACGAATTTTTGTAAAGTTGTTTTTGGGGGGCTGAGAGTCAAATGTATTTATGGTAGTTATTTTCTGTCCCAAAAATGTTATTGCTGGTATATATATATATATATATATATATTGTTATGGTCCGGTTCCTCTTGTACCACGGTGATAGTCCAAGGTAGAACCAATAAAGGAGAACTCGAACACAGATATGGAATAACACAGATATATTACAAACAAGAATATATACAGAGAAGTAGAAAGTGTTAGTATGAACAATCAGGCTTAGTAGTAATTGTCTGAACGCGACTCTGTTTCGGACTGCCGACTGACTGACTTGCTCTGACTGACTGACTGACAGACACCTGACGCAACTCACTTCAGACTTCAGACGACTGAACAGTATTTAGTCACCCCCCCCCCGCCAACACGAGGGTATCATGTGGCACAAAGCCGGTTTAACGTGGGATCTCCAAAAATATGCACTTTGAACCCGTATATACGGGTTCAGGGTCGCTTTATCTCCCCGAAAGAGACTCCGCCCTTCGGCGTAGCCTCGTTTGGGTTACTCCCCGCCCGAAAGCAGAGAGTTCTACCGATCAGCCGGTCAGCCGGTCGTCCGACTTCGGACTGAACGGTATTTAGTCACCCCTCTCCCGCCCAGGAGGGCATCATATGGCACAAGGCTGGTTTAACGTGGGATCTCTGAGCCCGTGGACTAGGCCAAAAATATGCCCTTTGGACCCGTATAAACGGGTTCAGGGTCGCTTTACCTCCCCGAAAGAGATTCCGCCCTTCGGTGTAGCCTCGTTCTGGTTCCTTCCCGCCCGAAGGCAGAGAGTTCAACCGATCAGCCGGTCGTCCGACTTCGGACTGAACGGTATTTAGTCATCCCCGGTATTAGATTGAGGCGCAGTATTTATTACGTATGGAATAGTCCATTATATTATGGGTAAGGTCCCATAACAATTATAAACATCTCTTTTTATACTTTCATGTTTTTTTCACCCTAGCTTAGGCATTAAACATTTGCCGATAGCTGTGACCCTAACAGGTGCTAACACCCCGGGTCAGTGTGGACTTGGGAACGACAGCGGTTAAGAGGTGGTTCCACGCTCCACAAAATCTCATGATCATTGGCCTTGCTACTAGTTGTACTTTACCGTCATACCCAGACCGTAAAATCTGATATAATTTGTATATATAAGAAGTTTGGTTGAATAATATCAACAAGTTCTATCTATCCAATTTAGTATTAAGTTTTTGAACTTTTTAAATATTAAAGAGTAAATAAAATGCTACTCCTCTAAATGACCTCTCACTGCCTAGGGCAGAGGTCGCAACCTTTTGCCAACTATGTGCCAACAAACTACGTATTTTTATACAAGTCAAGGTCAATATACTTGTTCTGCAATATATTCTTATATAGTAATATAAAGTATATATAATTTAGAATATATAAAAATTGAAACCGCTAAATATCTTCTTTGCGTTATAGTAGATAATGTGAACAAGTGTGCTGAAAAGTTGAAATGACATGACTTAAACCAGGGGTCGTCAAACTTTTGCTAACTTAAGTGACGACTTAAGGTTTTAAAATCAGTCAGTGTGCCAACAACATACGTATTTTTATACAACTCAAAGTCATTATATCTGTTCTACAATATATTGTATATAGTAATATATATATATATATATATATATATATATATATATATATATATATATATATATATATATATATATATATATATATATATATATATATATATATATATATATATATATATATTACTATATATATATATACTTTAGAAATATTAAAATTGAAACAGCTAAATATCTCCTTTGTCTTGTAGTAGACAATGTGAACAAGTTTGCAGAAAAGTTGAAATGACATGACTTAGACCAGGGGTCGGCAACCATTTGCTAACATGTACCGACTTAGGGTTTTAAAATCATTCATTGTGCCAACAGCAGACGTATTTTTAAACAAGTCATGGTCAGGATATCTGTTCTACAATATATTTTATATAGTAATATATACAATAATATGTAAACCACATTAATAGAAATAAACTATTTTAAAAAGTTTTTTAAAGCTTATAATTATTAATGGGAGTTCAACGAGTGAG
Organism: Acanthosepion pharaonis; assembly: GCA_903632075.3. NCBI lineage: Eukaryota > Metazoa > Mollusca > Cephalopoda > Sepiida > Sepiidae > Acanthosepion > Acanthosepion pharaonis. Next base: position 548,643 of record CAHIKZ030000203.1, on the reverse strand, counting down.
CAGTTTTGAAACGGCAAAGTATCTTTGCGTTTTTGTAGTTATTGTTTCGGACTTCGAGATGTCATTTGAGACTGCGTGCCATTAGAAATTGCTTGGCGTGCTATGTGTGGCACGCGTACCTTAGGATACCAACCCCTAGCCCAGAGCTTGAAATGATCGGAGATTTACGTGTTATCACTTGTGAAATTGATTTTAGCGTTGTGTAGGAAAAATTATGTTAAAGTTAAAAGTCATATTAGCATGTTTAACACCTTGGTTGAAACAGATGTAAAAAAGGAAGTTGATGAATGACTCCAGTCGTAACCTTTATTTTAGACACTATCAGTCATCTGCAGTCCATCGTTAATCGGCCTTTTGGGGAATTTATCAAGAATCTAAATAGACAGAAGGGCCACCGGACCATATGAGGCAGCAATATTCAAAACATGAACGAATGGAAGACTTATAAATATACAAGTTAGATACAGGCAAAAAATTACCTAGAACGTCGAGATAAACCAACTTTCCTGAAAGCAAAACTGGCAATTGATTCAACATAATCTTTCTCCTTCATGTCAACGGAAAACGTTATCCTGTTTTATTACAACAGTAGTAAGTTCGCTATCCATTACGTGGCCCAGACTTGAGCCAGGCCGTACTGGAGACTATACTAATTAATATTGAGTTATATATATATATATATATATATATATATATATATATATATATATATATATATATGTGTGTGTGTGTGTGTGTGTGTGTGTGTGTGTGTTCTAAGATAAAGGACTAACATGTTTCACTTTCATTAAAGCTCCATCAGAGAATGATATATGGATTAAAAGAAGAAAGAAATTCTAGTATTTGTGCTTTAGCATTGTTGGATTTTTTTATTGGTTAATCATGTTTCACGAGCATTCGACTTGTTAAACGAACGTTACTATAATTTATGATGTTCCTAATTCAACGAAAGACGATGCGTCCATTCGAATTTCAAAAAAAATTAACGAATTCCAAATCTAACTGACAACTCGGAAATATTGCTTTATGTATGTAAGTGTCTAATAATTCTATTTTGTTCACGTGGAATTCAGATGATAATGTATATTTGTAAGTCAGTGTGTGTGTATGTGTGTGTGTGTGTATGTGTGTTTAGTAGAAGTCGTAGTAGTAGTAGCTAACACTTGTTATTTTTTTTGTATGTTGTTTTGGGAACGTTTTTCCGTATATACCATTCGCTTTAGATAAACATAATTAGATTCTTTAAGAATGGATACAAAAATTGTTTTGACGTGAGTTTATAATTTGTAAAATATTTATTAGTAATCATTCGAAATATTTTCAACGTAAAGAATTATGTTCTTTTTTTAATTAGGGTTGCATTTTTTCATTATCTTATCCTGTCGTATTCCGATCCATATTTTATTTGTATTTGATCACGACCCATATATATATATATATATATATATATATAGATATATATACAGATAATATTAGTGGAAAATATACATACATATGCAAAATATATAAATACCCATACATGTATATGGTGTGTGTATGTCACCACGAAATGTATCTTTATGCATTAGACATCCGACAACATTCATATTTCTCTTACTTGAACCCCTTCCACTCACCTCTCCTAAAATTCTCTCTGTTAAGGTTTAATCTCCCTCCTCCTCCTCATACTTACACTCTCTCTAAATTCTGTTTTTATTTCCGGAGTTCTTTTTTCTGTTTTCTTTTTGAATTTGTAGGTCTGATGAATTGGATCGTATTTACGATTCCAATGAAATAAATTATGACCATGGAATATTAGTGTTTAAGCCTTTTTTATATATATATATATATATATATATATATATATATATATATATATATATATAAGACATTTTTTTATGTTTAACGTTGTTATTTTATAGATATATAAAACATAAAAAAATGTCTTTAATAAATAAATTGTCGGACCCTGTCCATTTCTTAATATATATATATATATATATATATATATATATATATATATATATATATATATATACTAGATCTATCTCTGATATTGAGCACTTTCTAATAAGTACCGCGTATATAATATATAAATAATTATACATATATATATTTATTTATATTTATATACACTTTTCACACACACACACACACACACACACACACACATATATATATATATATATATATATATATATATATATATATATATATATATGAACGAAGATATGAGACTGAACACGATTCATATATATATATATATATATATATATATATATTATAATATTTTCATATAGACAAAAACAATTTACTTACTACAAAGATGCAATTTCGTTTCAGAGCATTTGAAATTGCACTTCGAGAAATTGTGTTTGACAAACAGAATTGTTCCTAACCATTCGGGTTCTCATCAGACGAGGTGCAACTAAATGTACCGAAACGAAGTTGCATCTTTGTTGTGTAAATGTAAAATGTGTTGTGTAAATTATTTTTACCTATATGAAAAAAATTATAATAAATAATTATTGCTCTACTGTAGGTATAAGCCGTCTTTTGAATTCATGCTGTGAACGTTAAGAATTTATATTTTATTTTGTTCTCATTACATTGGGATATATATATATATATATATATATATATATATATATATATATATATATATATATATATATGGTAGTACTGGTTTGGAAAAACTCGAAAAACTCGGATAGCTCAACTTGCAGTAGAACAAATCGGTACCCAAGGAAAAATTGGAAATAAAAAAAGAAAGAACCAAGAACATTAAAACAAGGCGAAACAATCGTCAAGTGTTAAGATCCAAGTTAAAAGTAAAAATCTTCCAAGCGAGTAAAAATACAAGGGCGTAGAGTGCTCAATACGCTAAGTAGAGCAATAAACTATAATAATCCTAAGGGGCTAGACAAACCTACCTAGGTTTTGTTACAGTTTTTTGTGTATGTGTTATATAACTAGTGAGCCAGTCAAAATGACTTCACTCCCTTTATAGTCTACCAACAGAAGGTTAACCAATCATTTTTGTTTACCCTACCCGAATGACCAGTGCCAATTTGTCAGGCGAAGATGACAGAAGGAAGTACTACGCTCTGCTACTTTACTGCGATATCCACTGCTAACCTGAACTACGCTTTCCTAATGTCTCCTAAATATTCACTGCTAACCTCTGGATTCTATACTCGAAGACGACCGTCATAAAATGTCTAACAGGTTTCACTAAACGGATCTTCCGTGTAAAGCTGGCTTTACCGTGAAGATCCGTTTAGTGAAACCTAAATAAGGTTTTCCTGGCTACTTAGGATTATTATAGTATATATACATATATAAGATCGTTGTGTTTTATATATATATATATATATATATATATATATATATATATATTTATATATATATGTATAAATATATATATATAACATATATATATATATATATAAAACACACAACGATCTTATATATATATATATATATATATATATATATATAAATAAAAGAAGATCACTAATATTCCATGGTTAATTTATTCCATTGGAATCGTAAATATCAATTCATCAGACCTACAACTTCAAAAGTCTGTGAGTAATATTCTTTTTTGAATTTGTAGGTCTGATGAATTGGATCGTATTTACGATTCCAATGGAATAAATTATGACCATGGAATATTAGTGTTTAAGCCATTTTATTATATCCTTACTCTGTCCTGGACATTGAGTTCTACCTGGATTCTACCCTCTTAGAATTTTTTATTAAAAAATATACATCTATGTGTATGCATCTATGTATATATATTTATATATTTTGCATATGAATGCGTATATTTACCACTAATATTATCTCTCTCTCTCGTATATATATATATATATCTATATATATATATCTATATATATATATATATATATATATATATATATATATATATAAGATCGTTGTGTTTATATATATACATATATATATATATATATATATATATATATATATAAGCAGTTGTGCACAAATCGAATAAGTTATTTAAATGTAGCTAAGTCTGGCACAAGATCATAGTAGGCAAGTACCTGTGAAAATTAAAATCGCTACTTTTAGTAAGTTAGTTTCCGATAGCTGTTTGCTAACCATTGTGCTACTAAGGGTTGGGCTAATCGTAGAGATGGATCTAAAAGAAAAACAATTAACCCTCTGCATCAAAAAAGGGGGCACGTTTATTTTACATTTGTGGTTTATTCATTTACTAGCATATAACCCGTCAAAAATGACATTGACACATGAAAATTTTCTTTTACTGTTAGTTCGCCAAATACAAAGCTCAAGAGACACTCAAGGTAGAGCGTTATTGAGTGAGAGTGTGGTAACGGTGAGGGAAAGAGGGACTAAGAATGGTACATTATATAAGTAACAATACTGTATAATTATAAATAATTATGTGTCTGTGTGTGTGTGTGTATATATATATATATATATATATATATATATATATATATATAGGTCATTGTATGATCTTTACACCCTCCTTCCTCAATATTAAGTATGATAGAAGGAAATATAAAAATAAACCTTCTCTAAACTCGACCATGTCTCTCACACCACTCCTCGCTACCCTCTCTGTTAAATTACATAAGCTTAATACACCCCGTCAAAAGTATCAATTTTCATTTCATTTTTCGTTTCCTTTTGAAAGTAATGTCTGAAGATCCGAAGTACTTTAAAAGGTCTCTGGTGAAATAAACTATTACAATGGAGCCTTAAAGTGGTCTGCTTTTCCTTAAATTATATATATACATACATATATATATATATATATATATATATATATATATATATATATATATATATATATATATATATATATGAAAATCGTGATCCTGTCTCTGATCTTAGTTTAGATAAGCAATCATCTTGAGTCCAGGAACGGATTAATCCATTTTAAGTGGATTCCTTTGTGCAAAATAGTTTCGGAACGTGAACGCCTTTCAGGAACGAATTAACTTTGTGAAACGCGGTTCCATTCTTGTTGTCAAGTCACCAAACTGTACTGCTGAACTGCATCTAGTAACATTGTCTCCTCAACTAAAGTTCAAGGTTTAAGGATGTCAAATGGATCAAGCACATCACACTAAAATATTAATTCATTACGATGACATAAAAAACAGGTTTGGGAATTTTGCAAATGTTTAAACATGTAAGCCGGTGACAACATAGGGCAAAAATTTGGTTCAATCGGCAAGAGAGCGTCAGTTGAAGTGTAGATTTCGCTCCATACACATCCCTACTCGAGTTTGCCGTGACTTTTCTTGAATCTCATTATATTTTATGGCATTTTTTTGTTAAACAAGGCAGCATCGGAACCAAAGAAGAATAATGATAACAAAATCAACATATATATATATATTTAAAAGTATAATGAAAAAAATACAGTAATGAATAATCATCATCATCTTGCGGCCTCAGCCGAGATTGAACTCACTACACCTTTCCAGTATTCCTTATCTGGCATAGCTAATACTTTGATTGGTGCAGTTCATAATCTTGTCAAATAGCTGAATCCTTGATGCTTCGCTAGGTCTATCAAGAGTGTTTTTATTGTGACACCAACACTAAATGGATTACCAAACAAGGCTCAGAGAGACTCCATTCACCCTCCGCAAGTTTTGAATTCAGAGTTTTCCTTCTCCTAGTCCAATTGCCATCCAAGGCTATAGAACCCAGTCTGTCCTGCTATTTACCCATAGCTGGAGGGAGAAGAGGATTCACACCTTTCCCAAGGGTATTAGCACGTAAGTGAATGTAATGGATTCGACTGGAATTCGAACTCGGCTCTCCGATTCCTCCAACCAAGCCGCTATCCATTACTCCACCGTGCCTCCTCAATAATGAATAATAACGGACATCTTTGTATAAATCAACAACATATAGTTTTGTATAACTTGTAACACTGAAGATATATATATATATATATATATATATATATATATATATATATATATATATATATATATATATATATATATATATATATATATATAAAAAAATATACGGAAAAAAACAAACAAAAAATCCTAATATGCAATTATGCTGTTTTAATGTTAATATAATGTCAACGTCAGATGTTTCGGTCTAGTAGACCATCTTCAGGACATATTCATAAAACATAATTAACATTAGACTATATTTAATTCAACATGAAAAGACGATGGACATAAGAGTAAGACTAATCAAAACAGACAACTGAAATTTTTCAAGATCAGCGTTCCGTTTCAATATGATCACGTCGGCGTCACGTGGGCGATGTTGTGAAAACGTATTCCTAAAATAGAGTATTTTGAATGAAAAATGAAAAGAATTTTATTTTAATCTAAAACTTATATGTACGTTCGTCGAGCATTCCGTATATTTTTCTTCGTACTGTCGGGTCTATATCCATATATTTGCTTACATATATATACATATATATATATGTGTATGTGCGTGTGTGTGTAGTAATTCATCAAGTCTAGAAGAATTCTCAACAAAATGCAGGAAGCACTAGAGGGCCGTTTCGTACTATTTAGGACTCATAAAATGCAGTGCGCATTCAATGCTGAGAATCGAACCCGAATCGTTACAATTCAAGGCAAAAGTCAAAACACTGGATCAACGGACGTCAGTGACAAAGAGGGAACTGACTAGACTCGATATAGCGCCTCTACTAATTTCCGTGGAGATACTCCTCCAGGTATATATATCTATCTATAAAAGGCAGGATGTGTGTGTGTGTGTAACAAATGCATGGTCGCAATTTTCGACAGATTTGCACCGAAATTTACATGCACATGCTCCAAGTTAGTGGGAAGGCTAAGACCGAATTTGCATTTCCCAACTCCCATCGATAGTGTAAATAATCGATTTTTTCATGCTTCGACGGCAGTTTTCATGTAGTTTGCGGCCATTTTCTACTGGCCAGAATGAGTGCCTATAGCTGGCTGCCACGAATAGGCAGGAAGATTCTATTGGCCAGCGTGAGAGCCAACAGCTGACTGACACGAATGTTAACTAGCATGCTAGCATGCAAAAAATCGATAGCTGCAATCGTCACAAGTGGGAAAAATTTAAATCTGCATGGCACTTTACTCCAATTGGCTCATTCGCTTGCTTAAACTCAACGTTGATTCTGATTCCGCAGAACTGGGTTGGGTGTGAAAAAGTATTTGTTGTTAACATTCTTTTTCATTCGGTTTTTACAGTTACGAATCCTTTTTTAAAGCCGATCGTTTTGTGTTCATTTTGTTTAGTTCTTTTTTCGTAACAGATTTAACGTTTAGTATAGAGCTTAGAAAAAATTCGCAGTGTGAGGTAGGCAAGAAGTAAGGCATGTAGCAACATCAGCACGGCCAAGGACACTCCTTTAAAGGCAAGGAAGGGCAAAAATAGTCAAGCGATATTGATGCATGTTTCATTAAATACTATAGACAGGTTTTTTCTATTTATTTTATGCAAATTCCTTTCATATCGTCTGATAAGCTTAATAACATTATCATTGAAAATTCTCGTTGAAAACACAACTATACTTAAACATGAAAACAATAAACAAAAACTAAAAATTCTTGAAGCTATACACATAAAACAGTTGAAACCTAACCTGAATAAAATAAATTATGAAAACTCCACAAACATACTTAAATGCTTATAATTGATAACAGAAGCCACTGGTTTATACCAACGGCTCCCATACTTAATACTTCTCGTTTTCACTCTCGCGTGATCATGTGTGACGCCATGAGCCTCGGTGCGATTTTCGATTCCAGCGTCTCGTATGCAGGAGTTTGTCGTTGCTTGGAAATCCTCCATGCAAACAAAAACAGACGATCATTAATGTTATATCCGGGTATTGTTTAATATATTGTAATGTCATTGTCATCTTTATCAATATGAAATGAATTTGCATCAAATAAGTAGACAAAACTTGTGTCTATAATTTAATGAAACATGCATCAATATATATATATATATATATATATATATATATATGTGTGTGGTGGGGGGTGTATTCAGTTGTATGGATATTAGTTTGTGACCCTGTGTTGCACGCGTTTGCGATCGTCAGACGTACTCTCTCTCATGGTTTTTCTAATGATCGAAAAGCGTGTAACCCAGGTTCAAAAACTCATAACCATACAACTGAATATTTTAGTTTATCACTGATATTGAGCACTTTCAACTAAGTACTGCGCATAGTACATACATACACACACACACACACACACACACACACACACACACACATATATATATATATATATATATATATATATATATATATATATATATATATATATATATATGTATGTATATTCGTCTGTATATATGTTTTACTTATAAGTAAATATACAGTCTCATGAATCATGAAGAAGCTATACTCTCAAAAGATAAAAAAGGAAAATCTTGTAAAGTTCTTGAACGATGAAAATAAAATATTGGAAATTCTGAAAAGATTGAAAATAGAAAACAAAACTATGTTTTTAATACGTGAAAAAAAATCTGGCAATACTTGAACAAATAATGGCTTTAAGGATGTTACGGAACTAGATTTGAAAGAAAAAAAACTAAAAGGTTAATAAACAAGAAACGTGGATTGTCCACCATGAAAAAATTTGAAGAAATTTTTGCTACGAATATAAATAGAGACTTAATATGTTCAGATTATTGATTCAATAAACAAGCTTGAAGATATATATATATATATATATATATATATATATATATATATATATATATATATATATATATATATATATATATGAATCTGTTTTTTCTTCTATTATGATTATTGTTATGGGATCTTACCCATAATAATAATAATGGACTATTCCATACTTAATAAATACTTCGCCTCAGTCAGTAGTTCAAGTCGAGTCAGAGGCAGTCCGAAACAGTCGCGTTCAGACAATTACTACAAGACATTGGAATAGTGATACTGGTCGAGACTACATTGTTCTCTCTATTAAACCTGATTGTTCATACTAACACTTCTACTTCTCTGTATATATTCCTGTTTGTAATATATCTGTTTTATTCCATACCTGTGTTCGAGTTCTTCTTTATTGGTTTACCTTGGACTATCACCCTGGTACAAGGAATCGGAACATAACAAGTCTTAACGGACATAACAATTAATAATAATAATAATAATAATAATAATAATAATACAGCTTGAGTATCCTTTTGTCCGAAATTCCAAAATCCGACAACCTCTAAAATCCGAGAATTTTTGAGGCGCTTACATGATTTGCGAAAATGGAAAATTTCAGAAAGTACTGGGAAAGATCCCACGTGATGTGCAGCCGTTGTAAATGACCTCATCTGCCCTTGGTGCAGGTTCTCCAGCCCGGCGACATAGCCTACGTCATATTTTTTTTTTTTTTTTTGTAAGCAATATTCACAGCAAAATCTTCGATCGTGGATTACTTACCAGGTGTTTTATTCTCAGTAAAATTATTATTCAAAATGTAAAAATGCCATGTATTTATATATTTTTTTGTAAATAGTGATCATGATTTTTGTACAGGTACAGAAAGACAAAACATTATTTTTACCTGAAATCGTAATTTCACTACATAAAAATTCGTGTGGGCATTATTTGTATCTGTATGTACACAATTTTTTAAAATTTTTTATATAAAACTATTTTCAGGATATATATATATAAGTTGTATTTTGAAATCTAATTGGATATCATATTTTTTACGTGGGTTCCATCCCCAAGTTCCCTCATTTTATAAATGCTATAGACGAATTAAATAGCCTCTATTCCAAAATCCGAAAAAAATCTAAAAGCCAAAGCACTTCCGGTCCTAAGAATTTTGGATAAAGGATTCTGAATCTGTAATAAATTTCCGTTTCGCTAAATTAATTCATGCCACACTGATGTACTCTTGAACTCTGTTAATGACTCGAAAATTATTTTCATTTCCTGGGTTTTCAAAATATGAATTTATTTTTTGTTCCATTAAAAGAACCAGGGAAGAACTTGCAAATAATTTTTTTTGCTTCGTATCAATACAATAAAGTAATGTGTTTGTGTGGGTTTTTTTCAATAAGTCCAAATCAAAAATCAGCAGAAATTTAAAAAAAATCAATAATTTCATTCATTTTAATCTTCTATGCAATATTAAAATAGATTTTTTCCCGCTGAATTGATTTGACGTCTTTTCGTTAGTAGTCATTTCTTGATGGCGAATATATAGGCTGTTCCAATAACTTGGACCGATTTTAAATGTGAATTAAGTTTAAACGTCTAATTTTCTTTAAAATGTGAATTTAAGTTTAAGTGTCTCTTTTTCTTTCAGAATTAACAATTTAGTCTTTGGCAATTTCAACCATGGAAAGATTAACAATCATACAACGTGTTAAAGTTACAGAAGCAAAAAATGGACGTTCAAACAGAAATGCGTTCATGCGATTTTTTTGTTCAACATAATCGACCAACCGGCGCACCTCGACGTGGTGTAGTGGTTAGCAAACTTGTCACGCTAGAACAATTACGACTAAGTAGTGAGTTCGATCCCCACTAGGTGCCCAATACTTTCGGCCTTGTGCCACGTCTAAGCTACGCTTGGAAAATCAGCATATTGATGACAGGGGCACCTCGAGGCGATGTAATGGTTAGCTAGCATGTCTCTCTAGAACAATTATGACTAAGTAGTGAGTTCGATCCTCACTGGGTACTCAATAGTTTCGGCCCTGTGACACATCTAAGCTACGCTTGGGAAAAAAGGGCACCTCGTCGTGGCGTAATGATTAGCAAGATTGTCTCCTTGTCTCGCTAGAATAATTACGACTGAGTAGTGACTTTGATCATCATTGGGTGCCCCATACCTTCGGCCTTGTGCCACATCTAAGCTACGCTTAAAAAATCAAGATAATCGACCAACCGAGAGTGCAATTGGAAAAATTCTTCGTAAATTCAAACAAACTGGGTTGGTGGCAGCTGTGAAAACAATATTGTGGGCTCGTTTACGCCGTTTAGCTGAAAACATTGCTGCAGTGCACGAAAATGTGGCCGAAAATCCAGACACCTCTATTCGTCATCGCTCGCAGGAATTGAACCTCTCCACAACAACGTTACATCGAATACGCTTACAAAATTCAATTGACACAAAAACTGAAACCTGCTGACCATTTGGAGCGCCGTACATTCGTCAATTGGGTTCACGAGCAAAGATAAGACGATGAAGATTTTTCGCAAAAAAACCGTCTTTAGTGATGAAGCAGAATTGTCGCATTTAGGTTGATAGAAATCCAAGGAAGTTTTTTGAAAAGCCACTGCATCCACAAAAGGTGTGCATTTTTTACTAGCGGAATCATTGGGCTGTATATTTATAAATTTGAACGTCCATCTTCGTAATAGGCTTCGATAACACGTTGATTGTTAAGAGTTGAAATTGCCAAAGACTTAAGTTGTTAAAAGTGAAAGAAAAAGAAAAAAAATCAGTAGACGCTTAAACTTAATTCACATTTATTTCAAAGTTATTGGAACATCCTTTTATAAAGGTAACTCTGTATTGCCCAGGAGAAATATTATAGCTATCGCAATATAACTTCATGTGACACATTCGTTTATATTTAGTAAAAGATCCATTGGGACGGAAGATAAAATTGTAACATTTTCAAAGTCAATTTCAAAAGCAATATTGTGATATTTGTGCATAGATTTATGCAACCGCATATACGCCATTCTGTCTCATTACTTTCCGCCATCTTTGAGATAACTTTATGATTCAATCCTCCATATTTCCTTTTTTCATCATTGTCTCAGAATCACCCGTCAAAAACAAATTTAATGTCAGAATCTACGTGGTCGCATTTTTTTATGTTAGATGAAACACGTGCAATGAATCGCCAGCTTCAGGATATCTACCAACCGCCCCACGCGGTCAGATGTGGCAAAAGACCGAATTTCATGTTGGGTATCCAAGCCAAAAATCTCAGCCAAAAACCAAGCTCAGCCAAAAATTACCTGTAGACCCCGGGGTCGAGTAACTGTTTCCCGAGACGAGACTATGAGGAGGCACATTAGAGTAACGGATAGCGGCTTGGATTGAGGAATCGGAGCGCCGAGTTCGAATTCCAGTCGAATCCATTACATTCACTTATGTGTTAATACCCTTGGGAAAGGTGTGAATTTCATTGAAATGAAATAAAAAAATTGAAATTATATTATAGTTGGAATTTCTGGGTTGAGGAGCTATCATTATTTACACTATTTGCATTCGAACTATTATCCTTCTCTTTGTACGTCCTGGGTATGACGATAATCTACATCCGCGTCCTGGGTAAGACGTTAAACTACGTCCAACAGCAAGGCCTCTGATCAGGAGGTTTTGAGGAGCGTGGAACCACCTCTTAATTGTTGGTGTTCCCAGGTCCACCCTGACCGGGGTGGTAGCACATGTTAGGGTTCCAACTATGGTCAAATAGTTAAACCGCCAACCTAGGGTCAAAACACTATGAAAGTATGAAAAATAGGTTTTAATACCAGAAATACTTTGTAAAACATTTTTACCAACAATACATTTTGGAAAAAATAAATATTACCAGCAATACATTTTTGAAGAAAAATATAACTAGAAATAGAATTTTTGAAGGAAAAAATATTACCAGCAATATATGTTTGAAAAACAAAACAAAACCAATATTACCAGCAATAAAAATTTTGTCGGCATTAAATAACCCATTGAGGTTGATATGCCATAAAACAAACGAAACCAAACAATATTACCAGCAATAAAAATTTTTACCGACATTAAATAACCCATTGAGGTTGATATGCCATAAAACAAACGAAACCAAAAAATATTACCAGCAATAAAAATTTTTACCGACATTAAATAACCCATTGAGGTTGATATGCCATAAAACAAACGAAACCAAACAATATTACCAGCAATAAAAATTTTTACCGACATTAAATAACCCATTGAGGTTGATATGCCGTAAAACAATCGAAACCAAACAATATTACCAGCAATAAAAATTTTTACCGACATTAAATAACCCATTGAGGTTGATATGCCGTAAAACAAACGAAACCAAACGATATTACTAGCAATAAAAATTTTGTCGGCATTAAATAACCCATTGAGGTTGATATGCCGTAAAAACAAACCAAAACCGAAACTTCTCTTTGTTGTTTTTATCATAAGGTTTTGGTTGTTATACCCCTCCCCCCGGCTTTCCTTGGGGGTATATCGATTCAGTTAATGTACAGAGAATTACGCACTGAGTCATTTATCTAATCTCCGGGGGTAGACTGTTCTCGTTCCACTGCTCATGACCATGGATATCTCCTCTTGTTCTTACTGTTAGTACCACTTATTTATTACTCACCCTGTATTGCCCGGCACAAAGACTGAACTCACAATTAATATATAACGAAATTCATGAACCAAGCCTTCAATCCACTAGGTTAATGTGTTATGGTTCAATACCTGGCCCGGGCAGGGTGTACTTGAACTCAGTAGAAACGAGGTAAGCAATTCATTTTTGAGGAGATTTTGCAGCATTCACTGCCATATAGAAGAACTGATATCACGTAAATGTTCTATACTATTTTCTTTGTTTTGTTGCTTCAAATCTTTTCTTCATCTGTGAGCAGATTATCCAGCATTCACTGCCATATTCGAGGACTGATTTCACGTAACACTTCGTCACACTTTTCTTTATTTCTTTTGCTTCAAATCTCTTCTTCCTCTGTGAGGAAATTGTTCAGTATTCTCTGCCATATTTGAGGACTGATATCACGTAACAGTTCAGTAGCCTTTTCTTTGTTTCTGTTGCTTCAAATCTCTTCTTCATCGGTGAAGCATTTGCTGGCATATAGGAGGACTTATTTCACGTAACATTTCAGTACTCTTTTCTTTGTTTCTTTTGCTTCAAATCTCATCGTTGAGGAGATTGTTCAGCATTCACTACCATATTTGAGAACTGATATCACGTAACAGTTCAGTACTCTTTTCTTTGTTAGTGTTTGTTGTAACCTAGAGAAGGTTAGTGAATAGAATAATCACAAGAAGGTTGGTAATGAACGATAATACTTAGGACAAGAACAACAAATATAAGATTCACCAGCGGCGCGAAGAAGTAGTAAAGTGCAAGAAGTGAATTCCACAATGAATATTCAGCTGCAGGAATATTAAATCCGGTCTTTTGCTACATCTGACCGCCCCACGCGGTCAAATGTAGCAAAAGACCGAATTTAATGTTGGGTATCCAAGCCAAAAATCTCAGCCAAAAAACAAGCTCAGCCAAAAATTCCCTGTAGACCCCGGGGTCGGGTAACTGTTTCCCGAGACGAGATTCTGTCCTTCCAAATAGCCTCATCTGAGGATCTTTTCTGCTTGGAGGCAGAGAGTCTGACCGGCCCAGCTGGAGACAAATCTCCAACTGCAGACCAACATACAGTATTTACTACTGTATTTACATGAATTTGGACATACCCATTATCGTCCGTAGTCATGCTACAACACTGTTGCTTCAAGTATCTTCTTCATCTCTGAGGAAATAGTTCAGCATTCGCTGCCATATAGGAGGACTGATATCACGTAACAGTTCAGTACTCTTTCTTTGTCACGAATGTTTTCTGTTTCCTAATACTTCGCTTAGCTTTTGGAAGGCATCTTTCGGTATCCCACTGCACCTTCGACTCTCAGTGCCATTTTTTTCGTCCTCTGTTCTAGAAATTAAAATTCTGTACTTTTTTTTTTTACAATGACGTCCACCCTGTACAAGACCTGAGAGCCACTCGAATTAGTGTGTCACAGAGTGAGAGGCACAGTTTATGCGAATAGGTGGGGTTGCTTGTATTGGGCGTCTCCAATTTCTACTTTGCATCTTGGGCTGCTCTTTTGTTGGCAATCACACATTCTCTCCTCTTACATATTTAGTCTTTTCTTCTCGCTTTTATTTACTAGCTTCCATAGGAGTTACTTTCTGTGTCTGCTATCAACACTGTCATCTGTACACCCTATGTTATTAAAATTGTGTAAGAACTAATTCTTTCAGGGTCGCCACACTCGAAAATTTGAAAAGTCTGGTGAGAAGACCCATTATTGTCTTACGCTTCTTTGAATTTTTGATCATTTCCTGTAATTCGTTTTCTGTCCGTAACATGGTTGTTTGCTCCCAGTATAAGGTCTGGATTATTCTAAGAACTTTCCAAAATAAATCAAACGCATCTGGCATTTCGAATAGTTCTTTGTGCTGTGCTTTATCGAACTCTTTTGAATAATCTATATAACGTAGATATACATCTTTCTTAATTTTTATTGCACCTTTTGATATATATATATATATATATATATATATATATATATATATATATATATATATATATATACCGGGTGTAACAGCAAAATTGTCCAAATCGTGTAACAGCAAAATTTTCCAATTATTAGATTAGGTGTGAACCGTCGTATCTTAGAAACGATTAAAGATATCTTACCGGAAATCTCCAAGGTTTTTATAATACTGTTGGGATCTACTTTGAGCAATACGAATGTATAATTACTCGATTGAAATAAAGTTCAAATATATCTATTTTTGCAGGATCATTTTTCAAATTCAACATGATCTTCGCCCTCTTTAATCTTCTAACATTCTGTCCTGGAGTAACAAGTTACCTCACATGTTTCACGTACGATTTCATTTTCAAGTCTTTCTTCATTGCTCTTTGAACTGTCATAGCTGAAACTCCTCTCTCACGTGTCAAACGTCTTATGGATTGAGTTGGATCTTTTCTAATTAATCTCTTCTTGTTCAGACCTCCTGAGCCAGTTTTCCTCTCTACTTTCCTTTATTTTGTAAACTTATTCACCGTACTCCTGATGGTTATTGACTGGACTTTGAAGATGGAAACCATATATATATATATATATATATATATATATATATATATATATGTGTGTGTGTGTGTGTGTGTGTGTGTGTGTGTGTGTGTGTGAAAATATATAGAAAATAGGAAAGAACTGGTTAGGTAAATAATCCAAATTTCCTTAGTATTTTTGCTATTATTTTTAAAAAATAGTGCTCGATACAAAAGTAGAGCATAAATATAAATAAATCTCTATAGACACGTAAACCAGACTAGGCGAAAACTTCTTCCGTTTCAAATTTAGACACCCCCACCTTATCCTGACTTGACATCTATGAAAGTAAATCTATACTGATACTTATAATTAACACCCAACCCACCCCTACCTAATTTAAACAATTCGCCCTAGCTGTTACCATGGAAATTTTGATTTCAATTATGAATATACTATTAAAACACGTAAATTTCAGAAATAAGTTATTCCAAAAAAAATTTCGCTTGAAGATGGAACAGAGCTTACTTTAACTCAACTTAATTCAAATAATTATATTGAAGTTTTCGGCTCTTGTTTTGAAACATGAGACCTCTTATGTAGCGAGTTGGAATCATATTTTTAAATAAATAATTACATATATATATATATATATATATATATATATATATATATATATTTATACGTGTATATATATATATATATATATATATATATATATATAGTTTGTAATGAAGCTTAAAGCTTCATGGTTTTCCCAAGTCGTCAGGCACTAACTGATAGATAGATAGATAGATAGATAGATAGATAGATAGATAGATATTGCTTGAAGCAATCGCGTGTCTACTCACACTGCAGAGCTTTAAGACAACAGAAACAGTCTGTCTCTGGATGATTATATATATATATATACACACACACACACACATATATATATATATATATATATATATATATATATATATATATATATATATATATATATAGCTGTTTATTTAGGCCGCAATCACTGTTTTAAAAAATTTTCATTGAAGACGACTGAGATGAAGTTCTTTATTTAAATATTTTTTTTTTCAACACGAGAGATTTAAATATTGGATTTCATATTTAGGTGTGGTTATTTATCGTTAAAAAATATATTTCGGGATGTTCCAGTGTTAATTGTTTTGTTGTCGGGTTATGTAATTTAATAATAATCATCTGAGATAACCCTTCTACCTCCTATCAGCATGGCTGATGCTAACCTCCAGGAGGGTGATTCGTTGTGCCTTCTCGGGCTAACACTCTCGAGTGATATAAAGTGTAAAGTCTATATAGAATTCATTGCTAGGTCAGCTGCTAAGAAAGTTGGTTCCCAATGTCGTGATTGACAATTTTCCTCTCTAGAATCTATCTTGCATATCAATAAAATTGGGTAGACGGAACGTTTGGGGGTCGTCTATATCTTTGATAGCACCAATTCACAAGTCATCGTGACCGAGATCTTGAGCGGGCTGGCCTTGTCCAAATTTTTGATCATGCTAGATAACGCGCTCTCTCCCAGAAACTGTAACTAAGGTCTGCTCAGCATAATTGCAGTATAAACAACAATAAATGCGCCTGAGCAAGCTTCTGCAATTGGCTAGCCGCCCTAGTAGACGGATATCCTTGAATACGAGTGACCAGCTATAGGATATATATACATATATATTATTACCATCTACATATATATATATATTTGTGTGTGTGTTCGTGTGTGTGTGCGTATATATATATATATATATATATATATATATATATATATGTATATATATGTGTGTGTGTGTGTGTGTGTCGATAGTCACTGCGTGCACATCTAGAAATATTATAGACACACATTCCATTAATTATAACTGCTGTCTTCACACAAAAACACAGAGATTCTACGAGGAATACACATAAATAGTCCATTGGAATTCGCACACACACACACACACACACACACACACACAAACACACAAACACACACACATACACACACAGCCACTAACGCCGCAAAATTTGAATACGAAATATTAAGCATAGCAGTGAAAATAAAAGCATATAATTTGAAATACCGATATAGTCTCGGCCTGTCCCCTCATTTAGAAAATATTTCTGATTAAGCCCCAAGAAAAGGTATAAGTCTAAAGACATTTCTTTGCTATAGGACTAACATCATTTGTTTGTCATAGGGCTAAACATTTGTTTGTCATAAGTCTAATGACATTTGTTTGATATAGAGCTGACATCATTTATTTGTCATAAGACTAAAGGCATTTATCATAAGGCTGACC
The DNA here is from genome assembly GCA_903632075.3 of Acanthosepion pharaonis. NCBI lineage: Eukaryota > Metazoa > Mollusca > Cephalopoda > Sepiida > Sepiidae > Acanthosepion > Acanthosepion pharaonis. The sequence continues at coordinate 530,525 of CAHIKZ030000203.1, read as the reverse complement.
ACCTCTGCTTACGATAAGGTTGAACATATATTTTTTCATAAAGCTAAACACAATTTTATCATAAATCTAAATACACATTTTTCCATAAGGGTGACCAAATTTGTTTGCAATTATGCAGAACACCTTTTGTCATGAGACTAAACACATTTGTTTGTCAAAAGGCTGACTATATTTTGTCATAAGACTAAACACATTTTCGTCGGAATGTAACCAAACTTTTTGTCACAAACTTCACCATAGCTTATCATAGAGCCTACCGCATTTCTTTGTAACAAGGCTAAACATAAAGATGACCACATTTGTTTGCCGTAAGGCTGAACACATCTTTTTTTTTTTATTAGGATGAACACATTTTTGTTATAAGTTTGAACACATATTTTTGCCATAAGGCTGACCACATTTCTTTATCATATGGTCGACCATTTTTGTTGTTGTCAAGAGACTGAACACATTTTTGTCAGAAGGTTAATCATTTACGGATACACATATGACGATTCAAAATAAAAGTCTTTTAAATTATATTAAACTTTATTCTTTTATGTATTCCTATTTTTACAAATGAAATTTCCTAAATAAGATTCGTGTCAATGATGCAGGTGAGAAAAATTGAATAAATATGAAAAAACTCTTTTTTATTGTTAAAAACTTTAAAACTTTTAAAGATATTTTCGATTCGATATTGATAGTGATAGAAATAAATATTTACCTGTTTTTTTTTGTTTTTTTAAATTTTATTGACGTGTGTGTAGTATCAGATTGCCAATTAATTCACCCTTTTCATTTCCTGTGCGTTTTAAACTATTTGAGAGTCTCTGCTGTCTTGGAGTATCTGCTTACGCCACCAATTGTATAAGATGTGTGAATATAAAAACGTGGAACCGGTTTGGAAGCCAACGTTTGAATGCGTACGATATCAGGTTAGAGTTGATGTCTTTTCTTTCTTTTTATTTTTCCAAAGCACACATCATAATTCTTGCTTTCTTTCTTCATTCTTTTAATATTTTATGATTGAGCAAACCAAGAGTCTATGTTTTTTTTCTTCTTCTTTTTCTTTCTTTCTTTCTTTTTTCTTTCTTTCTTTCTTTCTTTTATCTTTTTATTCTTTTTTTTTTTTTTCTTTCTTCTTTCTTTCTTTTTTATTTTTCAAAAGCACATTCTTATTTCTCTTTTGCGTTCTATCTTTCTTTTTATTTGTCATTGACCAAACAAAAGTTATTCTTTTTTTTTCTTTCTTTCTTTCATTTCTTTCTTTCTTTTTTTATTTTTTTCTTTTCATATCTTTTTCTCTTTTTGCTTTTCTTTCTTAATTTTTTTTTATTTTATCTGTCCAAACCAAAAGTCCTATTTCTTTTTTTTTCTTTCTTTTTCTTTCTTTTTTTCTTTATTTCTTTTTTTTCTTCAATTATTTAATTTCTTTCTTTTTGTGTTTTTTTCTTTCTTTTCTTTCTTTCTTTTTCTCTCATTGACCAAAGCCCATTATATATGCCAGTCTTTTTTTCTTTTTATCTGTCCAAAACCTATATCCTATTTCTTTTTTTTCTTTCTTTCTTTCATTCATTCTTTTTATTTTTCTAAAGCAAACATATTATTTCTTGCTTTTTTTCTTCAATTATTTAATATTCTATCATTGACCAAACCCAGCCTTTGTGTTTTCTTTCTTTCTTTCTTTCTTTCTTTCTTTCTTTCTTTCTCATTGACCAAAGCCCATTATATATGCCAGTCTTTCTTTCTTTTTATCTGTCCGAAGCACACACCATATTTCTTCCTTTTTTTCTTTATTTCTTTCATTTATTCTTTCTTTCTTTCTTTCTTTCTTTCTTTCTTTCTTTCTTTGGGTGAGTCTTTCTTCGTTTCTTCTTTTTCAGAGTGAAAGAGAAAATAAGAGCCCTGGAATCTTTCAACGGCACCACGCGTCACTGATTCTGCGAAGTATGATTCACGGGGATATTTCCTCTCATTTCTCTGAACTTCCGGCCGTGTTAGTCTCGGACGCTAATTGAGCATTTCCTGTCCATTATTGCGGCGTTCAACACCGGAAGTGAACGCTGCAAATTGCGCATTAGCCTTGCTTTCGAATTCGAAATAACAATTTTATTTATTTATTTTCTTCTTCATTTTTAATTATTTATTTTCCGTTGATGGTTAGTTCCTACAAATATTTAAAATAGACGCTCAAGTCTCTAGCAGAATCAAAATCGCCATATTTATGATCATTTTTTATTAACTATATTTTAGAACATTATAATTTATAATAGCAGTTCTATATTGAAAATTATTATTATTATTATTATTATTATTATTATTATTATTGTACGTGGATTTACATCTGCTAATGCCTGCGCTTTGTTAATGCACCTAATTAATACATCTAATATTTGGCCTACAGCAGTGGTACCCAACCGATTTGAGGTCATGTCCAACTTTGGTATTTCCAAAATTCTGGTGACATTTTGTAATATATAATTCTTACAAATATGCTAATTACATATATACATAGATACACACAAAATATTTTTTTTTTATGTATACATACTGTATATGCATTTTATGTATTTGTTATGGTCCAAGTTCCTTGTACCACGGTGATGGTCCAAGGTTAGAACCAATGAAAGAATAACACGAACACAGGTATGGAATACAAAGATATATTACAACAGAAATGTAATACAAAGAAGTAGAAGTATTAGTAATGACTATCAGATTTGGTTAGAGTGAACTATGTTGTCTCAACAAGTATCACTATTTCAATGTCCTTACAATATGCTCTCAATTATCTCTTTTCGTCTTACAATCTCCTCATACCTCTTCAGAGACGCAGTATTTATAATGTCAGGAATAGTCCATTATTATTATGGGTAAGTTCCCATAACAGTATTAATATTCCAGTCGAATCCATTACATTCACTTACGAGCTAATATCCTTGGGAAAGGTATGAATCCTCTTCTCTCCCGCTCCCAGCTGAGGGTAAGTAGTAGGGTAGACTGGGTTCTATAGCATTGGATGGCAACTGGTCTACCGCAGAAAGAAATGGCAACCTACTGCGGGAAAAAACTACTTCGTCAGTCATGTATCAAAAGATACATGATCGCTTAAACGTGTATCATGCATGGCGCATAACTGACCGGGTTCTATAGCCTTGGATGGCGACTAGTCAACCGCAGAAAGAAATGGCAACCTACTGCGGAAAAAATCTGCCTCGTCAGTGATGTATCGAAAGATACATGATCTCCTAAGCGTGTATCACGTATGACGCATAGCTGACCACTGACCAGGTTCTATAGCCTTGGATGGCGACTGGTCTACCTCAGAAAGAAATGGCAACCTACTGCGGGAAAAACTGCTTCGTCAGTCATGTATCGAAAGATACATGATCGCATAAACGTGTATCATGCATGGCGCATAACTGACCAGGTTCTATAATTTGGGATGGCGACTGGTCTACCTCAGAAAGAAATGGCAACCTACTGCGGAAAAAAATCTGCCTCGTCATTCATGTATCGAAAGATACATGATCGCTTAAGCGTGTATCGCGCATGGCGCATAACCGACCACTGACCGGGTTCTATAGCCTTGGATGGCAACTGGTATACTACAGAAAGAAATGACAACCTACTGCGGGAAAAAAATCTACCTCGTCAGTCATCTACCGAAAGATACATGATCGCTTAAGCGTGCATCAGGCGTGTCGCATAACGGATGTATTAACACATATTAATATTAACACTCTTACTCAGACTCACAAGACAACAATTCACTGTTAATAACTCATTCTCGAATTACCCCCTTATTCTGTTGGTATGTAAAGTAAGCCAAAGGGTGCACACCCTACACATGCCCCACCAAAATATTACCATACCCCACCAGTGGGGCATGCACCCCACTTTGGGAATCATTGGCCTACAGTGTAATCATTTTCCAATTTTCATACACGCACTATCTGTCTATCTATATATATGCTTGTCTGCCGGGCACCTCGACGTGATGTAATGGTTAAACAGCTTGTCTTGCTAGATCAATTACGACTGAGTAGTGGGTTCGATCCTCACTGGGTACCCCATACTTTCGGCCTTGTGTCACATCTAAGCCGCGTTTAGAAAATCAAAGGGGCACAGAAAGTGCGGTGTAATGGCTAGCAAGCTTGTCTCGCTAAAACAATTACAAATGAGTAGTGAGTTCGATCCTCACTGGGGGCCCATACTTTCGGCTATGCACCACATTTAAGCTACGCTTGGAAAAAGGACATCTTGAGGTGGTGTAATTGTTAGTAAGCTTCTTTCGCTAGAACAGTTACGACTGAGTAGTGAGTTCGATCCCCATTGGGTGACCCATACTTTCGGCTTTGTGCCACATCTGAACGACGCTTGGAAAATCACTATATATGTTTTAGAGAAATCTATAACAAATTGATCGACGAAAGGGATGTTTATATTGATGCGACTACGCATGCGCACAAAGGAGAGGGGGCGCTGACAATTTTAAATTTAAATTATTATTTTTTTTTAATACATAATTTTTTGAGGTAGAAAGTCTAGCCGATATCATTTAGTTTCTTTTTGTTCATGTTTTTCACTTTTCCGAGGTGCGTATCCGTTGCACCATCCGCACATCCACCTTCAACATTTTCGAAGGATCTTTGACAGCGTTATAGTTGCATATATATATTAAGAACTATTCTCTTAGAGTTACATATATATATAAGAACTAGAGTTACTTATATATAAGAACTATTCTCTTAGAGTTACACACACACACACACACACATACATATATATATATATATATATATATATATATATATATATATATATATATATATATATATTCTCTTAGAACTGAGGCATAATTCCAGAAGATTTAAATAAACACTTGATTATTCATGAGGAACTATCATCAGCCTATTTTCTCTAAGAATGGTTTTCTTTTTGACAACAAGCAAGAAACCTTTTAACATTTTCAACGGTTTTCATTGATTGATTGATTTGTTTTTTATGGCTTATCAACCCTATGTGGCTTTTACAGCTTATCGATCTGAAACCGAAAAATATTTTGGATTGAAAGAATAGTTATTTTTCATTTTTTAGAATAACAATGCTTTGTTAGATCCTATAAAAATAGAAGAGTTTCTTAAGATAAGTCATCGTCCTGGGTATGACGATAAACTCCATCCTGCAGCAAGGCCTCTGATCGAGAGGTTTTGAGGAGTGTGGAATCACCTCTTAATTGCTGCTGTTCCCAGGTCCACCCTAACCCGGGGCGGTAGCACCTGTTACGGTCCTAGTTATGGGAAAATAGTTAACCTCTAAACTCAGGTCAAAACACAATGAAAGTGTAAAAATAGATTGTTATAGTAAAAATACCAGAAATACATTTGTTTTAAATATTACCAGCAATAAATTTTTGAAAAGAAGATATTACCAGAAGTACCTTTTTGAAAAAAATATTACCAGTCATACATTTTTTTTAAAAAAAAAAACTTACCAGCAAAACATTTCAGAAAAAAATATATTACCAGGAAATTTTGAAATATTTTGAAAAAAATATTAGCAACAATGCATTTCGTAAAAAATATTACCATTAATACATTTAAAAAAATATTCCCAGCAATACCTTTAAAAATAATTTTACCAGCAATACATTTAAAAAAAAATATTACCAGTAATATTTTTTGAAAAAAATTACCAGCAATACATTTCTGAAAAAATATATTAGTCTTTAAAAAAGAAATATTACCAGTAATACATTTTTGAAAAAAAAATATTACCAACATTTTTGAAACAGCATATAACTATCAATACATTTTTGAAAAAAAATATTACCAGCAATATATTTTTGAAAAAACATGTAACTATCAATACATTTTTAAAAAAATATTACCAGCAGTACATTTTTAAAAAAATATTACCAGCAGTACATTTTTGAAAAAACATGTAACTATCAATACATTTTTTAAAAAAATATTACCAGCAATATATTTTTGAAAAAAAAAAACATATAACTATCGATATATTTTTTAAAAAATATTAACAGCAGTTCATTTGGCTCTCAACAAAAATCTTCTTTACAAATATACGTCAATGAAACCTGATCTACAAACTGATTTCATATAAAGAATACATATTCTACTCATACGGACCTATCCTATAAATCTTGTCGGTATTAAATAACCCATTGAGGTGTTGATATACCGTAAAACAAAATAAAGCAAACCAAACCGGAGACAGTGCAAATAATACCTATTATTTCAATCATCAAAAGAAAAGTGACAAACTATGTGGTCACCTAAACAGTTTAGAAGGTGTTGTGTTGTCCTCCCTCTAGAGAGTCTATGTTGGACTCTTCCGCCTACTATAAGATTAGTAGGAGAGAAGGCTTTGGGGGGAACAGTCGCATAGATTGTTCAACTGTCTAACTCTCTGCCTCGGCAGAGAGGAACTCGGACGAGGCTTTGCCGCAGGGCAAAGTTTCGTCCGGGGAGGTAGACAGTCCCTGAACCCGTTTAGGCGGGTTCAAAGGGAATATTTTTGGCCAAGCCTACTGGCTCGAAGGAACCCACGTTAAACTCAGCCTTGTGCCACATACATTCCTTGGGGGGGGACTGTTAAATATAACAGTCGCATAGATTGTTCAACTGTCAAACTCTCTGCATCGGCAGAGAGGAACTCGGACGAGGCTTTGCCGCAGTGCAAAGTTTCGTCCGGGGAGGTACACAGTCCCTGAACCCGTCTAGGCGGGTTCAAAGGGAATCATTTTGGCCAAGCCTACGGGCTCGAAGATACCCACAATAAACCGGCCTTGTGCCACATACACCCTCGTGGGGCGGGGTGGCTTTTAAATATAACAGTCGAACATCTCTGTTCGCTCTGTTCTGGTCAAACTTTCTGCCTCCGGATAGAGAGGATCTCCAGACGAGGCTATGTCGAAAGGCAGAGTCTAGTCTCGAGAAACAGCTACCTGACACCGTTTTATACGGGGTCTATGCGAAATTTTTGGCAGATGCCTACGGGCTAGGATTACCCCACATTAAATTCGGCCTTGTGCCACATCCTACCTTTTGGGGAGGCTGGTAAATATAACAGTCAAATAGACTGAACACTGGTCAACCGACATACACTCACTAGTCGTGTAATACTCTTCTGTTCTACTTACTGTTTAATACATGATAAATCTGCAACACGCGTTTTGTTGTTCCTTTTACCATTTACTTGGTCACAACAGAAGGTCTAGTAATTGCTATAAGAAGTCGAGGTTAGGCAGAGGTGGTGTGACAATGTGCATGAATGGTGCAGTTTTGATTTGACAGTGTTAAATACGACCACACACTCTTTGGAGAGACCTATCTCATGTTCGTGTGCAATCTATCGTAGCTAATGAGGCATTCTCTCGGTGAGTGATTCATCGCGCCTACTCGGATTAAATTAAGCGTAACGGATCAAATGCAAGACCTATCAAATTATACGTAAGCCTTGCAACTAATTGTTTACTTTGCAGTATCATAAGTAAAAGTCTGTAATATCTACATTTTGCTAGTTGTTCTTTGTTAAATCAATTACCGTAAATTGCGGCGTACAAAAGTCGTGTATTGAAGCCTATAAATATTTCTAAAAGTAAGTGTCGACTTATACGTCGGGTATAAAATACAAACGTTTACCACCGAGTTGTCAACAGGTGGTCACATGACTCCGAACAACGATCGTAGACTGCTTATCGCGGCAGGCTGCCACAAATACATCCCACAAAAAATTGTATTTGGTGAACTATTTCTGGCATATTAACAATGAAAATATTATAAAATAATAAAATAGTAACACAAATTCAGTTTTTTATTCACACATCATCGTTATATTCACTGACGCGCAAATACCCTTGGGAAAGGTATTGAATCCACCCCTTCTTCTCCCCAGCTATGGGTTAATCAGTAGGACTTGTATCAGTAAATCATTATTATCTTCAAAATAATCCTTAGTCACTAAAAATATTCTCTGGCTTTAAATAACCTGCAACGATTTATAATCCGTAAAAAAATCAATCAATATACAGTTTCAGAAAAGGTTGATAAACTGTAAAAAATCAATCAATATGGAGTGTCAGAAAAGGTTGATAAACCGTAAAAAATCAATCAATCAATATGGAGTGTCAGAAAAGATTGATAAGCCGTAAAAAAATTAATCAATCAATATAGAGTGTCAAAAAAAGTTGATAAGCCGTAAAAACTCAAACCAAACGGAATTTAAATTCCTTTTAACATGAAGACAGTGACTTCCAAAGACTAGCCTAAGACCGTTGCATCAAGACATTACCATTCATGTACATTGTCAGGCCATCGTTTTGGTTGGCTGCCTCTATTTCTTTTGTCAATTACCATCGTAACCTGAAATCAAGTTTCGTAGGGACCCGATTTAGTGCATTTTATGTAACCATATAGTTTGTATAATCATTATAGAGACTCTATATTTAAAGCAAGTAGGGTAGCATTGCTGTACATCTCCAGCAGGCTGCTACAACTATATCTCATTAAAACGTGTTTTTTCTGAACATATTTGGCATATATTAGCACAGAAATTATTATAAAATAATAACACAAATTTATTTTTCTATTCATGTTACAGCCCACATCACGTCCAACGTCTGAACAACGTCCAACCTCTAAAAACATAAAAACTAATGTATTACCCAGTTGTTATCGGTAACCGCCTTACAGGTCCGTCTCATGTGATAGGGGCTCATTAAAATGATGACCTGCGTGTCGATAGTGTAAAAAGACCCACAGTTTTGTAGTTCGCCGCTTGAGGTTAACGGCGTCAATGGATGTTTGTTTACATCACTGATGCAAATGGCGGATGAGAGATACTGTGTTTTACAATAATATACGATACGTAGCAATCCTATCCAAAAACTACCTGGTATGATGTGTAATCTACGGTATTAATATTTTGTAGCTGTTGATTTTAAGGTGTTTATCATTAGACTTGACGAATTTCAAATGTTCGCTAAGTTACACCGATGAAATATACGGTACCTAACGATGTGTGTTGTAGGTTGTCTGCTATACAACGCATATAGAAATATATTACGGTTAGTGTCTCAATATACAGGTAAGTGGTATGACCTTATGTAGTTTTGGGATAAGTTATCGTATACTGTAACCTAACTTCATTTACTGGTATGTCTAAGTTTTGGGTCACTTGTTTGTGGGGGTCGACCTATAATGCGGATATTGGGGTAAAAATCTTGAGGTCGACTAGTAAGCCAAGTCAACTTGTACGCCGCAGTATACGTTATGTCAATTTTTGCATGAAAAGAAACAGAGATAATAGGAGGAGCCCAAATCTTTCAAAATCATATCACGAGTATTAAGATCTTTCAGAACCATAGATTGTCAGACCCTATCAAAATAGATGAGCTTCTTGAGAGAGTTCATCTATTATAATCGTTATCGAATGCAAAGTGATAGGACTATAGAGTTTTTATAATGATTATATAAACTATATGGTTACATAAAATGCACTAAATGGGGTCCCTCCAAAACCTGCTTCGAGGTTATTACAATAATTGTCAAAAGAAGTCGAGGGACTCAACCAAAGCAATAACCTGACAATATTAATGAATGGCACAGTTTTGGTGTAACAGTGTTGAATTAGGCCACTCTTTGGAGGTCACTCTCTTTATCTTAATTCGCGATCTGCCGTAGGCCGAGATAGCGAAATATATATATATATATATATATATATATATATATATATATATATATATATATATATTTAGGCAGCAATCCTTCTTTTATGCATGTATCCTTAAAAACGACAGACAAGGTACTACGGTTAAGCTTTTTATTTAATTTTTCTTGTGTTCGAACAAGAGCTTTCTTTTCTGGACAAAGGGTGTGTAAGAACTGTCCAAATGTTTTATATTTCCAAGCGCTTTAGGCTATACCTTTAGCCATTATCAATAATGATTCGATTTTTCAGCTTAATTGAGTGTGTGCGTTCTATGTATGTCTTAGTGTGTGGTAGGGATGTTTTTTAATTTCCGAATACGGTTAGCACATTGTGGCTTTGTTTGTAGTTAATATTGTTAAGAGTTGTTTTTTTCTTTTTTATTATTAAAGCTTCCATTATTTTTAGTCTTTTTTTTGCAGGTGGATGCTGTTAATATATTTGTGTTTTCTACTAGTATGTTTCTAATGGAGTCTGGTAAATTTGTTAAATGGGTTCTAATGGATCTGTGATCAGATAGGTGTAAAGTAAGACGTAAGCATGTGGTTGTGTAACCGATGGAATTATTTATGAGTAAAAAGCAAGAAACATTAAATAAAAAGTTTAACCGGTGTACCTTGTCTGTCGTTTTTAATGAAACATGCATATATATATATATATATATATATATATATATATATATATATATGTATGTATGTATACCGAGAGTCAGATATGTGTGGAATCCGGTTAAAAATTGTAGAAAAACTCAATAGATTTTAGTAATATCTTTAAACGTCTCAACTGACTCATTCTTTTAGCACAAAGTAAGCTCCAGATTTCATATAGCATCGTTGATTGGTTCATCCAATCAGCGATGTTATATCAAACGTTATTTGAAGAGAGCCGTCAAATTTCAGACGATCATGCTTGTTATCTCTATGAAATTTGAAATCTCACTCTAGAAAATGATCAACAATGTTTTCCCTCCTAAAAATAGATATCTAAAAATTAGGAAATATATTTATCAACCAATAAACTTCCGAGTTAAATAGATCTAAGTTTTAGTTTCCTGGAGCCTATGCAGTTATAAATTCACAAAGTTAATATTCAGTTTTCAGTTTTTCGGTGAACCTTTCTTCCTGAATTTTTTCATGCACAACTGATTACTCACACTTTCGTATCATTAATTTATAAACATTTCACATATTTATCGAGTAAATTTATCGAAGTGTGCTATAAAAAAAGAAGAAAAAGCTTTTATAATTTCCGTTTGATCGTTGCAAGAGACGTCAACTTTAAGTAACTTAAATTTTAATTACAGTGTTGTGGAATGTGTGATGTGTGTTGGAGAGGAATAGAAGGTTTGAATTATCAGAAGGCTTAAAATTGTGTGTGTTCAATAATCTTCCATCCACAACAATTAATACAAGATGGAGAATAAAAACATAATGTAACAATTAAATTTATTAGTGTTTGATATATATGCATGAATACTAAGTGAAAAGGTTAGACAGAGTTGTGTCTCTTAGACTAGGTAATATTTGTACCTAAGTTCATAAAGTGAAAGTAACTATTAAACTGTAGTTTAGAAGAATAAAGTTTCTTTAGCATGTTTGGAATTGTGTATTGTACAAGTTGGTAAAAGTTCAGAAGAGATTTCAGAGTTCGTACTTGCGTGAATGTTGGTAATGGTCTTTAACGTCTGACTGCATTAGTTAAGACAGGAGTTCTTGAAGATTACATCTTGGCAAATGAGGAATGAGACGCGAGAGAGAGGAATGAAAAGAAAAATCTCAGAGAGTTTACATGTGTTCCGTTTTTATAATGGCCGTGTATCACGTGGGAGGCTCGGAGCATATTGAGCGGGAAAACAGATTTATCGCATGCAGGCGGTTTGATTGGTCGAAACTGACCAATCAGAAAGCTACTTTGAAGGGGATTAACCAATGAATGCTTGTTATATATTTTGTAAGATTGGGATGGTGAAAATTACAACAGGAATAGTGCATTTTCTAGCAGGGGTTAACTGACTTGTTGTGGAAGATTCCACAATAGCAAACTGAAAAGGCCGGAATTTACCGAAGACTTTTTGATAAACAGACTAATGACTTGTAGAGGACTTGGTGTGTATTTTCGTGTTGTTCTATTAGAAATACGTGTGTAACTCCAGGTAGAATATTAAAAGGTCCAACTAAATGAAAATTGCCGGACTAAAGTTAAGAAAATAAGGCAAAATTTAGATAAGTTGTCTTTATGCATATTGTCCTTTTACAGATATATTTTATTTATATCGGAAATTTTACATTCATCTCTCTCTCTCTCTCCCCCTCTCTCTCTCTTTTTATATATATATATATATATATATATATAAAACTAGTACTGAATATTGCGCTTAAGCATGGAACAGACTGCCGCTGCTGGCTACTGACCTCAGTGTACACTTTTATGTTTACCTACGCTCTGTCTCTGATATTGAGCACTTTTACGCATATATATAGACCTTAAAACTATATTTTATCATAAATACATACATGTGTATATATATATATAGAGACATATACATAGAGAGAGACATATATATATATATATATATATATATATATAAAATTGAACATAGAAGTCAACACTTAGAGGCGACAGTCTGTTTCATGCTATATGCAATCGTCAGGCCACGTCTCATATATATATATATTTTATATAGAGAGAGAGAGATAGAGAGACACACACACACACACACATATATATATATATATATATATATATATATATATATATATATATATATATATATATATTTGCTCACTGGTGTATGCACGCTAACGCGCGTATATACAGTTACTAATATCTAGTTATTTGATTTAGCCACATTAATACCTATATATATATATATATATATATATATGTGTGTGTGTGTGTGTGTGTGTGTGTGTGTGTGTGTGTGAGTTTTCAAGGTTTTGGCTTAAAAGTACTGCCTATTAAAATACAGCACACTTCCTATTTCGCTCTCTCACACTAACCCAAACTATACTTCAAATATGGCCTAATAAATACTATCATGGGAATTGTTCTGATACATTTCCTCTATGATACCTAGACTGTATGAATTATGAGCGCAGTACTGGATTGGCAGCAAGGTCTCATCATTTTAAAGTTGACATTGCTAGATGTCACCGAGAGTTGTAACATTTTCTTTCCTCGCCTGTGGGATTCTCTTCGGGCCTCAAGAAATCCAATCAAATTTGATTTTCAAAAATTTAAATGAAATGCGAATCCGAATGCTGCATGAACACACTGGCAAGCCTTACCAGTGAGCAAATCAAAGTACTATAGACTGGCCCGGAAACTCTCCTGATTTAAATCCAATCGAAAATCTATGGTCAATCTGCAAGGAACGACTTTATATATATATATATATATATATATATATATATATATATGAATAAAAACAATAAAGAAAGATTTAGTCCGGTAAGTTTCGATTTAGAGGACTAAACGCGTCGGCTAAGATAAGTGTTGTCTTTATGCATATTGTCCATTTACAGATATATTTTATTCATATCGGAAATTTTACATTCATCTCTCCTCTCTCTCTCTCTCTCTCTCTCTCTCTCTCTCTCTCTATATATATATATATATATATATATATATATATAAAGAACATATAAGTCAACACTTCAACAGGCGACAGTCTATTTCATGCTATATGCAATCGTCAGGCCTGACGATTGCATCTAGCACAGACTGTCACCTCAAAGTGTTGACTTTTTATGTTCACTTTTATTTACACACGCTCTATCTCTGGTATCGAGCACTATATCCCATAAATATAGCAGACCTTAAAACTATATTTCTTCATATATATATATATATATATATATATATATATATATATATATATATATATAGTACAACTAAATATTGCGTTTAAGCTTTAAGCATGGAGCCGACTGCCGCCGCTGGCTACTGACCTCATTGTACACGTTTATGTTTACTTAGATTTTATCTCCGATATTGAGCAGTTTTACGCATATGTATAGACCATAAAACTATATTTTATCATATGTATATACATATATAAAAATTTAAATGAAATGCCAATCGTTGTCTTCTGTTCTTTTTAATTTTCGTTTTTTTTTATTGTTCTCGCTCTTTAATAATGTTTTTATATGTTTTATATATATATATATATATATATATATATATATATATATATATATATATATATCTTATCTTGTTTTGCACAGTGGAACTCCCTGCGGTTTCGTAGCTTTGTTAATTTAAAGACTTTAACCCCACTGTTTTGTTTCTCAATGCTCTGCCACACTTATGAAATAACCTTGAGATCCAAACAAATGAAAATCTTTCTTTTTATGTGCCGTGTCCTTTCAGGACGTAGACGATCATGACTCTCCACCTCCCTCTATCCCTTGCAGCTATCAACAAGCCTCTTCCCTCTGCTTCCTCCCCTAGATCACGTTCTGTCGTCCACTTGCTTAAGCCCGCCAGGTATGTCAGGCATTGTTTTCCCTTGTCTCTCTTTCCTTCTCCGACCCATGAGTATCAGATTCTCCAGGCCCTCCTTCCTCATTATGCGACTCAGACACTTCAGCTGCCTCTTCCTGATATTAAGTATAAACCTCCTCCTTGTTTTAATCCTCTTTAAGATCTCATCGTTGCTCACACGCTCGATCCATGATATCCTTATCATCATTTTGTAGAACCATATCTCCGTCGCCTCGAGTCTCTTCTTCATCTTTGAGGAAATCGTCCAATATTCGCTGCCGTAAAGAAGGACATATGTCACATAACAGCTCAGTATTCTTTTCTTTGTTGCCAAAGAAATCCTCCTGTTTCGCAATAATCTGTCAAGCTTTTGGAATGTGTCCTTGGCCATCCTAATATGTCTACGGATCTCAGTGTCGCACTTACCGTCTTCTATCAAGACGCTTCCCAGATATTTAAAATTCCGCGTCTGCTTCATTCTAGTGCGCCCGGCCTGCAAATCGCAATTCGGGCTCTTCCTCTTACTGATGACCATGCAATGAAAATCTGCAGGTTCTAAATCTGGTGAGTATAGAGAGTCTTAGGGAATCTCGCAACCTCCAAATCTGGCAATGTCCTTGCATTGTGATACCTGAGAATCACATATTCTCTGTTTAACAAAGCAAGACACTCTCGTTGAATCTTACTTATTATAAAACGCAGATTGTGTGTGTGTGTGTGTCTGTACGTTTATATATTGGATCGGATTTTTTACATTTTTCAGCCGATTTCAACAAAACTTCACAGGACTAGGTAAAATTACCTTGCGGTGGTTCTGACAGCGCCAAAAATTGGAAAAACACAATTGTTTTTGCACGAAATCAATTTGAAAACACGATTAAGAGGCATTAATGAAAGGGGGACAACTCATATCGAGTTATACTTATTATAAAACCCAGGTTGTTTGTGTGTGTGTTCGTTTATATATGGGATGTGATTTCCTACATTTTTCAACCGATTTCAACAAAACTTCACTTTTTTTGCCAGGTAGTGTTTCTTATTGTCTTGCACATTTTTTTCTTTATTTTTACATTCAGAAGGCTTTAAAAATTCCATTTACAAGACAATTGTTTATAATAAAATTCTATTCAATCGGTAGACTCATAACGATTGAAAACAATGTTTTTGTTTGAGTTTGGGTTTGACCAATTCGTGAAAAAAAACAAAAAAACTAATTAAGACATGCGTGTCTGTCAACATTAAACAATAATCTTTGTCAATTTTATTTTTCAGTCTTTATGATGGTCGATACTTGATCTATCTCTTACTGTTACATCCCCGGGCAACGCCGGGCTCTACTGCTAGTCGTTGATAAATCAATAATTAATATCAATAAAAACCTGCAGTGATAATTCCTTTATATTCCAGTATCAGCCAAACATAGCCGAGAATACAGTACTCCTGCTATCTAGGGACAGGGAACTGTTTAGTCATCACTTTCCAGTGTCGATCCGTCTCCGCCTCCTTGTGGGTGATTAATTACTATCCCCCTGTAACCCCTTTCCCAAAAATGAAACGTCGCAAGCTTTTCCCTGCTCTATCGTTATTTCCGTGGAAAATGTTCTGACTAACTACATTCCTTAGTTACACCATTTCTAACTTTCACGGCTAAAACCCGTCATACCACGCATATTGAAGCGAACCACCCTCTTTTCCTTTGTATTCCATCGGTGAGACGTAAGCGCCACTCGAGCAGTTCCTTCCAACGAACCACTGTTTTGTGGAACCGACTCCCAAGAGGATGCTTCCCCGATCGCTACACTCCTTAATCTGTTCATGTCTAGGGTCAACCGTTATCTTCTCCGCATATCTTCATAAACTGTGCCTCCTTTCAGTAACATTCTAACTCGAGTGGCTTTTACACAGTGAACATCATTGTAAAACAAATAGTCTCTCAGTTGAAGATGCTTTTCATATCCCACCAGACACAAAGCAAGGAACTCTGTGAATGAAGTTCTGGTTTTAGGGTTGGTATTGATTTCTTAATTTGTGATAACCCCTGTTTTCTTCGATTTCAGCATTGACATGCTAAACAAGAACATTTTCATCATATTCCCTAATAGCTGAAGCAGTTCAGAATGAGAAGTCAGCTAAAGAGACTTGGAAGTCACACCTACATATTTCAAGACACGCCCAAACGGAGGCCATTTGAGCAGATGGAGTCATTCGATATAAGCTCTTGTAAAAAATGCAATAATAATAACAAAAAAAATGGAATATGAGCACTGGTAAAAAAATGGTTGCTGAGACATTAAGCTTATAAGTCCCAAAAATTCATACACAGGTGTCAGCAAGGAGACATGGCCCAGATGTTGGTTCGATCAAGTGACTAGACCCAAAGAATTGTGAGTTCAATACCAGGCCACCGCACAGGTGAACCATAACTTCGAGAATTGAGTTAAAAGAAAATAACTGAGACATCCGGAAAAGGCATGGGGCATGGAACTTGAATCATCAACCCCGGTAGGCGAAATAAATGGTTCGGTTCGAAATTCCAGTCACCTGAAGAAGACCAGAGCGTACAACGGCCGAAAGGTTGTGAATATAGCAAGGAATATGAGGATAACAGTCCGAATAATGTAAATAATACAAGTAAACCTTTAGAAATTTTACAAGGAAATGGGAAAAGCAGTTACAAAAGTCAAAAAGCCGCCATCTATTGAAAAAGTGCAAATATTTTGGGAAAATATTTGGAGCAACTCAAAGGAATATAATTCACACGTAGAATGGATCAAACGAGAACAAGAAAGAATAAACCTGTGCAAGAATGGAAAAATATAACCAATGTTAGGCAAGTTCTAACAAAATCTCCAAAATGGAAATCTCAAGGATATGACAAGGTACCTAACTTTTTGGTCAATCATCTGTCATCAAACCATTAAACTCTTGCACAAACTTATCAATGCTAATTAATAAAACCAATGAAATTCCAGAATGGATCACTGAAAATCTTACATATTTCCTATCAAAAACGGTTGAAACAGATGATCTAAAAAATTATAGGCCAATAACTTGTCTGCCCACCACATATAATTTGATCACATCTGTCGTAGAGCAGAAGGGATTCCGAAGAGGTTCATATGGATGCTCAGATCAACTATTGATAAACAAAATGATCCTGGAAAACTGCAGGAAAATATAGAAATCTCAACACAGCTTGGATAGATTACCGTAAAGCCTTTGATGCCACACATTTGGATACTTAAGGTTTTTGAAACGTACAAAGTCTCCTCGGTGGTAGTAAATTTCCTAAAATATAATATGAAACTATTGAAAACCGCATTATACATAAATCACACCAAAAGTTCTGCCATTTCCACTGGTTTGTATTCAAACCCGATGAGGAATCTTTCAAGGAGACTCCCCGTCACATCTTCTGCTCTGTTTGTCCTTAATCCCCCTTTCCCATGAACTAAACAGTAATACCTATGGATACAAAGTGAAAAAAGATAAGTGTTTAATCATCTATTCTAAATGGATGATATCAAACACTTTGTCAAAGACGACAATGAGTTGAGTATCCTCAATACTGTAAAATGTTTCAGTGGTATGAATTTCGGAGTAGATAAATGTGCAAAAGTAAGATTCAATAAAGAGAGAATTGCAGAAACACGCTAAATAGATCTAAGTTTGTCACAAAGATTAGGGAACTGGAAGAAGAAGAAGAAATCTATAAATATCTAGGAGTCAGCGAAGGAAATGAAATACAGCATGCACAAATGAAAGAGAAAGTAAGAAAAGAATACTAAAGGCGTGTCCATCTGATATTAAATACCGTGTTGAATTCACAACACAGAATATCAGCCATAAATACTTTGGCGGTTTATGTGGTACAGTACAGTTTCAACATCCTTAAGTGGACCATAGCTGACATTGAGTGAATGGATATCAAAACGAGAAAGCTTCTCACTCGCCACCGCATGCATCAGCCTAAAGCTGATGTTGATCGTCTGTATGTGCCTAGATCCAAAGGAGGTAGAGGATTAGTTCAACTAGAACTGAATTACAAAACCATAACAATCGATACCTGGAAACTACAGAAGACTGGATGATGTTTTGCGTGAGAGAACACGAAAGAAATAAGAAACTTTATTCAGTAATAGAGGAAGGCAACAAATTCAAAAGGTAATTTCAAGTGGGTGAAGAAGTTCAAATAAACCATAATATACTTACTACAGTGTCAAAGAACCTAAAAAAAAAATCATATACAATGTACCAAATGCAGAAACGATGGCAAGATAAGCTTGTTCATGGTTAATACTCTGCCCGTACCAAACAAGCTGATGGATACAACTCCCGTATCCATCAGTGGTTACGTAGTGCAGGGTTAAAAGCTGAAACAGGTTTTATTCTTGCTGCACAGGACCAATGGTTGCTAACTAGAATTTACCAAGCACACATACTGAAAAATGAATTTAATCCGACTCTGTGATAAATATCCAGAAACAATTGACAATCTTGTATCAGGTTATGCGGTGTTAGCACGCAATGAATATAAAACTCGGCATGATAGAGTGGGTCAATATCTGCACTGGAAAATATATAATTTTTACGGAAATGAAACTGCAAAAAACATATGAACATCTCCCAAACCCGGTCACAGAGAACAATTTTATAGTATTTTACTATACCTACAGACAGGATAGTTGAAGTTAATCGTCCAGACATGGTGATCAAAGACCACAAGAACAGAATGTGCTTTCTTATTGACATGGCAGTCTCTGCAGATTGTTATGTATATTTGAAGATCTTCAAAAACCTATCGAAATACAAGGATTTTGGAGTGAAAATCTCAAAAAGGTGACACATGAGGACATCAATAGTTCAAGCTTCAGCTGGAGCTTTCG
The DNA here is from genome assembly GCA_903632075.3 of Acanthosepion pharaonis. Classification (NCBI taxonomy): domain Eukaryota; kingdom Metazoa; phylum Mollusca; class Cephalopoda; order Sepiida; family Sepiidae; genus Acanthosepion; species Acanthosepion pharaonis. The sequence continues at coordinate 511,440 of CAHIKZ030000203.1, read as the reverse complement.
TACTGACTGAAAAGGTTCTGATAGACTCACAGAAGTGATTCCTGGTTGACGATGCCTGAAAGAAAAAAAAATGTGCTCAAAATGCAGCTCATACATTACGAAGAGCTTTATCTATGTGAAATGCATGTGATCTTAATTTGTTTTTGTTTGTTTTGTTTGTTTTTTTTTGTTTTCTTACACAACAACGTGAAGTCATTTCTGACCTTAGGTCTCTGGTTGGGATCCCGAATTAATAATATTAATAACCCAAGGAATTAATATTAATGATTAGCCATATCTTAATAATAATTTTAAAATATTGCAACAGACGATTTTATTTTATTTGTGGTCACTGGTTGTTTTTTTGGCCATTGCCTGAAGTCGGTTTCTGCCGTTCGATACCGTGCATCTGAAAAATGGCACATTTATCGCGGTCGCCATTTCTTCTCGACTTTTCAAAGAGTAGTATCTGTAGATAAATAACACAACGTTTCGACCAAGTACACTCTGGTCATCTTCATCTTCTTTCTTTTGACTGATATCAGATATCTGTTGGTTATCGTGTTATCTTTGCCCCTGTGATGTCAGTTATTGTCCATTTGTGCTGGACAGGCGCTTCACTCCTAGATCCACTACGCCCCACTCCTTCGGGTTGTCGAAACGTTGTGTCTATAATAACATCTATATCAGCATCTATATCAGCCGAGATTGGAACAAAGGTTCGAAAAAATACCAAATTATTTACAATTATTGTTATTATTTCTTTTCTTTTTTTCGACTCCCCTTTCTCTTTTTCTTTTCCCCACATTCATCTACTATTTCTTCTTCTTCTTCTTCTTCTTCTTCTTCTTCTTTATTTCCCCAACCTTTATTTACTAATCTTCTTCTTCTTCTTCTTCTGTTACGCCCCCTTTTCTTTTTCTTTTCCCCTCATTCATGTACTATGTTTTCTTCTTCTTCTTCTTTCTTTCTTTTGTTTCGCCTCCCCTTTCTCTTTTTCTTTTCCCCACATTCTCTTCTTCTTCTTCTTTCTTTCTTTTGTTACGCCCATTTTCCTTTTTTTCCCCTCATTCATGTACTATTTCTTCTTCTCCCTTTTCTCTCTTATTTCTTCCCCTCTCTCACTCTTTTTATTTCCCCCACCTTTATCTACTATTTCGGAAACAAAATACCAAATTGTGGAAAGGGATACTAGCCCACCATTATAGTCAATTCAGCGGGAACGAACACTGTGTGATTGATACCAGAGGGACAAAAAAAATCACGATAAACAACAGATATCTCGTACCAGCCAATCAATGGACACATGACAATGACTTGGTCGAAACGTTGTGCCTATAATAACATTTATATCAAGCAAGATGGGAAATAATACAAATAAATATTGACTCCCTTTTATCTTCGCAGTTCCCACCACGATAGCTTCTCGTCCCACTATTTTATTTTATTTTATTTTTTTTATCCTGGGCCTTTGACCTTCCGATACTTCTTCAGTTACCACTGTTTCACTTATTTTCCTTCCTACTCTCTTTATCTCTCTCATCGCCTTTGTCTGGACGGTTTTTCACCACCATTCTTTCTTTTCATTCTTATTTCTCTCTTTTCTTCCGTTTACTTCCCCTTCTCAACCGTTGCATTTTCTCTTCTTGCTCATCCCCCTTTTCAATGTCTCTTATTCCTTTCGACCTTTTCTCCGCCATCCAACACCATTTACCTTTTTCTTTTTCTGCTTTATTTTCTTCTTTTTTTTCTTTTGCTTCGCCTCCCCTTTCTCTTTTTTTTATTTTCCCCACGTTTTTCTTCTTCTTTCTTTCTTTCTTTCTTTCTTTCTTTCTTTCTCCCCCACTTCCTCTTTCTTCTTTTCCCCACATTCATCTACTATTTCTTATTCTTCTTCTTCTTTTGTTTCGCCTCCCCTTTTTCTTTTTTCTTTTCTCCACATTCATCTGCTGTTTCTTCTTCTTCTTCTCCTCCTCCTCCTCCTTCTTCTTCTTCTTCTTCTTCTTCTTCTTCTTCTTCTTCTTCTTCTTCTTCCCTCTCTCATTCTTCTTTTTTATTTTCCCCACCATTATTTCTTCTTCTTCTTCTTCTTCTTCTTCTTCTTCTTTTTCTTTTGTTTCGCCTCCCCTTTTTCTTCTTTCTTTTCTCCACATTCATCTACTATTTCTTCTTCTTCTTCTTCTTTCTTTCTTTCTTTTATTTCTCCTCCTTCCTAACTCTTTGTTCCAATCAACATTCCGTTTTCTTTCTCTTCTATTCCTTCTTGTCTAATTCCTACCTTTCCACTTTTTTTACTACTTTTTCTTCCATTTCTTATCTTGCTCCACCTACGCTACACCCTTCACCTCCTCCTCTTCTTTCAAGTTTTTCATGTCCACTTTCCTTTATCTTTTTCTTCTTCTTCCTTTTCGCTCTTCCCTCTACCCCTCTCGCCCAATCTCTCTCTCTCTCTCTCTCTCTCTCTCTCTCTTTCTCTTCGTTATATTATTATTATCATTATAATTATTGATTCTGTGTCCTACAATAAATCCTCAAACTGGCCTCACTCTTAAATTATGAATTACTTTTAATACTGTAATTGCTTTTAATACCGTAATCAATAACAACATTGTTACTGAGGTCCTTTAGCGCGCGTTTGTTCTAATTTTACCTTCAGCATTGAAACTGTCAGGATTATTGTCAGGATTTTAATGTCTTCCTCTCTATGCGGCATTCCCTCAAGCGATCTTGGCTCTCCACAAGTTCCTATCATTTGTAGCTCTTAGTAAGATTAATCTATTTGCTACGCCCCCACCCTGTTCTGTTATCTGTTTACGTGTAAGGCTAATTACATGTTTGCCTGTGTTTTTATTGCCTTCAGTATGTCTTGGGACATGAAATTTCAACTGTTCCTTACTGATTCTGAAGGTGTAGTAAAGGTGTGTTTATCGCACGGTACAAATTCCTTCCCAGTCTTTTGAACAGGTGTAAAGGTTTATCAACTTGTTTCATGTTTAGGGTTCCGGTTACGGTTCTTTCTAACGTCTTTTTCTTCATCTTTCACTTCCAGTAACCCTTTGCGTCTTAGTGGTTTTATCGCCTTGCTTGGGGTGAATTAATTAAAAAAATATTTTCAACTTTCCTGTTATTTGCTATCATGCAAGACTGAAATAGAGGTTTATCCATTTTTTCTTATTTAGGATTCCGTTTCCGGTTCCTTCTAAAATCTTTTTCCTCCTCTTTCACTCCCAGTAGCCTCCTTGCGTCTTAGTGGCATTATCGCCTTGCTTCGGGTGAATTGATTAAAGCAATATTTTCTGCCTTCCTCTTATTTGCTATCAAGCTAGACAGGAGGAGAGGTTTATCCATTGTTTCTTATTTAGGATTGGGTTTTCGTTTTTTTCTAAAGTATTTTTCTTCACTTTCACTCCCAGTAGCCCCTTGCGTCTTAGTGGCATTATCGCCTTGCTTAAGGTGAATTGTTTTGTTTTGTTTTGTTTTTTATAAAGTGTACATTTTGTTTCTATTTTCCTTAAACTCTCCTCATTTTTCAAATGTTCCATCTATGGTATTCTTATCATCCTTCTGTAGAACCACATTTCTGTTGCCTCAAATCTCCTCTTCATCTGTGAAGAAATTATCCAGCATTCACTACCATGTAGGATGACTAATATTACATAGCAGTTTAGAATTCTTTTCGTTGTTTCTAACGAAATTTTCCTGTTTCTTAATACTTTCACTATTCCAATACGTCTTCGGATTTCAGCGCCACATTTTACGTCTTGAAATCATTTTTCAATTGTTTTTTAATTAAAAATTTTAAAATAGACGTACCGAATTTTTGCAATTTTTCGCCAAAATTCAAATTAACTGATAAATAAAGTGACATAAAAAAATGAAACCCTAAAATCTTCTGTTTGTTATTCATAAATTTATCCCATCACATTTATTCCAACACTACGGAAGGAAACCAAGCACATTGAGAGCATTTTGTTTTCACAGTTGAAAAGAAACTCCAACTAAAGACATCCCAATTGAATGCACCTATTCCATTGTACATGATACTGCTGGAGTATCAGAAGGGACTTAAATAACATGGAACATGACAGACAATCAAGAAAGAGAACATTTTTACCATAGTTCTTATGTTCACAAAGGTTTTATTTCTGCTGTTTATTTATTAGATAATTTGATGAATATATTTGTTTGTTCTTGTTATATTCAATCGTGTTATTCTTAAAAACTTAAAAATCGTATTTCTCAATAAGCAGATCAATATTTGTTGGTTTAAATACGAATTGATAGGTTTCTACGATTTTATTTTGAGAAATATTGCCATCGGCCAATATCATACATACAGAAAACAAATGAAAAATGCTTTTTCTTTTCCAAAAATGAGACATCGCTGAACAACAAAAACGAAAGCTAACCAAGAAAATGTAAAGTTATTTTCAGATTCAGCGCCATCAAATTAGCTAAAAGAAATGTTTGGTGTCTCGACACCATTTCAATTTGTTTTTGGTGATCAGTGTAATAAATGATGGTAGGACCGAAATCTTTCATAATCCCCTCGCTGTAAAAGGTTGAATAAGTCTGGTGAGAAGACCCACCCTTGTCTTACGCCCCTTTCTACTATTGTGCATTTACTGAATTCATTTTCTATATGTATGTTGAGCATTTGCTTTCAATATATGTTCTGGATTTTACTAATATCTGGCCGGAATAAATATTCTTGCTGGGCAGTTAAACCAGACCTTTGTGTCGACCAAGAGATTTTCTCGACAAAGTTATTTTTTCTCCCCAAACAAGACTAATGAAGCCACTAAAACGTAAGGAGTTACTAAAAATGAGGAAACTGAGAAAACTTTACTGAAGAGAATGAACAATTAAAAGAACATTGTTCAAGAAAACAGAAGATGACGATTGACGTTTCATTTATTTTTTTGGTAAATTGTAATCGACAGGAAAAGAAGTTGGAAGAACGTTTCACAGACGAGAGAAGAGTTTATTATAATAGAAGCTACCATTTTCAGCAGTAAAGTGGAATTCTAGTACTATGCTTAAATTTGTAAATATACTAAAGATACTAAAAAAAAAGGGAACGCTAATCTGAACAATTGACATAGTACTATATTATTGCAGATTCTTAATAGAATTTTGTGAAGAATATCTAGATGCATAGCTGAAGTTTCAGACCTGATGTGTCTGCAGTATTCGGTGCGTGAACGAATGGTAAACTTATAAAGGAGCAAGACAAATTCTGGTAAATAAAAGTGGTAATAACGACACAACTTAGTAATAAACTTAGCAAATGCAGACTGGGAAGGCGCCATGAGTTACACACCTGGCGGTTAGCATCAACCATGCTGATGGAAGCCAGAAAGGGTTCTCTCAGACAATTAAAAGAGAGCCGTTTTGTTTTTTGTTTTAGAAGCAATTTCTTTTCACAATTAACATGACTGAAGTTCATTTGCCTAATCTATAAAACATAGGTATACATCCTGTTGCATATGCAAATTTAATGTCATTACTGGAAAAAATAGCTCTATCCTACACGCATTGTCACATCTAGTGTTTCTAGCTTTAGACCCGACCTTCTTTCAAGTGAGGATCACGCAATAAATAGTCGTGTCAATATTCTACAATCGATTTCAGTGGTCTCGTGTCACCCAAGTTCGTGTCTTGTTAATGTTGTACGTTAGATCCACAATAAGCGATTAAGCTTCTTCAATCTCTCTCTCTCTCTCGCTTTGTCTATCTATCTCTCTATCTATCACTCTGTTCCTCATACTGTCCCTTTCTTTCTCTAGAGCTAATCCTAAATTCTATTGGTTCTGACAACTTAAAATACGCAGCGAAACAAGGTAAATATCAAAATGAAAGTGAAAGTGAAAGTAAAGGCGAAAGTGAACTCTAAATCGGAAGCGGGAAGTAATAATGTAGCGAAATATTGGAAGTAAATTCAAAGCAACGCTGAACATAACGAATGCTTAATCTTTAAAGATGATATATTTATGATCACAGGAATATTGACTGACGGTCTTAAAACAAAAAACACGCGATCAAAATAATTAAAAAAAACAACGTCCGAAATACGAGCGATAAACATTGGTTGTAAAACGATCACAATTCAAGTGAGTTGGCTGTTCCAAGTTATTGAGTGACAGTTCTGGAAAGAAAATTTCCTAGGAAAAAAGTTTTTCGTAAAATAAATCGAAAAACCTTCAATATTTCTTTCGTTCTGCTTCATGTCTTTCATTCATTCTTCATTTTGCAGTTATGCGGATGGTTCACTGGTTAACGATTTGGAATTAGTTATCAGAGGACCGAATTCAGGTTCCAGCCGCGTTCGTTTCAGTCACTGCACCTACGTCTCCTAACCCCCAGCTATGGGTTAAATAAAAGAATTTGTATCTGAAAAAATCATTGTTATTCTCCAAGAAATGTTAATGAAGTACTCACATACAAAAAAAATGATTCTTACTATCCAAAATATGTTTCGGAGGTAAAAGGGTGATAAACCGTAAAAAAAGATTATCATGCTAGCATTTTTAATACTATAAAATAAACAATTAAAGATAACAAGAATTTAGCTAAATAACAATGATGAGAAATTACATATTTAAACATTTCTTATTTAGAAAATTGTGAATAAAATCCAAGCAAATATATAAAAATTATTATAAAAGTCTGTGAATGTTGCATGTGTGTTTGCCAGAAGTCATATATAGAGAGTGGTTGAAAGAAAGATGTAAATTTATTATCGTGTAGGAAGGAGGGAGAGAAGGAAATGGTGCGTGTTCGTCTAAGATGGTGACCTAATTTAATATCCGGCTTGTGGACATGAACGTAACGATTTATGTCTACTTTTCACCCCTCTCTCCTTCCACCTCTCTCACTTTCCACTTCTCTCTCTCTCTCTCTTACTCTCTATTCTCACTTCTCTCTTTCAACCTCAGTGATTTCGTAGGTGCTGAGTCATATTCCAGCTTTCTTTAAACAAACAATATTTTAAATATTAAAAAAAAACATCTTTTGCCATGTTTAAAAAATATTTTCGTGTGAATATGATTTTAAAATATCTTTGGCATATTAAAGACTAGCAGTAGAGCCCGGCGTTACCCGGGGATGTAACAGTAAGAGATACATCAAGTATCGACCATCATAAAGACTGAAAAATAAAATTGACAAAGATTATTGTTTTTTGTTTTTTGTTTTTTTTACAAATTGGTCAAACCCAAACTCAAACAAAAACATTGTTTTCAATCGTTATGAGTCTACCGATTGAATAGAATTTTATTATAAACAATTGTCTTGTAAATGGAATTTTTAAAGCATTCTGAATGTAAAAATAAAGAAAAAAGTGTGCAAAACAATAAAAAACACTACCTGCCAAAAAAAAGTGAAGTTTTGTTGAAATCGGTTGAAAAATGTAGGAAATCCCATCCCATACATAAACAAACACACACACACACACACACACACACACACACACAAACAACCTGGGTTATTATAATAAGCATAACTCGATATGAATTGTCCCCCTTTCATTCTCGTGATGCCTTTTAATCGTGTTTTCAAATTGATTTCGTGCAAAAACAATTGTGTTTTTCCAATTTTTGGCGCTGTTAGAACCACTGCAAGGCAATTTTACGTAGTCCTGTGAAGTTTTGTTGAAATCGGTTGAAAAATGTAAAAAATCCGATCCAATATATAAAGGTACACACACACACACACACACACACACACACACACACACACAAAATCTGCGTTTTATAATAAATAAGATATATTTTACGTTAATGTGATTTAAAAATGTTTTAAGTGAATAAGATTTAAAAATACGAGTTGTTTATGCAGTAAGTAATTTTATTTGAACTTTCTTCAAACAGACAATTTTTTAAATGTTGAAATCAACTTCAATGTTTTATAACCTGAACAGTCAGTCACGGGTAGTCTAGATTAAAAATGAAAACTATTTTTACTAATACTACATTCCCTGTTCCAGGCCACCTTTGGGCAAGTTAGTTGTGACAATTATCTTTATATTCGCATTTCTGTCACCCAAAGGCTTTAACGCAGTCTACTCAGTAATTTAACCCATAGATGGGGTCGAAGAGAATATATCTATTCATGGATTTCCACTAGGCCGGAAATTTGAACAGGATTCGCCTTTTTCATTATCCGTACTGAAAACCGCTACGCTAATTCAATTTGCATTCATATAATTGCGACAACAAATGTTCACCCACAATATAAGACTCAAGAGCCACTCAAGCTAGAGGTTTACTTTCATTTTGTTGTATGAATGTAATAAAAGATAATCTTGACGTTCTCCTATCCGCATAAACTGCTTCTTAATATAACACTCTATCTCAAGTGACCCCCGGGCCTTATGCAGGATGAACTTGACTGGGGAAAAAGTCCTGGTCGTAGGGATTCCAACTCTGCTTCGTAGAGAGGGTTGGTGGATACCGACGCCAGCATCAGAGTGGTCGCGGAGACTGGGTGATTTTTGTCCCTGGGTCATATTTACCCGTATGGACACTCCACATTAGAAACCACCTTAAGACTATATAGTGAGGTTATAAATTCCAGGTTGGTATCTGACACGGGGAGACCTACCTCAAGGCGAGCTTAAACCTACTTTTGACCTACTGGTATTTAAACATTTCCTACTCTTGTTTCGAAATACGTTGACGCTCCAAATATGCCCGAAGCTACTACTGAAGAAGTGGCTGGTTAAGCTCACTTGAAAATATAAACGCAAAGATTTCCAAGCCAGAGAAGGGACCACCTGCGAACTCTCGACAAACGATCAGAAGAGCGGATCAGCAGTTCCGGTCAGATATGATATCGGGGGAACACGCCATCAGCCCCCGAATGGCGTGTCACACGCCACTGGTGGAAAATAAATACGGAAGATAAAAGCAGGTCTATCTTGAGATAACTATATATTTCTAGTGCACAATCTACCATAGAAAAAAAACTAAAAAGGAGTGGATACTAGTAATTCCATTTGAAAATGACATCGTCTATATCTCACAAGGAAGTAACATATTCCGTGTGTAACAACAAAATTGTCCAAGTTGTGTAACAGCAAAATTGTTCAAATCGTGTAACAGAAAAATTGTCCAAATCGTGTAACAGCAAAATTGTTCAAATCGTGTAATGGAAAAATTGTCCATTTGTTAGATTAAGATCTGAACCGTTGTATCTTAGAAATGATTAAAGCTATCTTACTGGAATTCTACGAGAAGAATCGTGAAGAAAATGACGTTCATCATTAATTAATCATTGCTAAGGATCGGAAGTTCATGAAGGATTGAAATTAAGTTCAAGTATATATATATATATATATATATATATATATATATATATATTATTCCATGATCATTTTCTTACTTATTCAAGATTACCCTCGCCCTGTCTAATCTTCTAACTTTCTCTTCTGGAGTAACAAGGTGCCTCACGTTTTCCGTACGATTTCATTTTCAAATCTTTTTTCACTGCTCTTTGAACTGCCAGAGCTGAAACTCCTCTCTCACGTACCAAAAGTCTTATGAATTAAGTTTTATTCACCGTTCTCGTGATGGTCCTTGAAAGAACTTTGAAGATGGCAGCCAGGTTATGAAGGTTGGTACCATTACTGAAGACTTGAATGATTGTTTTCTCTCGCCATTTCTCCGTTGGAAAGACAGTGGGGCTGATACAAAACGATTTTAACCAGTCCTCTTTCTAGCTAAATAACTTGTTTTTTTTCAGTGATTCTTACGAAAAATGTTATCAAAATGGCTATAACGTCTTATCTGAAAACCTGAAAAAGGAAACTCTGTTAATTTGTTGTTTGTTTTTCTTTGTTTTTTTTTTTTTAGATATAAAAAATTTTGTGGGATGGACTATTTTGCTGTTACACGATTTGGACAATTTTGCTGTTACACGATTTGGACAATTTTGCTGTTACACCGGGGACATTCTAATAGGTACATCATGAAGAAGAAATATTCTTTTATCACGTAGTTTCTTCTACAAATATTGATGATCTTTGTGTCATTGCGTTAGAAGCAAAGCATTTTAAATAACAACACATACACTACGACTAGCATTACAACACCTAATTGTGCTGCAATTGACAGGAAGATGTATTCGTATATTATTGACTTTGATCCTCACAAGAAGCTCCATACTGATCGTCTTGAGTCCGGGTCAGTGAACATGGTGCTGAAGTGATAGTGCTGAAGCAGCCCGGAACGCCGGTCCTGCAAAAGAGCACCTCCTTGGACATAAGATCGGATCAGTGTACCGTCTCGATGGTGCCGATGTCGTAAAACTCGAAAAATATGGACGTGGAAGGGAAGCATTGTGTTTATTGACGTTATCTTCAAAAGGGCCACACCATCAATGGAGAGCATTATGGCAAATTGTTGAGGCAGTTACGAAGCGCTATCAAGATCAAACAGCCAGAAAAAACTGGCGAAAGGGGTCTTGTTTCACTAGTACAATATACACAGGTTCCTTGTTTTAATGGATGCTTTGCGTAACTATGGCACTGAACTGGTTGATCACATTCCCTTTTCTTCTGATTTGACTATCATCTGTCCCCCAACATGAAAATAAATCTTGACTTAGAACCATCGTAATGATGATGACGACATATATGATGATGACTTTTTTTAACCAACAAGATGAACGGTTTTCTTTGAACAATCAGATGTCAGTTTACCTGGAAATAAACAATGCAGTTATTAAGAGGAACAGGTGAAATTAATGCATAGAAGATTTCACAGTTCTAGCATCATTTCTTCATAGCCTATGGACTTTTTAGTACACCCTCATACCTAGAAAGGAATAATCCAGTTATTAATAAGAAGAGTTGAAATTAATGCATGCAAGATATCACAGTTCTAGCATCACTCTTTCATAGTCAGCCTATGAACTTTTCAGACCAACCACGTACTTTTTAAGTCTTCTTTGAACGTTAGTTTACTTGTAAAGAAACAATGCAGTTATTAATTTTTAAAAAGAGTTGGAATTAATGCATGCAAGATTTTACACTTCTAGCATTATTTTTCATAGTCATTCTTTGGACTATTCAGATCACCCTCGTATAATTTTAAGCGACTCATAATTTTGTATTTTTGTAAGGTTTTCTCAAAACGTAATGTCTGCTTCATTGCGATCAACTAGCAGTGGCTAAGTTTGCGAAAACGAAAAAAAAAACATTCAAAAAATATATATCTGTGATCTCAAACAAATGATCCACAACGACAAATTTGCAGCATCTGTTACGTCACACTTGTTCAACCAATGGAATTGAGTAAACATTTTTGGAGAAATAAGTTTATATTATAAATAGTATAGACTAAGGCAAGCGAAATATCTATAAGCATCTCAGAATAATGGGATGCGACAGTATCGATCGATAAACAAAAAAATCCATTTTTCCTGGAATTTTGCATTGATGACAGGTTTTAAATGACTTAGTTATTTTGGGAGTGTAACGATTTCCTTCCGTCCTCTGACCATACGAATTTACTCTTGCGTGCCAAAAGACACCTAGAAATTTTGACAGCGAATGCTTATCAGTAATACAGACAAAACAAACCGACAATAGAAAGCTTATCAGGATATTACAATCAGGCTTTCTGGAAAAAAAGGGCAGGGATTTTCACATATCAACACAGAACTGTTAGGATTCACACAGAATTCGAACCCCTATCATTTATACTTATTTCATTATTCCAACGAACATTAGAGGGGTCGATTCTGCTCTTATAAGATTTTTTTCAGATTGCGAAAGGGTTCATAATATATATATATATATATATATATATATATATATATATATAGAGAGAGAGAGAGAGAGAGAGAGAGAGAGAAAGAAAGAAAGAGAGAGAGAGTTGGATTGATCAATCCAACTAAATATGTTAACTCTATCCCTAATAGTGAGCACTTTCCAATAAGTACGGCGCATATATAATATATATAAAAAATTGCATATATATATATTTTAAGACATTTTTTTATGTTTATGCGTTCTTTTTATAGATACAAATATTTAAGTAAATGCTCTGTTTATTATAAAAAGTATTAAACAACATTTACCAGCTTGAATGTCCGCGTAATTGTCATAGAAAATATAGGTGCTTCCTATAGGAATCGAACCTGTATCCTATACGGAACTGTCATATAGCCTGACATGCTTTTATCGATTGAACCACAGAGGAGCGTCTCGGACTTCACTGTTTTTAAACTTACAATTCTCTATGATTTTCTCTCGTACATTTATATCTGCTCGATGCGTATCCAAATGTAAACAAATGGCGTCCCACAATATGAAAAGTCCGACAATTATTTTAAGACATTTTTTATGTTTAAACGTTCTTTTTATAGATAATATAAACAAATAATATATCCAAATGTAAAAAATGACGTCATAACACTCATTGTAGTAGAGACTTTGTAATCGCAGATACAACTATAGTAACGCCGTTGAACAATACTAGTGTCAGACGCCTTTGAATATCACTCGCACTAATAGTACTTGCTCGATAATACTCGCTTGAATAGTAACCACCGAATAGTGATCCGAATAGAGAAATAGTATAGTAAATAGAATAGAGAATAGCGTTTCGTATAGTAATAGAGGATAGACTAGAAATGGTGATTGGTATAGTAAGAGAGAATAGACTAGAAATGCAAATCAATCTTGACGTCACGTGGTATGTGTTTCTTCTATGGTCAAGGGATCTACTTAATTCAATCATGCAGTCTCCTGTGTATGCTCACTGCGACATATTGTTCCTATATAACAATTATCAATTCTTTTAGAATAACAATGATTTATTATTTAACCCATAGCTGGAGGAGGAGATGGATTCATGTCCTTCCCAATGGTATTTGTACGCTTTAAGGAGAAATACTAACGTTCCCAATATTGGCACAACTGACTTGCCCAAAGGTGACCTGGAACAGTGAATGCAGCAAATGTATTGTTATTTCACATGCCATAGTTATTTGACTGAATGCTGGTTAGGTTCCCTTGTATCTAATTAATTGAACACAACACAAAGCATACAATGCCCTAAGCTTACATGACTACACACAAGCGTATTTAATAACAAAACTGAACTATCAAAGAACTCTTTTCAAAATTTGAGTGTCCCACAAGTTTTCTGATGGACTTTGCACACAGCTACGTGCAAAAGGAAGATCCCTGTACATACATCTTCGTTCATGACTCTTGTAGTCTTTCTCTTTAAAGTGCCACGCGTAAGCCATAGAAAATAGTAAATGACTGAATTAGTTTAAATACTTTTTGATTTTCATAAGCATTACTTTCATGTTATCCACCTCAGCACCGAAAAATAAACCCATAAAAACTAAAAAAAAAAAGAACGCGGCATTGGTCAAAGTAAGTACCAGCAATATAGATTTTTTGTTTCGGAAATAAAATCAAAACATCGCTACCCATTTTAAAATATTTTCCAAAAATCAGAGAATTATCAGATTCAAAACATAGTTTGGTTTAGTCTGGTTTGTTTTAGGGCATATCAACACCTGGATGGGTTATTTGATTCCGACAAGATTTTTATTACTGGTAATATTTTTTCCTTCAAGAACGTATTACTGGCACCATTTTTCTTCAAAAATGTGTTGCTGGTAATAATTCCCCGCCCCGCAAAAAGGATCTTCCGGTCGTAAGTGCAGTTTTTTTTTTCCGTGTGGGGAAAAAGATAGAAAAATGGACACACTTTCGCCCACTCCAAACATTATTTTCAAACAATGAAAATATTCAAGCCGTGTGTTGAAATAACAAACGATTCAATATCCTAATATTACTCTCTGAGAGAGTTTGGTTTGGTTTGTTTTACGGCATATCAACTTCAGTGGGTTATTTAATGCCGACAAGATTATTATTGCGGCTAATATTTTTTTCCAAAAATGTATTGCTGGTAATATTTTTTTCCTTTAAAAATCTGTTTCTGGTAATTTTTTTAATGTATTGCTGGCAATTTCTTTTTTTAAATGTGTTGCTGGTAATATTTTTCCTTCAAAAATATATTGCTGGTAATATTTATTTTCTTCGAAAATGTATTTCTGGCAATAATTTTTCCTCAAAAAATTTATTATTGTTATTAAAACATATTTTTACACTTTCATAGTGTTTTGACTTCAGTTTGGGGGTTAACTATTTGCTCATAGTTGGAACCTTAAAACGTGCTACCACCCCCGGTCAGAGTGGATCTAGGAACATCAGCAATTAAGAGGTGGTTCCATGCTCCTCAAAATTTCCTTGCTGTTGGACGTAGTTTATCGTCTTACCCAGGACGCGGACGTTGTTTATCGTCATACAATATTTATTCATTGATCGGGTTGTTTTGTTAAAAACTTTGTGGAAACATTATTCTGGGGCTCATTTTAACCCTCACTCTTTCCCATATATGGGTCTCACTTTAAATTTGTAGTTTTTCGTAAAAAATCCCTAAATATGTTCAAATGGGAACTTACTGAAAATTCGTCCCGAATTTTACCAAAAATATTTCAATAAAACTCTGTCTGAATTTCCGGGATAAATAACTATCATTATTTACACTATTTATATTCCAACTATTGTCCTGGTCTTTGTTGTTGTTCTCACAACGTTTCGGAGGTTGTACTCTCCGGCCTTCCTCAGGTGTATATCGATCTGGAGAACCTACAGAGAATTCCAAACTTAACACTTTATCGAATCTATGGGAGTAGACTCTTCTCGTTCCACTGTTCATATCTAGGGATAACGTCTAGTTCTTATTTTTATTTAGTACTCTTCAATTATTATTCACCCGTTTTCACTGAGTGCATGTGCACACTGCCCGACACAGGGATTGAACACACAATCACTATATCAGCAAATCCACAAACAAAAGCTTTAATCCACGGGGACAATTAGCTGTAGTAAACTTGAAGCCTTAAACTAGACGAATTATCGCGAGACGTATGCAGTGGAACGAGAACAGTCAAAGAGTTCAGTTCAGAATTTCCAGACGCCAGAAAAAATAAGATTTTTAACCAATATTTCCAAGGTAAAAAGATAAAAGAATTCACTTTTTTAGCGAATATTTTGAGGTACCTAGATTAAATTTGAGGTACCTAGATTAAATTTATTTCTATATACCAAAAGAAATTATTAAGCATAAACGGAAATTATGCATAACTCTGTTTAATATTTCTTTTTCTATTGTCCTCATCTTTGTTGTTGTTATCACAACGTTTCGGCCTTCCTCGGGTGTATATCGATCCGGAGAACCAACAGGGAATTACGAACTTAACACTTTATTCAATCTACGGGATTAGACTGTTCTCGTTCCACTGACCATATCTAGGGATATCCTCTAGTTCTTATTTTTATTTAGGTTTGGTTTGGGTTTATTTTACGGCATAAAATTATTCAATGCCAGCAATATTTTTAGGATAGGTTCGTATGAATAGAATTATGTATTCTTTGTAAGAAATCTATTTGCAGATCAGGTTTCATTGACGTATTTTTGTAAATAGGGGTTTTGTCAAGTGTCAAATGTATTGCTGGGATAATTTTCTTTCAAAACTCTGTTGCTAGCCATATTTTTCTAGAAATTTATTACTGGTAATACTTTTTCCAGAAATGTATTGCTTATAATATTTTTTCTTTTTTTTTTTTCTTTTTTTTCAAAAATGTATTGCTGGTAGTATTTGTATCCAAAAATGTACTGCTGGTAATATTTTTTTTTACAAAAATGTATTGCTGGTAATATTATTTTTTCAAGATTGGTATTTTTACTATAAAAATCTATTTTTATATTTTTATAGTGTTTTGACCGCAGTTTGGGTTTAAATATTTGCCCAAAGCTGGGGCCCTAACAGGTATTACCACCCCGGGTCAAGGTGGGCCTGGAAAGGTCAGTAATTAAGAAGTGGTTCCAGGCTTCTCAAAACCTCCCGATCAGAGTCATTGCTGCCGGGTGTAGTTTATCGTCATACCCAGGACATTTTTATTTAGTACTACGCAGTTATTTCCCGCCCGTTTCCAATGAGTGCGAGTAAACAGCGCCCGACCCAGAAATTGAACTCACAACCTGAAACGAAATTCTTCCTTCGTAGATTAAATAAAGGGTTCAGTTTAGAATTTTACAAAAATAAATTCTTAGTAGAATGAAAAAAAGAATAGAAGAATGGAAAAATATTCGCAGAAAGTATTCCTTCCAGAATTGTCACTCAATAACTTGGAATAGACACGTCACTCGTCATAAGAATGGTGATCGTTTTACAATCAATGTTTATTGTCCGTTGATTTGTTTTTTGATCGCGGGCTTTTTTTTTTTTGTTTTCATGCCGGCATTGTCCATAAATATTACATCTTTAAAGATTTCCCAGATGTAACCTTCAATGTTTTATTTCATACACGTGGTTGTGATATTAACACTTGTTTCGTATTTTTTCTGCTGTTATTTTCCATTACGAATTTTCATCTAAATTTCACTTTCACTTTCACTTTCGCCTCTCCATTATATACAGCTATAAAATTGATATTATAAGAAGCGGGGAAATTTATGAGTATCTCATGATAGTGAAGAAACTTTATTGGTTATTGTGGATACGGAAAGTTTCGTATGAGCGTATTTCGTATGCCATTCTAGCCATGCCGACACACATACACGCATACGGGCATGTGTGCTGAAGTAAACTTATTTTCAAAATCTTAGCGTATGTGTATCAAATGTTCATTTATGCATATATGTTTTGTATTGAGGAAGCTTATCGTCGTATTTATTGAAAAAGACCGTGTTTAACTCACAACTGAATATCAATATTCTGCTACTTGTTCCCTCACGTCTTATATATATGTGTGTGTGTGTCTGCTTATATATATATGCATGTATGTGCCTATATATGTGTCTATATATATATATATATATATATATATATATATATATATATATATATATATTATATTCAGTTGAATGGTAGTAGTTTGTAACCACGGCTTTTAGGCTTTTGTGATCATCAGACACACTGATTTATATTTTTTTTTCAGTGGATCTATTTGTGTTTCTTGACACTGAAATAGAATGTCAGTTGCGTATATATGTGTGCTCGAACGCATAGATATGTAACTGCGTCTAACCTCAGACTATATGGGTGTGTTTGTACGACCTAAAATGTATACACCTGTATGTATGTGTGTCTATGTATGTGAGAGTGTCATCCCAAGCAAACACATTCCACCCAAATTTCCCTCCCCACCACTCACAAATGATCAAACACAAATAAGCATAAACAGATACACTTTTTAGAAAATAAACCCATTTGTCTGATGATCCCAAAGGTGTGAAACACGGGGTTACAAACTATTAAACTATTATCCATGCAACTGAATATGTTAACCCTATCACGGATATTGAGCACTTTCGACTAAGTACTAAGTTATATATATATATATATATATATATATATATATATATATATATATATATATATATATATATATATATATATATATACATATGGGTAAAATAGCAGAACAGACTGGGTTCTATAGCCTTGATGGCAACTGGTCTAGGAGAAGGACAACTCTGAATTCAAAACGTACGGAGGGTTGTTTTGGTACCTTGTGGCACGTAGTGCACCAGGTCTCTGTATTCAGCCCTTCAAAAAGTGTGGATGGTCCTGCACGAAACCGTCACCACTATAATCGAATCCTCATGTGCCGGTGTCAGGGCTGTCAGTTTCCTGAAACTGATCTGCTTGACCCTCATACGTCTAACGCGACGGGAGAATCGATATATATATATATATATATATATATATATATATATATATATATATATATATATATATATATATATATATATATATATATATAGTTCGTACAATAAAAAATCCAAAATTACCTTATATGTGGAATAAGATTATTTCAACTGACCAAAACTCCGTCTGTCTTATTCAACCCCAGTACAGACTGCGTTCGTGTCGGAACTAGAAATTGTATTAATTGTACTAATTATTTGGTTTGTAATAATAAGTACGTTAAGCTCTTTTTGTGGATCAGTTTTAATATTTTATATTACTAGGATCCACGTGGATTATATACCAACGGATTTATTACCTTTACTATATATATATATATATATATATATATATATATAGTAATCCACAGACTGTTTCGCTGTATCACATTTCATCAATGTGACTAAACATCCGATCACTTCAGGTAACAGTTGGAGATTCTAACCCCTAGGCCATTGACGCACGGCAGAGAGAATGGCGAAATATTATGTATTTATTTTTTCCTAAACACACCAGTCACTCTGAGGACAATCAGCGTGGACAGTCTTGCATTGTATATATATATATATATATATATATATAGAGAGAGAGAGAGAGAGAGAGAGAGAATTAATACAAATCAATATAAAATTTGTCACTTAGCTGTTTGAATTTATACTCAAAACCTTTACTCAGTAAACAAACATTTGTGTAATTGCTCGGTTCACTCGTCAGGAGATATCAGCCAATGGCTGCCAATTTTCTCGTTTTTGTTATTTTTATCTTAGGTTAAAAACTAATTTCTGCGCTTATTGATGTTAGGTTGATTATAACGTAGAACTATAACAGGCCATATTTTCGACTTAATAAATTTCACCCAAATAAGAAATGAACATTTATTATGAAGAAAATTCCCGATTAATATTTTCCAATCAGTAAACATATGCCAAATGCACTTTATCATACCACCAACTTTTCGAAAATCCGTACTTAAAAATGTAAGATTAATTAACCTACAACCAGCCCCAGTGAAACCTAAATTCTATCATTGCCACATAATTTTCATGAAATTGTACCTCTTAATATATTTTGTTGTTACTTCTCTCAGACCCTGTTCTGCCATACACTTACTCAAGCGCATTCATTATGTCACGCATTGTCTTCTCCTGTTTCTCTTTCTCTCTTTCCGTCTTGTGAATATCAGATTTTCCAAGCACACCTTTCTCACTACGTGTTACAGAAATTTCAACTGCCTCTTCCTGATGTTAAGTATAAGTTTCGTTTTTGTCTCCGTTCTCTCCAAAACCACATCGTTTCTCACATGTTCAGCTTGTGGTATCCTCAGTATCCTTCTGTAGAACCATATTTCAGTTGTTTTGAGTCTGTTCTTCATCTTTGAGGAGAATGTTCAACATTCTGTGCCATACAGGAGGACAGATATCACTTAACAGTTCAGTACTCTTTTCTTGGTTTTCAACGAAATTTCCCTGTTTTATTACATTGCTTAGCTTTTGGAATGAACCTTTATAGCAGTTTACAAGTAAAATAGATAGATACAGACCCAAATGCATGGCGATGCTAAAATTAGGCCATACAAATGCTATGAGCGACGAGAAGAAAGGAAAAAATGTAGCATTAAAATTATTTATACATTTAAAGTGATTTTTTTCTTGTCTTCACAGTAAATCCCTATCTCCTGTCAATTCTTTGGTGTTTTGTTATTCCCATAGGGTTTTCCAGTCTGTCCACCTAATTGCGATTATGTTATGGTCAGGATTTTGTTAAATTAAATCCTGTGAAACGGCAATATCTTCAGTGCAAAACTTGTTTGTGGCATATGGCAAAGTCTTCTATGATTTCATACTACTTCATTTACTATATCTGTCTGCTAACATGAGATATGAGACCTTAGCAAAATAAGTATTTTTTGCTGTTTATAGCATTCCATAATTTAACATATTTCTTGCACCATATGATGTAACCATTAAGCATTAGATTCTACCCATTGAATGTTACAGTTTTGAATTCCTTCATGTTCAAAGGGGTCTTTAAACGCACTTTTTTGCCGTAAAATTTAAGTTAAATTTTGTTCGTTTTTTTTTTTTTTTTTTTTTTTTTTTTGTTTTTGTTTTTTGTTTTCAATGTTAGGGGAAGCTGATTTACTTCTCCCATAAAGGACGATAACTCAAAATACAACTGGGTTACATCCCTTGTCTTTGAAAACGAACGCGTCACTTTTGAATTGAACATAGTGATAAGCTGATATTCACGTGCAATTCATGGTTTGAAGCCAAACAAATCCTTGCTGTTTTCAGACAGTGAATGAATAAAGGTTGTTTATTTATGTATTAAAATACGCTTGTATTTTATTCTTATTTGTTGTTGTTTAGCCCAACAGGACATAAGACGATTTTTGGCGACGAAGACTCGAACTTCGAAATCAACATGGCAATGTTAACCAAGATGATTAAGATTTTACGCCGACAGTACAGTGCTGTTCAATAAAAGTGACTCACCTGATTTTTTTTACTAAAAATATCTTGTCTATTGTTTTTGGGGCTTAAAATAATTTTTAATCTTACTAATATAAAGACCCCTTTCCGACCAACTAGGAAAAAAAGTTTATTCACCCTAAGGTATTCTATTGATAATTATAAATTTGAATATAAATGAGATTCAGGAAAAAACTCTGTGCAAAAAAAGTGACTCAGATATCGCATTCTAATGATTATACTGATAAATTTAAAGAGCTTTTGACAGAATATTGAAAACTATTTTACAATACACTCAGAAGAATATTCTAGAGAATTCTAGAACAGCTTAAATTAAATCTAGAGTATTCCAGAAAGCTTCATACAGTATAAAAACAGCTTGAAATAGCCACTCAAATCACTAACCAGATGAAAGGGTACAAACACGCATCAGAACCACTTAAGGCATCTATTATTGCCTTCTCAAAAGCAGGCAAGTTTACGAGAGAAATTGCAGAAATTGCTATAACCTCGCAATCAACTGTCTCTTGAGTGCTTAGGGCACATAATGATGCCACTCCTGCTCCAAGGAAGGAAACAAGGGGACGAAAGAAAAAGATTGATGATAGCACTGGCAGGGTAATCAAGAGAGAAGTTGCGAAGAATAGGACTATAACTAGCCAAAAAATTGCAGCCAGTCTAAGCGAAGAGCAAGGTGTTAGTCTTGCCTTTTCAACAGTCCGTCAGAACAAGGTTACAAATCTTGTTAGAACAAGGCTACAAATCTCATACACGAAGGTTTAAGCCGCTAATAAGCAAAGCCAACAAAGCCAAGAGACTTGAATTGGCTCACTATTACAAAAATTTCACCGTAGAAGACTGGAAGAATGTTCTTTTCTCCGATGAAACGAAAGTTGAGCTAAATTCAAAGGATAAGGTGAGTCACTTTTATCGAACAGCACTAAGAACGGAAGTCACAAGAACAGCAATCAATTTTCCGTTTATTCATTATCTCTTACCAGATGTTCTTTTGTCCACTCACTTCATCTTGTTTTTTTTCCGCAATATATCAATTTAGATTATTTGGGGTTAATGTGTTTTTAATTTTATGAATAAGCACTTCACTAGTAATACAACTTTAATGCAATACTTGATTTATTGACTTTGAGTAGTCCTGGGTATAAAGATAAACTACATCCGCGTGCTGGGTATGAAGATAAACTACATCCGCTTCCTGGATATGACGATAGCCTACATCCGTGTTCTCGGTATGACGATAAACTACATCCGCGTCCTGGGTATGAAGATAAACACATCCGTGTCCTGGGACGATGAACTACATCCGCGACCAGGGTATGAACAATAAACATCCGTACGACCATCCGCGTCCTGGGTAAGACGATAAGCTACATCCGCGTCCTGGGTATGAAGATAAACTACTTTTGGGTATGACGATAGCCTACATCCGCGTCCTCTGTATGACGATAAACTACATCCGCGTCCTGGATATGACGATAAGCTACATCCAACAGCAAGCCTCTGATCAGGTTTTGAGGGGTGTGGAACCACCTCAATTGCTGGTGTTCCCGGGGTGGTAGCACCTATCATGGTCAATCCCCCAAAAGAGGTCAGAAGACTATAAAAGTATAAAAATACATTTTAATACCGGCAATACATTTTTGGAAAAAATATTACCAGCTATAAAAATCTTTTTGGCATTAAGGAACTCATTGAGGTTGATATACCGTAAAACAAACCAAACCAAACCAAACTTGACTTTGACTTAGTAACTGAAAACCTAAGATTCTTTTGTCTTATTTCAAAAGTTGCCTCAGATATTAGGCTCGAATTGGTGTTTTTGTGGTTACGGTTTCGCGTCGCCGTAACGTAGCTTCCCTCAGCCTTTTCTATAAATACATTCATGGTAATTATACGAATGAATATTCCTCTATGGGAACCTAGACTCGCTAAAACAAATACAACGAAACTGTTAGTTCGATTCTCACAATATACCTTCATTCTTTCGGCCTTGTACATCTAAGCTACGCTTAGAAAATCATTTTTGTGAAAAGTTTTATTATTAAGACTATTTTATTTAGTTTCTTGTATATAAATTGTCTACATCGTAAAAATTCATTGGGATTTTTCATTTTGAAAGGTTATCATTTTTTATTCCCCCACCCCAGACAAGTTTTATATATGAGAACTAGTTAGGACTTCATAGAGACTCTGAGGTATTAGGGTGGCTGTACTTTGAATGATAAGATAATGTATTCTTTTGGTGTAAGGAATACTGCGGTGTGTTCGGGTGAGTGATCATAGATAGCTAAGTTTAAGACAAGACAGACTTAAGACCTGTCCTCCCCCATCCCCACTGTGGGTCTTGTGTCACATTTTTGTATTATATCAAAATAAACATTACTTTCCTCTATGTAATTGTAATCATTGTAAATATTCATTACGGTTTCATTGTTAAATGTTGTTATCTTTATCCCCCACCCACACAAATTGTACATATGGGAACGAGTTAGGATTTCATAGATACTTCGAGGTATTATGGTGGCTGTAGTAAGAATGTTAAGTAAGAATGTGTTGTTTTGGTGTAAGTAATATGTTTGGACCAATAATTATGGCTGGTTAATTTTAAGATAAGACATATTGAAGAACAGCCTTCCCCTCTCCACCCTTTTGACCTTGTGTCACACTTTTGCATTTTACATAATAAGTAACATAATTTCTCGAAAATAATACACATTTTTTTTTTTACAATGAATTACGGGTGATAGTAGGGGTGCGTATTATAAATAGGTTTAAGCAAATATATTTTTCGTTATTGATTTATAATAATAAATACGTACTTGTTGTTCTAAAATAAGAATGATATTATCCCAATTTTCATTTTAAATCCAACAATAATAATTGTAACATTTTTTGTCAATAAATTTATGTTCATCAATAACTGTATTTTTTATTTGGCGAAAAAATAAAAAAATCTATAAAAAGGCCAATTTTGAAGAAAGGAGGATATCAAATTAACAATTTATTGAAATTTTAATTTCCATCATCATTATCATCATCACTTTCTATTATAGAATCAATATCTAAATTGTCATTAAGCAGATTATCTTTCAAAATATTATCTTCGTCCTTGTTCAAAATTACTTTCGACCTCTCCATTCTCTTGCCAAAGGATGTCTTCTTCAGAGCCATCCATGGCTGTCGTAAGACAACACTTCTTGTAACCTCTCCCTTTATAACATCCTCACTGACGGAATTTTGGCGGTAAAGTAAAACATTATATTTATCAGGAAAACCGCTGGTAATTTTCAACATTATTTTAGACGCTTAATTTCGATTTTATTCCTAATGTCAAGGTCGACAAAATGTCTTTGTAATTATTATTTTTTATTTATTTATTGACAAAATTTATAGATGCGAATTATATATAAGGATAGATGCGATTTCTTAATGTTTGGATCATTTGCTGGGGTGCATATTTTCGAGTAATTACAGTATTACTTTCCTCTATGGTACTTAGTTTTAGCGGAAACTTACCTATGCGACCCAGAGTCACGTGTATGTTTTGTAGTGTGGAGATGGTGAATTGGTGAGCTTTGGCCTGAAGGTGAATCGGGTGGCCATTGGCTTCAACCACGGCCTCAAGACGACTTCGGAATCTTCTGCAACTCTTCTGGACCACCTCCTTGTTTAATTTGGTGAATGCTTCCATAATCCTCGCATTCAGTTGGTGTTACAGCGAGTTTTCTTGTTAGATATAAAATGTCGACAATTTACCCATAGCTCTCTCTCTCTCTCTCTCTCTCTATATATATATATATATATATATATATATATATATATATATATATATAATTATTTATTTAAAAATATGATTCCATCTCGAGCACTATTTTTAAAAATAATAACTAAAATACTAAGGAACTTTGGATCTACTTAACCAGTTCTTTCCTATTTTCTATATATTTTCACAAATATATATATATATATATATATATATATATATATATATATATATATATATAATTAAAACGTGCGCTTATAATGTGACAACAAAATGATAACAATATTGGCAATACGAATATTCCGACTTTTAATCTTTTCTTCATGTTTAAATTTACTCAAAATAAGCCTTTTGAGTAAATTGAAACATGAAGAGAAAGATTTTAAAGTCGGAATTTTCGGACACGCCTGTGTCCTTTTTCGACGAGACAAAGAAAAAACAAGAAATGTGTCACACTTTTTAGGGGAGTGTTGTTGTTGGTTAAAGGTCTCCCTGTGAAAGTTTTATTCTCTGAGTAAACCCAGATTACTATTTAATCTTTTAATATGTAATACCCTTTAATACATATGTATGAGAGAGAGAGAGAGAGAGAGAGAGAGAGAGAGAGAGAGTCGAATATATTGAATTATTAAACACCGCCGATCAGAATCAGAAATGACGACTACATATTAGCTGTCTGATTAATTGGAATAAAAAAAAGCCGCTGGAATAAAGATGAAAGAAATACTAGTCAAAAATTAATAATGGCCGACACTGATTTATATAATAGTAATAATAAAATATTCCAGTTTGTTTTAGTTCTTCTCTTACTCATATGTTTGAGTCTATCTTTCGCGCGCTTTTGTCTTTCACTCTCTTCACCCCTTTCTCTCTCTCTACCCTCTCTCTTTCTTTTTTCCTCTCTCCCCCTTTCTCTTTATCACGGCACCATTCTGCCTTCCTGTATTTCGTCTCTTCTTCTTAATCCATCCAACATGGCTGACACGATTTTTTTCTTCCGTTTTGCGAGTACGGAGAAAATACATGAAATTTTAATGGCCATATTGCAGGAAATTGTTGAGAATTACCAATATTTTTTTCTTTACTTTTTTTTTTTTTTTCAAATATTTCTATTCCCAACAAATTCTAAAAGTTGTCTTTTGAAAGAAAAATTCGACAAATTTATGTTTCGGAATTCCAAAATAATAATAATAATAATAATACGGATACCTATATACATATAATAATACCTATAACAATTAATATAATATAATATAATAATATAATAATACCTCTAACAATTTTATGGGCCTACACAATACACACTGACAGAACAATCAAAGCCAACTGCCCAGATATTGTTATTAAAGACCACAAACAAAGAAAAGTGCCTCTTTATTGATATGGCAGTCCCCGTAGACTACAATGTATCTTTGAAGAATTCAAAAAGCTGTCAAAATACAAGGATCTTGAAATCGAAATCTCAAAAATGTGGCACATGGGAACATCAACAAACCCCGTTTTAGTTGGAGCCCTAGGATTGGTTGGAAAAGATTCCAGTAGACTAATTGAAGGGATTCCTGGAAACACAAGCCTTAAAGAAATACAAAAAATTGTTTTTACGAGTACAGCCCACACTTTATGAAGGGCTTTATCTATGTAAAATATGTTTTTTTGTTTTGTTTTTTTTAATTGGTCAGTGGAAAATGTCATGATGCCATTTCTAACCATGAGTCTCTGGGCTGGACCTGGAAAAAAATAAGTACACACAAGCAATCAAAGGAAATATAATAATAATAATAATAATAATAATAATAATAATAATAATAATCAAGCACATATATTAAAATATTGTGTCTGCCCAAAATGCAGATTCTGTGATAAATATCCAGAAACGATTGATCATCTTGTATCAGGTTGCACGATGTTGGCACCCACTGATTATAAAACCCGACATGACAGAGTGGGCCAATATCTGCACTGGAAAATCTGCAACTTCTACGGGAAGGAAACTGAAAGAAAATGGTATGAACACCACTCAGACCCGGTTACGGAGATAGAACCTGTTACAATTCTATGGGACTACACAATACACACTGACAGAACAATCAAGGCCAACCGGTCAGATATTGTTATTAAAGACCACAAACAAAAACGGTGCCTCCTTATTGACATGGCAGTCCCTGCTGACTGCAATGTATCTTTGAAGATATTCAAAAAGTTGTCAAAATACAAGGACCTTGAAATAGAAATCTCGAAAATGTGGCATATGGGAACATCAACAATCCCTGTTGTAGTTGGAGCCCTAGGACTGGTTGGAAAAGATTCCAGTAGACTAATTGAAGGGATTCCTGGAAGTCCATGCCTCAAGGAGATACAAAAAATTGTTCTAACAAGTACAGCACACACCTTACGAAGGGCTCTATCTATGTAATTTATTTATTTATTTTTTTTTTTGTCAGTGGAAAGTGTCATGACGCCATTTCTAACCTTAGGTCCCTGGGCGGGAACCGGAAAGAAATGTGTAAACGCCAGAAATCAAAGACAATAAAAATAATAATAATAATAATAATAATAGAGAATCATTATTAGTCTACGTCAGATGGTCTAATTAAATTCTTAATAAATTCTAGGTCTGGCACAAGGCCTCTCTAGTAGGTTATCTGTTGGAGACTCAGCATTAATTAACGATAACCTAAATTTTACTTAATCTGGCGCAAGGCCTCAATAGGAGATACCCCGATGGATCGTCCTGTTCACAAACCTCCCCAATTTTTGGACAGGAGTATTGGTTTATATCTTGTTTCTGGTCTTTTCTACAAATATTTCCATGGCAACTGCTCTGACGAGCTTTGGCAAGAGGTTGCTCTACTACATAAATTTAAGCGTGCCACTAGATTGGCGTTGAGGTCCCACACTTTGACTGTTGAAATAGTCAAATGTAACCGCCACTTCCTCGACAGTTTCTTTTCTCGCACTTTCCAACTGTGGAACTCATTTCCAATATACTTGCTTCCCTGATAACTATAATCTTCAAAAATTTAAATGCAACGTCAATAGCTTTCTTCTGGAATTCCGTCCATCTTTTGTCCTTTCATCAAAACTCCCTATTCGCAGTCTTCTCTTTCAATTTCATTCAATGTAACCCCCTGCGTACTAGTGGTATTGGGGCGAAATGATTAAAGACTATCTACAGTCACAGCCAGAGCTTCGACGTTATCATCTAAATCTTGATTGACAAATTCAGTGACAACCGTGATTACATCGGCGTTGGACCTGGAGAAATTGCAGCCATATTGTTTATCCAAAATGAGGCTGTGGGAAGTGTTAACCAATTCGGCGTTGTTTAGAGCATCAAGTACTTTACCAAAAAGAGGTAAAAGACAAATAGAGCGATAATTCTGAAGATCAGAAGGTTCCCCAAAGTTCTTAACGACAGGAACAACAGAAGAGGACTTCCAACAAGCTGGAAAGCAAGAAACAGCGAGGCATTTATTATCAATTTTGGAACAGAAGCCAAAAACTTTACAGAGAGAAACATAGCTTATACAGCAATTTAAACAAATATTTAAAAATAAATAGCGAAAATGAATTATTTATTAAAATATTCTTTAAAAAGTTGTACAATTGTAAATTAAATATTACCGCTTATGTTGCAAACGTAATTTTTTAGTAATAGATAAAAAAAAAGCTGATATTAAATTGAATGTATATTAAAGACGTAGAAGGAGATGGAGCATTTCGGCTGCGTGTAATAGTTAACAAGCTTGTCACGTTAGATTAATTACGACTGAGTTCGATCCTTAGTAGATTTTCCATATTTTCGAACTTGTTTGGGTACCTCGACGTGGTTTAATGGTTAGCAAACATTTTTCTCTCGAACAATGATATCTGAGTAGTGAGTTCGATCCTCAGTGGGTGGCCCACACTTTCAACCTTGTGCCACATCTAAGCTACGTTTTGAAAATATTTTCCTCGCACTTTTACTGGGAAGTTTAAAAATAATGTAGTGGAACCTCGGTTCACGAATTTACTTCGTTCCTGAATGCTATTCGTAACCCGAAATGTTCGTAAACTGAAACTATTTTTCCAATAGGAATCAATGTAGAGAAAAAAAGTCACAGTAGGATAAAATTGGGAAAGAAAAGCCCGGCACAACACACGAATATATACAACATGGCGGTCGACTCAGAAATGATTCTGTTCGGGTTAACTCGGTTCTGCTCGGCTCGGCTCGGTTGGCTCGGTTCGGCTCGGTTCGTTCGACTCGGTTCGGATCGGTTCAGATATGTCGTACGAGAACCGAAATTTTGTACTATAACCGAAGCATTTTCATCTCGAATTTTCTGTTCAAAAACAGATTTATTCGACATGTGAAATGTTCGAGAACTGAGGTTTCTCTGTATTATATCAAACCCCAGTGTCAGTTCCTCGCCTTCGGGAGGTACCTGGGTTTTATTGTCCGGTATCTGAAGCGTACCCAAATGGTGAAGTGCTGACGGGGCATAAGCAATTTTTCCAAGGTATTGCCCTTAAACTCACTTTAAAATGACCTTGTGTCACATTCGGTAGTGATGAAGGAGCACTGAAAATTACAATACTTCTTTTTGCCGCATCTAAGCTTTCCTTAATAAAGTGTAAAAGACGCGAATAGGGATGAGACATTTCGGCTTGGTGGTTATGGTTAACAAGTTTGTCTCGCTAGATGAATTACGCTTGAGTAGTGAGTTCGATCCTTACTGGGTGATCCATGCTTCCACCCTTCTGCTACGTCTAATCTACGCTTGGTAAATAAATGATAATGTGAGAATTTTGATTGAACTGTTACGTTATATATGTCCTCCTGTATGGCAGCGAATACTGGGCAATCTCCTCAAAGATGAAAGACACGAAGCAACGACATGAATTCAAAGACCTGAAGCAACAGAAAGATGGTTCTACAGAAAGATGATGAGGATACCATGAGCCAAACCTGTGACCAACAACAAGGTTTTGGAGAAAAAAGAAACAAAAAGGAAACTTATACTTCACATCAGGAAGAGGTAGTTGAAATTTCTGAGGCACGTAATGAAGAAGGAAGGTTTGGAAAATCTGAGACTCACAAGACAGACTGAGGGAAATAGGGACAGAGAAATGTAGCGCGTAGCATACTTGATGGGCTTGAACGAATGGATGGCGGAACAGGGTATGGAAGAAACAGCAAAAAGACAAAACTTATTAAGAGCTACAAGCGACAGGAAGATGTGGAGAGTGATGATCGCCTACCTCCTGAACGGACATGGCACATAAAAGAAGATGTAACATGGGGACACACAGACAAAATTTGAAGCTGTTCTGCTTTCTATATAACATTTGCGCTATTTCATTCGGAACATGATTGAAACTAAATTCCAGCGTTACCCCAGATTCTGTCATCTTGGGTTTAGTCAAAGTAAACTTCATGAGGTCTGACAGTTTTATAAGAAGGCGAGAATCACTCTAAGAAACAAATCCTCTCCTGTATAAAAATGCCAAGTTGTGCATGACGTCAGTTCCTCACAGACTCACAGACTCGTCTAGCATGGCAGCGTTTTATACACTCGTGGAAAGTAATTGAAACAACCTGCTTTAGCTTCCTTTCTTTCACCATAGTGTCAGATTTAGACTCACTGGAGTGAAATTTGTTTGGACTTGCAAAATATTGCGTCATCCGTGATTGCATCAGATTTTTATCACGCTCGGACACTATTGTCTCGACTGTCGATTAGTTGTCCTACAGATATTGTCTGCGATGGACGTTACTCCAAGGCAGCGTACGAAAAATTTTAACGCCGCACGAACATACTGGCAAGCCTTACCAGTGAACAAACTGTTTTAAATCCAAACGAGAACCTGTGATCATTCTGGAAGGAATGACTTCGTGGAATGGACATACGAAATACATTCGCACTGGACCATGTTTCATTGGAAAAATACGAAAAAGGTAAATAATAACAGAATTATTTGTTTTGTTTCAATTAATTCGCACAAGGGTGTATGCAAGGTGCATTCCAAAAGTTTGGAAAGTTTTTCAGGAGAGACATTTATTCATTTCAGAAAAGTACAAAACTTTAATCACCTTCAAGGTAGAATACTCTGACACCAACGCACTTGTCGTAGAGCTCCAGCTAATTCTTGAAGTCCCTATAGAATTCATTCAAGGAGAAGTTGTCCAGGATCCGTGACAGAGCCTCCTTCATGTTCTTAATATCTTCAAAAGCGAGATTCTCCTTCAACTTGAGGCACAAGCAAAAGCCATAGAGAGCAAGGTCGGGACTGTAGGGATGATGACGGACAGTGTTGATACCCATCTAACTCTCAACACAAAAATTTATTGAATAACGAACTTACGAATTGTCTTCCCGTCCCGACTGTATTCTGTGTAACCCGTGAGCTGTGACAACCAGTGTTTAGTAGGGTCTGTTCAAAGAGCCACAGGTCAGCTTATTAGATCTATATAGTAGAATTACAGTAATCTAGGTCCAAAAAATCCTTCCTGGAAATAAGTCCCAAAATCTTCTGGAATATCCCACGTACCCACGTACCTTATACATAGAAATGTATTTATTAGGTGTATTTAGGTAGCAATGTTTCATATATAATCTCTGTTATTATATACATACATTATATATATATATATATATATATATATATATATATATATATATATATATATATATATATATATATACCGGGATGTGGATGACTGTAGATATGAATAAAGACTAATATGAGGAAGATTCATGAGCACTTCTATAACAAAACAAAAATTTTGAAAGCCAATAACATTTTACTCTTCTATATAAATACTTGTCACAAAATAAAACCCTTACATTTGCCTTGATAAAGTTCCTCGGAGGACGAAACGCGTCGGCTAAGATAAGTTTTCATTTCGTCTTTGTTCATATTGTCCCTTTAGATATATTCGATTTGAATTTTTTACACACACACACAACACACACACCCACTCTCTCTCTCACACACACACACACACACACACACACACACACACACACATATATATATATATATAGAGAGAGAGAGAGAGAGAGGGAGAATTAATACGAACATAAAATTTGTCACTTAGCTGAATATGGTTATATTCAGTATCTCTACTCCAGAATTTCATATACGAACCTTTGTGCAATTGCTCCGTCCCCTCTTCAGGAGGTAATGCAATTCTTTTATTTGATTAATGTCGTGCTCGACAATCCTATCGTCTTGATAAATCCGGCCACGCCGTTGTATCTATAGATATCTCTTTCCACTCTGCCATCATACAAGAACCCCCAATTCAAAGAACATCTTTGTTATCAAAGCACTGATTGGGATTGCCATTTGGAATTATATTTTTCATCATCCTGTTGAAAAATGTGCAACGGCATTCCCTTCCTGGCGCGTGTGGGGCAGGGGCAGCCATCGAAATAGCATTTAAACTCAGTCTTCTTGGTTTTTTCCTGCCTGTTCAGGTGCTTATACCTTGCAGGAATCACTTCTTCCGGCTATACCAGAGCGAGAGTTTCGATTGTAATAGACGACTCTTTGTCATCGCTCGTAAGCATGTCACCAAAGACCCAAAGCCATTGTTCTCTGATAGAATGAGACACTCTAAAGCCTCACAGAAGTTTGGTTCTAAAGATTACTGGCAGCTCTGTAAAAGTGTACTGATCAAGGGAAAATCCTCAGTCTCTTCAATCAATTTGAAGTGTTGTCATCTAGTGCAGATATAGCAGAGTGTTTTACTCGGAAATTATCTTCCAACTCCACTCTCAGCTTGAGTATCCCTGCCTGATTTTCCCCCCTGGTACAGAGTTATTGGTATTTTTGGGTACCCTGGTGGACTAGTGAGCCAGCCAATATGAGCTGACTCATTTTATAGTTGACCAATAGAAGGCTTAACCAATCAGAAGGCTCAAAATATTCAATGCGACGTGTATAAAGGTGGCCATGTTTTTCCCGAATATTCACTGCCAGCCTTTGATATCGAAGACTGAAGAATTACGGAACACCTGCTGGTGGTATTGGCGATATAGTCAGATTCAGTAAAGTGTCTGACTTGTGAGTGTTAATCTTTAACGTTGTTTCATTGAACAGATTACGTACTGCGCTGTATTCTATATTCATAGACTATGGTGAATATGGTCAACAACAGTATCTACTTTATGATATAAACAAAACTCCGTCCATGGTTCCTGCTACTAAGTATAACTAGATCTCTACAAGGTTTACATATTTAACGGTATCCATGTAATTGTCCTAAAGAAACGTGCCCATGAACTGGCTCGGGTTCTCTCAAAATTTTACTCCTTTTTGTGCACACCGACGAGATGGAAAATCGGAATGCAACGTGGGGTGGTAATTGGGCGATCGGTGGGTAGCTTAGACGAGGATCTAGTTGTATGTTACCAGCATGTTAATGTGGAAATGAAATCATTATCACCGTCATCGGTCCCATAATCGTAAGTGTAGTCGTAAGATCACGGCGCAACAGAGTGCCTGACCAGTTCACTCTCTATGTCTCGTCTGTACGCCAATATAGGTTGTTGACAGTTGGAGATGTATTAGATTTGAAAGCTAGCCCGCGTCACGGGCACGTGGCCGTTGGCTCAATAAAATAGTTTATAAGTTAGCCATTAAGGCACAAAGGGTCACCGAGTGTGAAAGATTAACCCATTACCTGCCATGAGCCCCATTTGGGAATCTGTTAAAATTAAACTCATTACATGTTATCACTTGTGTTTACATTGAATTGCTTACATACAATGCATTTGCGGAGGTATATTTTACAACACTTCGCCTTTAAAGTGTTTATTATTTGCCTTAAGAAGACACTTTCTGTTGTAATTTTACATTCACGAGTAGAAAAATAATGACTATTTTGAATAGCATTTTTTTTATTATTTCTAATCAATATTATCATTTGATGTTTTATACACATATATATTTGATGTTCTAGTTTCTATAAAAATGACAATGGTAACTACTGAAATTAAACATAAGGAATAAATAAACTCCTAAGACACCTGTCTGGGCCAAAAATGCGCATGAAAAAAATTGGCAGTTAATGGAAAATAAACAAAACATTATTAAGGAGCATGAACAATAGAAGTGTAATCAGGAAGACAATAGATAACGATTGGCATTGCATTTAAATTCTTGAAGATCAAAGTTAGCTGAAAAGCAAGAAGCCGATAGAGAGTTCCACAAACGAGAAATGCGAGAAAAGAAACTGTTAGCATAGAACTTACGGTTACATCTAGCCAATTCCACTGTAAATTGATGAGATATCGTCGCGAGCCTAGCACTGTACCTCGATTCATAAAATCTAGATACCATAGCGAAGCGTTCATCTGAACAAATCTGGTCGAATAGTAGACTTATAAATATGTAAGATAAATTCTGGAGATAAAAATTGTCTAGCACGACACATTACTGGGCATGACGATAAATGACGTCTGGAAGCAAGGCGTCCGATCGGGAGATTGGAAATTTTCAGAAGCGTGGAACCACATTCTAATTGCTATTGTCCCCATGTTTACCCTGACTTGGGGGTATAGAACTTAATATGGTCCCAGTTTTGGGCTATTAGCAAACCTCTAAACAAAAGCTAAGCATTATGAAAGTATAAAAATATATTTTTATAGCAAAATATATATATATATATATAAATATAAAGCAATTTCGAACAATACCTATTCATAGTAAAATTACCAACAATGCATATTTAAAGCAAAATAACCAGCAATATATTTTATAGGAAACAAATTCCAACAATACCTATTTAATGTAAAATTACCAACAATACATATTTAAGCAACATGACTAGCAATACTATTTTATAATAAAAATACCAGCAATACTCTTTATAGAAAACAATTTCCAACAATACCTATTTATAGTAAAATTAGCATTAATGCATATTTAAAGCAAAATAACCAGCAATGCATTTTATAGAAAACAATTTCCAACAATACGTATTTATAGTAAAATTTCAAACAATACATATTTAAGCAAAATGTCCAGCAATATTATTTTATAGTAGAATTATCAGCAATAAATTTTGTATAAAAAGGGCCAAAAATACATTTTATCTGTAATTTAATGTATGCAACTTCGTTCGAAATATACTCAAAACATATATGAAGTCATAAAATTGATCAAAGTATTTAGATTTCGAAATTAAAAAACCCGTAGAGGTGTTGATATGCCTCTAAACAAAATCTACTAAAACAACCAATCTGGCACGACACAATGAACAAAGAGCAGCAGGCCTAACAACTGGCGCAATATAATCTTTCCACTTCATGAAAGTTAGCCCGAGAAGAGGCAACGAATCACTCGTCTGAAATGACCTGATTGCACAAGCAAATTAATGCCGAGTCAGCTTTCTCGAATTTCTAACATTGTTCATTGCATGACGCTGGAAATCTTCCGCAACAACATATCTACATATTTATAAATTATGGATGTACGGAGGATGTTCCAATTAGAAATTGGAAATTTTTTTTTTTTTTAGTTTCTTTGAAAATTAGATTTTAACTAGAGGACATCTTTACATTGGCAAATAGCTCAAGTGACGCCAACTCCAAACATTCAACAGCTGAAGCAAATTTATGTTTGGCGTCATAATCAAATTAATATTTAATTAATTAAATGCAAAAAAAAAAAACAATTTAATTCTTAAGCAATGCATCTCTTCGGGTAAGATTTATATCAAGACACGATTATTGATACGTCATGTGACACGAGTTTCCAGTTTAAAGGAGATTTTTGGACATTAGCTTTGAAACAGATAATCACTGCGATGAATTTTCAGGGTTAAGATTAAATGAACTTAATTAGAACATGGACCACAAATTTAATAACCCAAACCTTGGATTAATTTTCAAATTTCACGGATCCATTTTAAATTAAAGTTTGCGTGCGCAATAATTAAGACAAGTAAGATTCCGTGAATGATTGCTCGAGGCAAATTTAAACAATGCCAGTAATGGCTGCCAGTCTGCAGCTGCAACGCGAATAATACCGAATTATATCGTCGATAACTCTTAAACAGTAGATTTCTGCAAAAACTTTACTGTTATTTTCGAAATCTTTTCTTTCTTTGTTCCATGTCCTTTCAGAACATAGGCGATCATGGCTCTCCATATCCTCTATCGCTTGCAACTCTCAGTTCTTTCTTTCTGCCACCTCCCCCAGACCAAGTTCTCACATCCATTTGCTTAAGGCCGCTGGGTATATAATACGTTGTTTTCCCTTGTCTCTCTTTCAATCTATTCGGCCCTCTACTATCAGATTCTCCAAGCCTTCCGTCCTCATTATTTGTCCCAGGAACTTCAGCTGCCTCTCCCTGATGTTAAATATAAGCCTCCTCCTTGTTTGCATCCTCTCTAAGACTTCAACGTTTCTCACACGCTCAATCTCCGTCGCGTCGAGTATCTTTTCTTCTTTGAGGAAATCGTCCAACATTCGCTGCCGTAAAGAAGGACAGATGTCAAGTAAGAACTCAGTATTCTTTTCTTTTCTTCGTTAATAAGCATGCAAATTTACACCAAAATGGAAATTTTCATTACAATTGGTTTGCAGGTCTTAATCTGCAAATTTTCCGAAAATTTTATTGACCAGCAAGAAACTTTTTCAAATGTCTGGTATTGCGAATCTAAACAGAGATTTAAAAAAAAATGATATTAGGAAAGCTCGGTTATAAAAATGTTTAAGACATTAATACAATAATTATATCAGAAGAAGTTCACCTTATATAATATCTTGCTTTTCCCCTCTTTCAGCATACGGGCAGTTTTAGACAAGTGGAATGACAAGGTGTAATCAATTTCTATTTTTTCCTTATATTTAGTCATTTGCAGTGGTGTGCAGTAATATGAATCTATTTTCGGGGTGTTTGTTGAATTTTGTTTGGAAAATATTACATCAACTGTGATTGCATAAGATTTTTATCACGAGAATCGTCAGTCGAGACACTATTGTCTCGACTGACGATTAGTTGTCCTACGGCCATTGTCTGCGATAGACCTTACTCCAAAGAACCGTACGAAACGCTACACGAACACGCCTCAGCAGTGAGCAATTCAGATTACTATAGATTGGCCTGGAAACTCTCCTGGTTTAAATCCAATCGAAAATCTCTGGTCAACCTGCAAGGAACAACTTCGTGGAATGGACATACGAAATACACACATGTGCACTGGTCATGTTTCATTGGAAAAATATGAAAATAGTAAATAACGGAATTGTTCGTTTTGTTTCAATTAATTTGCACAAAGAAGGACGTAATTTATTGAAAAGAAATATCCTATTTTGTATTTAAACGTAAGAGTTTGTTTACTCAATTGCAATGGTAACGCTAATATCAACTATTTCCTTATAAGGAAACATTTTGTATTCATTGACCGAGACACCAGTGATACTTTCAGTTAAAATTTATAAATTCTTTAACTTAAAACAGTTTTTTGTCTCAAGTCCTGTAGCTGTTATTTTTTTTCCTGATGGGGCGTTTCCTTCCTAACTTTTTGTTCGAAGTAGTGTGAAACGTCAATATTTTGATTATGTTATTATTTTCTCTTCAGGTTTTATGTGAATTTATTTAAGCGAGCTGATTTCTGTTATTTTGGTACAGTTCTTTGTAGATTTCTCGGTCAGAAAAATTAATATATTGTAAATGATTCAAGTTACATGTGATACCCATTTTAGCTGTTACTGTTGTGATGTGGTTTCTAATATTTGGTCCAGTTGCTTCTGATTGTATAACCCACAGACTACAAGGTTTGTAAAAGGATGGTCCTTGCTAAGATCTACAGGATTCATTCACCCCAAATCATTTTTAACTACTGATTTGAGAAAACAGTTGTATATAGTAAACGGTATGGATATTGGTCAATGAGCCTGGTGCGTTTGTTTGTAAGTTCAAAACTATTAAAATATAACACAAACCATCAGAAATATAAGTAGTAATATGTATATATAAATATATATGATATATATATATATATATATATATATATATATATATATATATATATAAGATAAATATATATATATATATATATATATATATATATATAAAGAAAAAACAGACGACATTTTAAGGTTCCATTATAATAATTTATTTCACCAGAGCCCTTTTAAGGGACGCTGGATCATCAGATAACACTTACATCATCCTTGGGACTACCCATACGGATTACCAAGTTTTTCATAACTTAATTATATATATATATATATATATATATATATATATATATATATATAGTTTACCCTGGACATCCGTTTAGGTGAAACCTAGGTAGGTTTGTCTGGCTCCTTAGGATTTATTCTAGTTTATTGCTCGGCTTAGCGTATTGAGCACTCTGTTGCATACCACCGAAATAGTTCAAATATACACATCAAAATCATGTCCGGATATACAGGATTCCGGATATAAGGCACTCCGGATATGAGGGATTCCGGATATGAGGGATTCCGGATATGAGGGATTCTAGTGTATTTTATATTCAAACTGAAACAAAAGGCTCTTAAAATATTTGAAAATAGAAAATAACTGCCCCGCCTGACAAACTCAATGAATCAAAAAACAATATTGCCCTACAAATTAACTGTCACAACTACAACTGAAAAGGACTTACCTAAACCCAACATAAAATTTGCTACTAGTAGATTTAAAACAATAAAAGACTAAATCAATACTAAATAAGACAATAAGCTAAAACTTGATGGAGGAATTTTCTCGATTGCCTGTAGTAACTGTCACAAAAATACATAGGTGAAACCTCTAGGAATCTAAATAAAAGATTATATAGGAATACAAACGAACAGCACTGGAACTCTCCAAGAGACCATTTGTCAAGAGGACCAGAACTGACGCATTCGATCGTTACCAGCAAACGGAAAGCTTCAACATCCGACTTCGTTTTCACTTGATCCCAAAAACTTTCTTTTATTTAGTTATTTATTTACTTCCATTTTGGTCAAGTGGGTGCTATAAAACGGAAACACTTGAAATCAAATTCAAAACTTCCTCTTCTATCATATTGACAGAGAGTTATCATTATCTACCTTATTTATACTCGAACTAAAAGATGAAGAAAATAGTCCAAAGATTAGTAAGGTAAACCATGACATTAGTTTGTATTTTCTTTCAGGGACCTTTTCAATTAAGATGGACGGAAATTATTTGTCACGATTAAGGTTTTGACTAGCGTCGATAATCTGAATAAGATCCGACTATTTCAACTGCCTATCCAGTTAAGTTAGCTTTGGGAAAGTAGTTTCACTATGGGCCCTGTCATTTACTTCCGCCTCTAAGAGATTTTGTCAATCGATCTGACGCAAAGGGTACTGACATTCCGAATATTTGCAAGTACGGGATCAGAATAAGACGATTGTATGCGAAGGCATTGCTAATGATTTTAGGATAATATTGAATTGAAATCCGGAAGAAAGTAATTGTCAGGAGTCAGATTCTAAGGCAAACGCTAATGACGAAATTGGGCTGTTGCTTATACAGTGACTTGATGAGAGTCATTTACATGATTTTGTTGCTTAAAATTATCAACTGCAAGCCCAGCTGCAATGAAAGTTGGTTCACTATACAATGTGGGGCAATTTTTCTCACCGGAATCTATTTTACACATTTATAACTTTACCGTTCGTCAGTGGATTGAATATTTCTGCTACATTTAGTCCGGGACTTCTACTATAGCGTCCTGGATAAGACGATAAACTACGTCCGCGTCCTGGGTAAGACGATAAACTACGTCCGCGTCCTGGGTAAGACGATAAACTACGTCAAACATCCGCGTCCTGGGTAACTACATCCGACAGCAAGACCTCTGATCAGGAAGTTTTGCGAAGCGCGGAACCAACTCCTCATTGCTGGTGTTCCCAAGTTCACCCTGACCCGAGGTGGTAGCACTTGTTAGGGTCCCAGCTATGGGCAAATAGTTAACCTCAAATTGGAGTAGAACACTACGAAAGTGTAAAAATAGGTTTTAGTACCAGCAATAAATTTTTGTAAAAAATTATTACCAGTTATGAAATTTTGAAGGCAAACATTATTACCAGCAATACATTTTTGAAATAAAGTATTACCACCAATAAAAATTTTGTCGACATTAAATAACCCATTGAGGTTGATTAGCCGTAAAGCAAAACAAACCAAACCGAACTTCTATTATATATTTAGAGATTCTTGCTAAAATACGAAGAAAGATCTGATATGTTATTGGTCCTGACCTGGCATCTCGGCTTCAGACACTTTCCAACTTTTGATCTGAACAATTACTGTGACAATATTTATAAAAAAAAAAAAGATAAAGGAAATCTAAGTTACTGCAATGGGAAAATAACCGAAGCCGAAATGCCAGATTAGGACCGATACAATTGCGGATTATTCTTTCGCTTTTATCAGGGATATATAGATATAGAGTTTACGTGGAACAACGAAACTAACTCATGTCACATGCCTACAACAAACACAATTATGAAACTGTTGTGGTAAACCGTCCTATAGTAGAATGAACTCTTCCTCCTCTCTTGAATACAAACTGCGAGAGTCGGATAGAAGAGTGTGAAGTGAAGGGGAGTAGTAGATGCAGTGCTCATCTACTTATTACTAACCCTATTGTTTTGTATATATCTTCAATATACTTTTCCAACCTACCTTCATCTTCTGTGTCTTTCTTTCTGGCCCCTAAACAGGCCACAATAGAAAGCATCACCAACCCACGCTTCACTTCTTTAGAACCGGGGTCCTTAGTTCCATGGGATCTGTGATTCACTTGAACCATGGCAAAATAACTGGAGATGATTCATCAGACCGCGCTACAAGTGGATATTACCCGAAGCTCCAATTAGCAATGTTATGACCCCTGGTGAGGCGCTGCGTATGGTTCGTTGTGTTAGTCTTTGGTTCTCTGATCTCGTATCCGATATGAGCTCAAGAATCAACCTGTTGTCTATTCATTTGGTGCCTCCTATATTCTATGTGGATGTCATTCGAGCCAGTTTCGCTTGTCCGTTATCACAAACACCTCTAGACAGACATCTCTGGTTTCGATTATTAAAGGGTTCAGACACTGAGTTGTCTACGGTGGGTGATCATGGCTTCCCTCAGATATTCCAAGGACATAGTAAATAGAGGTTTTGTCAAATCAAATGCCAGACTATTTTGACACCCACTATCATGCCCAGTTCGGAATCGGGTAATTCCCATCGAATTGCCATGAGCAGCCCTATCGGGGTTCCCATTAACTTACCAAATGTTTGGTCAGAACTAATATAGAATTGGGAATGTCCATCATGTCACAACTTTCTATTAACTTTACACATGTTTGCTACGACAGTGTGTAATGCAAATAAATAGATTTATTATAGAAATAAGAAGCATGAAGAATAAGTTTGTCAGTAGTCTGTAACTAAGGTAGGTGATATTAAGATGACTAGGCAGTTGTATGTAAAATGTAATTACATTGCTAATGGTTTTATTATAAATTGCATTGACAATCAGAATGAAAGGGTTTGCCAGAGTCAGGAATTAAAGGAAAACTATTCTAAAGTAATATGGCAATTCTATGTATAATATAATTGCATTGCTAATGCTTTTATTATAGAATTGCATTGAAATCAAGGGGGTAAAGATTGTCAGTGGTCGGTAATTTGAGTAAATGGAATAAGACTGTTATATACAGAATCTAAATGTATTGAGAATGATTTTACTATAGAAATACACTGAAAACAGAGCATAAAGAGGATAGGAATAACTATAGGAATTACTGAAAGAGTAATGCTTTTGTATGTATAATCTAATTCATTAAAAATTAGAAAGGGATTGTCACTTGTCAGGAATTAATGTAACCATTACTGAAAGAATAGGTTTATTACATGTAAAGGGTGTTTCATTAAGAGGGATCAAAGTAAGATGTAAATAGATCAGTGTTGTTGGTGAAAATTTATTTATTTCCCTATTGGATAATATTATTAAATCATGGAAATTATGTGTGAAAAATAATATCCTCAAAATGTCCGCCAAATCTGAAAGAAAAAGAAAAAAAATCATTAAACCCTTAAACTTAATTCACATTAAAATCGGTCCAAGTTATTGGATCCCTTTCCCTACGTAAATATATTAAAAATCAGGAGAAAAGGGATTATCATTGGTCAAGTTATAATGTAAGCATTACTGAAAGAATAGGCCTATTACATGTACTGTGTGAATACATTGAAAATCGGGAGGAAACATATTGCCAATGTAAACATTACTAAAAGAATTAGGTTTCTATATATATATATTATGTAAAAGCATTAAAAATCAAGAGGAAAGGGATTGTGAATGGTCAGGATTTAATGTAAACATTGCTTAACGAATAGGTTTATTACATGTACTATCTAAATACATTGAAAATCAGGAGGAAAGTTGTTATATACCGTACCTATGAACACTAAATACGTTGGACACTGTTTTAAGTGGGAGTAATATGCTGTATATGTAGTCCACCACTATCAGTGGTTTACCTACTCCACACCGCTGGCGAGTATTGTATTTTGTTGATGTTATAAAGATTACCATTTCATTTCTAATTTTCGTTTTGGTCATTTCTGATACAGGAACCTTTTCTAGGTTACAACAAAAGGTATTGTCAGTGTAAGCATTGCTGAAAAAATATGGTTTATATATATATATATATATATGTGTGTGTGTGTGTGTGTGTGTGTGTGTGTGTGTGTGTGTGTGTATCATGTAAAAGATTGAAAATCAAGAGGAAAGGAATTGTCAATGTTCAGGATTTAATGTAAGCATTATGGACAGAAAGTTGTTTTTTATACGTACAATGGAAATGCTTTACTAATAATCTTACAATATAAATGCAATTAAATCAATTTCAATATTAAAATTGCAACCCAAATGATTTTACCATTTAAATCCATTGAAAACCGAGGTGCCATATATTTCTGTGTAATGCAAGTACTCATTCATTTAATCCTCTTCTTCGCCTTTAGTCATCGTGACATGTCAGTGATGAGAAAATTTTGGCAAAATATTGAACTATGAGACAAGTGTGAATACATGCTATTATTAAGGAGATTTTTTGTTTCCAAGAAGCGAACATAAGGAGAAGAAATTAGAACCCTGCCTGTTCAGCCTGACGGCTAATGCCACGTGAAAAATAATCGT
Source organism: Acanthosepion pharaonis (assembly GCA_903632075.3). NCBI lineage: Eukaryota > Metazoa > Mollusca > Cephalopoda > Sepiida > Sepiidae > Acanthosepion > Acanthosepion pharaonis. The sequence goes on along the minus strand of CAHIKZ030000203.1, from coordinate 469,241 downwards.
ATTATCTTATCTGGCCTTTTCAGGACTGATGTTTGTCTCAAATCGGTGGGCGTCTTTATCTCTGAACGATGACACTTTAGAATCTGTTTATGGCCATTTTGTCCAAAGAGAAGTCGACGTAACGTTTACTGACAAATTTCTAAAAACAAAACAAAACAAAACAAAAATAAAGAACACTATCTGTAACGTCAAGATATCACGTCATACGAAATTGAAAAGTTTTTTTTTTTTTTTCCTAATCTCTTGAGAGTGGTTTTGATATGAAGTACAGACATAGCGTAATGTTTACTCTTGTACAGTTCAACCTCTTTAATCTGGAACACTTGAAACGTTTCTGGAAAATAAACAATGTTGCCAGCTGTAAGTTTTTGGGAAAGTAATATTGCCAGCTATACGTTTCTGAAAAAAAAATAATGTTGCCAGCTATATGTTTAATAGTACTATATATTTATATATATATATATATATATATATATATATATATATATATATATATATATATATATATATATATATATATATATATATAATTATCAGCCCAACCTGATATAATTATATATATAAACTTAATTTGGCATTAAATGACCTATAGTGGTTGATATGCCATAAAACTCAACCAGCCAACCAACCAACCAACCAACCAATCTATCTATCTATCTATCTATCTATCTATCTATCTATCTATCTATCTATCTATCTATCTATCTCAGTCTGTTCATACTATCTATAAATCTGTCCCAGTCTGTTTATATCTATTTCAATTTGTTCATATCTACCTATCTGTATTCTGTAAGAAAAAAACTTACCAGAATTATATCTTTGTAAAAGAAATTATTAATGCTCATAAGAAAGTTAACTTTCAGCATTAAATGAGCAATATGTATGTCTATATAATTCTGTTCTTTATCTATCTATCTATCTATCTATCTATCTATCTATCTATCTATCTATCTATCGATTGATCGATCGAACTATCTATCTATCACTTTCTCTTTCGGTCTCCTGTTTCCATCTATCTATCTCATTCTCATTCTATCTCATTCTCTTTCTATCTCTCTATCGGTGTATCTACTTGGTGCGATGGATAAATTGTCGTCTAAATTGTGTAAACATGAAAATAACACCGATATGTCATTTTAACAGATATACAGGGTGCGATGGATAAATTGTCGTCTAAATGCCGCAAAAATGAAAATAACACTGATATCTCATTTTAACAGATACATTTACTAAAATTACACAAAAAATATCTTGAAATACTAAAAAGTAAATTTATTCAATAAAATCGGCGTTGGCTTCAACTACGGCCTCCAGACAAATTCGAAATCGCCTGAAACTTTTCTGGGCGGTATCCTTGTTTGATAATTACTGCCATAATCCTTGACTTCAGTTCATCTTTGGTGTTACAAGGAGTTTTGTTGGTCTCTCACTCAACTGCGCCCAAAACATAGTAATCAAGGGGGGTTGCAATCTGGCGAGTTCGGTGGTCAGACGTTAGTGGTGATGTGGTCGCAGAAATTGTCTCACATCCATGACAGGGTTCTCCTGCTTGTGTGGCATGGTGTAGAGTCTTGTCGCCAGACATAGGGTCTCCCAGCAGCCACCCTCTTGACCCAGGGCAGTACTACCTCAAGACACTTGTTGAAGGCATCCGTGTTGAGACTCAGGCCCCGTGGTGTGATGAATGGAGGGATAACGTCGCCATCACTAGTGACCAGACTTGCCGTAACTTCGTAATCACCATTGGACTCATCCAACTCTTTTCCAATCCTCTGCACTGTCCTCAGATTGACAAGCAAACAGTCTGAAATTTTCATATTGGAGCTTCCGGTACCAATCTGTAGAGCATAGAAATTTGTGGCGGTGTGAATTGGGTCATGATGGTCTTTTTCTCACAGATGGTGTCCAAAATCAGAAATAGACAATGCGCATGCAGAAAATCAAAATATAGAATGGCGACAATTTACCTATGGCACTCTCTCTCTCTCTCTCTCTCTCTCTATATATATATATATATATATATATATATATATATATATATATATATATATATATCTGTTTTTTCTGTCTCATTCTGTTTTTATATATCTATCTTATTCAGTTCCTATTTATTTATCTATCCATCTACCTAGCTATCTAGGTTTGTTTATATCTATCTAGTTCGCTATCTCACTTTTTATATATGCATATATATATATATATATATATATATATATATATATATATATATATATATATATATATATATTATAATTATATATATATATATATATCATAATTATATATATATACATTATAATTATATTTATTATACATTATAATTATATTTTCATATATAATTATATATCCAACTACCTAGCTATCTTCGTTTGTTTATATCTATCTATCTAGTTCCTTATCTCACTCTGTTTATATATGCATATATATATATATATATATATATATATATATAATATATGCATATATATATATATATATATATATATATAATTATACATATATATATTATATAATTATATATATATATATATATATATATATTATAATTATATATATATATATATATATATATATATATATATATATATATTATAATTATATATATATATATATATATGATTCGGTTTATATTTATCTATGTATCTATCGGTCTTTTTATCTATCATCTCCGATACATTCTTATAATATAAAAATACTATATAACTTTAAATAAACTGCAAAGGGTTGATAAGCCGTAGAAAACGAATCTATCTGTCTATCTATCTATCTATCTATCTATATATATATATATATATATATATATATATAAGGTTTAAAATACATGTTTTTTGTCGTCATTGTTGTAGGCACTTGAGACTTTGATCTGTTACTCGTGGAAAGGCTGAAGTGATTTAACCAACAATGTTTCCGCCATATATTGGGTAGCCGCTGACTAATATACATAACTGTCATTGATAAGCACAAATTCTGCCAGTCTACCATTAGATGGTGCTTCAGCGCCGGTACCGATGGAATGGTCATGTGGCCAGGATGTAGGACGATAGAAGCCCTAAGCAATTTATATCCGATGAGTTAGCTGATTTGAAAAGACCAGCGCAAATGTCTGTATAGATATATGAAGGTTACATCAACAACACTGAAGAAAGCCAACGTTATACAAACTGACCCGTAAAACCTTGCTCTAAATCAGTGATTCAAAACCTTTCTGGGGGTCATGCCCCACCTAAGCATCTCTAAAACCAACACCCCACCCCGCCACATAACATAAAATTCTCATTATTCAAAAAGTGAATTCTTATTCATATGGAGGAAGGCTAAAACGTCAGTAATTTAACTTTTCCTTAAGAACTTGTAACTGCATATATGCAATATTATTATTATCATTTAATCTTAGAACTTTACAATACTTACAAAAATATTGTATTATTAATATATATTTTCGTAAAATATATCTATTGGATGCTTTAGTACACATCATCAGTGATGTTTCAAGCCGATGTTCATTAGGGGATTCGGGTCTTTCAACATCATACCCCCTCTTCAGGGTGACCCGACCGATACTGATACATAAAGACAAGTTGCAGACAAGATGGCAGAGAGCTTGTCCCAGCCGCTGGTTGTGATACGTCCCATGTGATTGCCTGCTGAAGAGAACCTCCTGATTTCAGCCTTGTGCCAAACTTTACAAAGAACAGCAAACCAGATTTTGCCAAGTCAACAATAATATCACTTTCGATTTAGACGCGGGTTTGGCTGATAATTAATTGAATGCGAACTCTGATATAAACCAGTTATTGTACAGAGGACTGATATAAAAACAGTAATTATTTTTGTTCAATTTATTTGAGTGTTATTTTTCTTTTTTCCCGTACATCTTCGCCCTGCTTGGACCCACCCAACACAAAGATAACTGCGACGATTTGATCTTGGCTGATATGATCAATCTTAAATCACAATGGGCGATAAAGTTAGCTCAGAATTGAAGCGGTCATTTCAGTGACCAGTCATGGTGTTGGAAGTCTTGGACGACCGGGGAGGGTGTTGTGGGATTAAAATAGCATGAATAGCTATATTGTGGAAAAATAAGTGAAATTACCTGAAAATACAATTTAAGCATCAAGTTCAGTGATGTGTTTGCTAGATTAAAAGGAGGACTTGAAAATACATCTAGTGAAACAATTAACCATTGTATGCAAAAAAAAAAATCTATAAAATGGTTAATTTATATTATGAAGACATAAAAAACAAAGATATATCTGAAGATATCTAATTCAGATCTCTCTACGAATAGTGATTCTGACTCTTCTGATTTTTAATTTTTTTTTTTTTAGGATTTTAGTAATATGAGTTACTTTTATTTCCTATTATTAATTTAATTTCCATTTTGTAAAATACATCTATTGGATGCTTTGGTACACATCCTCAGTAATGTTTCTAGCCGAGGTTCATTAGGGGTTTCTGGTCTTTCAACATCATACCCCTCTCCACAGTGACACAGATCAATAATTATATATATATATATATATATATATATATATATATATATATATATATATATATTATTATTTTTTTTAAAATACTGAGATATCTGAATCAGATATCTTCAGATACATCTTCGTTATTTTATGTCCTCATAATATAAATTAACAATTTTATAGATATGTTTGCATACAATGGTTAATTGTTTCACTAGATGTATTTTCAAGTCCTCCTTCGCTACATAAGAGTTTTCATGTTTCAAAAACGAGAGCCGAAGCCATCAATATAATATAATTATTAAAATTAAATTGAATTAAAGTAGCAAGTCCTGTTTCATCCTCAAGCGAAAATTTAGGAATAACCAATTTTGAAATTGACGTATCGTTATAAGCGTGTTCATTCGTTACTATGGAAACGGCTGGGGCGACCATTTTTGATAAGGAACCTAAGAGTTAATTTTTATCCACATATCAGTCACCTTCAGGGAGAGGTCAAGCTGATGTAGGGTGGGGTGTCTATTTCAAAGCGAATGATGTCTTTCTTGTACGAGCATCGTCTGTCCATTCCCAGAGAAAGATAGATTTTGGCACCATAGTATGTTGTTAAGTGTCTGGATGATTTTGTCTTGTTTTATTTTATTTATTTATTTATTTTCAACGGGCTGTTTCATATATAAATGCGTCGCACTGAACTACAATTTGTTTTTTTGACGACTTCGTAAAGGGTTTTCCCTTTAATGATTGGGTTAAGCTTTTTAGCCCTTTATTAAACTATGAATTTTTTTTCTGCTAATTATTTAATGCGAAATTTTGTTGATGTCGGCAAAAAACCGTTAACTCATGTCTATGGTTTAATAAATTTTCATTATTTAGAAACTTAATTATGTGTAGTTTTTTCATGTAGGCATAAAGGGCATGGGTCACCCTAGGTTTTACAAGTTATGGTTCTATTTATTATTTTCCATCTTACTTTTGATGTTTTCTTCATTTCTTTTAAATGCCAAAAATAGAGATGTCTGATTTCTATTTTGAATATTGTTGAAGGAGCTTTTGTGCTGCCTCCACCTTATTTTAAATTCATTCTTCGTTGACCCAATGTATATCCTATTGGTGTTAGGACTCTCAATGGATGAGATAGTGCATGGGTATACTACGGATTTTATGAGGTATTTATTTTCCAACGGGAAGTCTTCAGGGTTTCTACAATCACATAAATTTTCATTATTTTTGTCTGATTTTAGTTTAGGATTTTTATTAATACTGTTTTGGCGCGCGTGTGTTTCCAGGATTTTATTAATATGTTTCTTTTTATGATTCTTAGTAGATTTTTAGTGAAACTGTAACTTAATTTTAAGGTGTTTTTATTAAAGATCTCGCTAAGTCTGCTTTTAGTAGGGAAGTGTTTTTCGATTAAAGCTAGGAACTTATGTCTTAGTTTAGTACTAACCATTTGGTATTAGCATAAACTCCGCTAATTTTTATAACACAGCCCTAAAAAATAGCGGATACAAAAACGCTAACATAAGTTATGGAAATAATAGCACTAACAGAAAGAAAAACAGGATAAGAAAAATCATTTGGTATACCCGTCCGTTCAACCAAATAATAACGAATGAACACGCTTATAACGATACGTAATTTATGAATTGGATCGTATTTACGATTCCAATGGAATAAATTATGACCATGGAATATTAGTGTTTAAGCCTTTTTATTATATATATATATATATATATATATATATATATATATATATATATATATATACATCAGATACTTTTTACATCTGTGATGCAATGTGAAAGCATCGTTGGACTAAGTGTATTGATGTCAAGTTGGGGAATATATTGAAAAATCGTAAAAATCTGTCTTGTTTCAACTTTTGAGGCTGAGAAATTGTTGAATGACCATCCTATGTATGCATACTTTACATGCACCCTGTGTATTAGCTTGCACACACACACTCATACTCACCCAGAGGAAAAAAATCACTGTTAATAACTCATTCTCGAATTGTGTCCACTTCAAAATCTAAAGTAAAACAAAGCCATAGTGAATTGAGAAAATACATGTTATTTCTTCAAAATATCAAGGAATCAGATTTAGAATGAGAGGTTTTGTGACGTGAAGTTTTGTGGTTCCACAGAGTTTTTGATTTGAAGAACTTAATTTTCGGTCTGAATTAGAATTTTGGCCCAAATCGGACTTTCGAACTCAATTGGTCTTATAGACTGAATCAGAGTTAAAGTGAGGTTTTGAAGTTCCATTGAGTGAATTGAGGAATTCAAAGATATTTCTTCAAAATTATCATTCTTGTTTTTTAAGCTAGGCTAGAGATCCATTGACTTTTGGGTCGGAGGCCCAATTAGCCCTGCGCAACGAGCTGGCTCACACGGAGTTCGGCTTTTAAGCTAGTTACTAACAATGGTGTGTTAGTTTTTCATTATATTTTAGTCGGTACGTACATTTATTATTTAATTCCTCGATCGAGTTCTGACGAGCGGAGGAGTGACAACCGATAAACTCGAAATTTTATTTTCTTTAGAATCAAATGTCACTCTTGTTTTAACTACATATCTATATAATAAATGCGAATGTCAGTGTGTCAGTGTGTCACACTTTTTCAATTTTACTCCTAGAGACTGATGCCCAACAAATCCTACCATTTTGGAATCAGGCCGATTCCATGAGCAAATTAATAACATTCCGGGATGGATCCGAACCCGCAATCCTTTAATTTTGGATTCCTAATTTTTCATTACTGAAATAGTTTTAAGATTCTGTTTTCACATTCTGCTTCTACTGGTAAAAACAATTAAAGGGACACAACTCTCTAACTTTCAATAGCTCATATTCAAATGAAAAAAAAATGACTGTTCTCAAATTAAAGTTTTTCAAGTTAAAATTGTTCATGCTTTCAACTTTATTCCAACATATCACAGAATTTTGGAATCAGGCTGACTCTGTGAGTAAATTAAAAAAATTTCAGGACGAATCCGCATACCTGAAACCGGACCGGCCTACCTGAAATTTTCGATTCCCAAGTTTTTCACTACTGATACTGTTTACGGCGATTTTTTGAGACGAATTTTACTCCTAGAGGCTGGTACGATAACAATTTTATTTGGAAGTAAATTTGAGAATAATCGAAATTAACTGCGAAATCCAGCGAAAGTCATCCATGAAATAAAAAATAATTGTTCGTACGGAAAGTAAGGACCTACGTACATCAAATTGTATTTAAATTAAGTAGGGGCAAAAGAATTATCGTTGAACTTTTAAAAGGTAAGCTTGAATATTAAAGCAATACCTAAATGCAGCGATTAATTTTGAGTTCTTCTGTAGTTTATTGTCGCTTATCGCATCTACTCCTCCCTACCTATTGTGATGAAGGCCAAATCAAGAGCCCCCAGAGACGCTAGCTTAAATGACACCCGCTAGGGCGGCTTTTAATTTAGTTTAGAATGTGTCTGCGTTAATATGCCATAATTAAACATTCTGGTGTATATTTTTTATGTATAAACAAGCCATCCACATTCAGATTTCTACCATTTTCATTTAATTTACTGTTTTTTTTTTATACAATTTGCGCAGAAAGATCTGCACTTAAGCCCGTTTAATGCCCATCGGAAAGACGGTTCCCTGAAAACCGTACTGTGACCGGTAACGCTGTTTGGCTAACAGCTGCTACCACCGTGAATCAGGGTGAAACTTGGGAACGGTAGCAATTAAGAAATGTTTACACGCACCTCAAAATCCCTCAGTTAGAGGCCGTGCTGCGGGGTGTAGTTCACAGTTATACCCTTTCATTCCACCCAGCCCGTTTATTCCACCTTAAACTTATATTCCACTCAGCAATTTCATTCCAGCTGATACAGAGTTGAGAACTGCAAGAAGCAGTCAAACAAGAAGCAGCAAGGAATTTATTAATGACTATTGTAAGGATATTATGGAGTCGACGTGCTTTGATGACAGAAAGACTTTTAATGCATATCACTGAATAGGAAGTTAGTTGTAAATGGAAAACTGGGCAAAGATACACGAGATATACTGACGAGCAAGGGAGCGACAATTGGTAAACTCGCAATTTGAAAGTGTAAGCATAATTAAAAATGCTGGGAAAGAAAATTGGATATGACCAGCAATGATTGTTGATCAAAAAAAAATTTTAGGGCAACCAGAACTTAGATTGTTCACATTATTCTTGCAATTTATCCTCACTTTTATGTACAGGTCGTAACAGATTTGTAGTTGTCGTTTACCGTATACTTTTTCTTCTTACTTGACTTTTCTCTCTATAACTTTTTACCGGATAACTGGATTCCGGATTCCCGGTTTCTACGTAACGTTCGAAGTCTTTTTTTTATACCCGAGGAACATTTCTCTAATTCTCATTACCTCTGTTTTTCTCCCTCACTCTCTTGACATTTCCCTCTCTATCGGTTTTCTTTTTCCTTTTTATTCAGATTCTTACTCTCTGTCCCCAAGTGAATTTCCTTCTGCCTTTTTTTTCAGCATGCTTTCTCATCTTTTCCTCCTCTCTCCCACCATCTCTCTCTCGTTTTCTCATTCTCCCTATCTTACAAATCGACAAAAGGTAGATAAGCCGTAAAAAGCAAAGTAAATCAGTCAATAAAGCTTCCACTTTTAGCTAAGGATTCCTCTTTTTTTTTCTTTTTGGCCCCTTTGTTATTCCACCCGACCTGTTTATTTCACCCGGCAGTCTTATTCTAGTCTGGTGTTTTTACAATTCACCCTACCCTCTTATTTCAATCGGCAGTTTTATTCAACCCAGCTCTCCTATTCCAGCCTTCATCTTATTAATTCCAATCTATCCTCTTATTTCGGTCGGTCCGTTTATTCCACCATTCCCTATTATTCCAAACCAACCATTTTTATTCCAGCCATCTCTTCTGTTCCAGTCTACCCATTTATTTTATATTCTAAACCACCGTTTTTGCAGTCTACCCTTTCTTATCCAACCTCGCCGTTTATTAACGCCTACCATTCTAATCCAACGCCAACCTTCATATTCTAACTTACCCTTCTATTCCAACCAGATCTTTTATTTCATCTTAATTGAGTGAATAGTGGTGGTGGGTATAAGTCTGTTATTTAAGATATTATTTACAGGCGCCAGTGGTATTCTTCTTCTTTTAAATGCCGCGTCCCTTCAGGACATTGATAAGCCCTACAAAACGAATCTATCTCTCTATCTCAATCAGTTCTTGTGTATATATGTATGGTTATATGTATCTATCTATCTGTTGATTAAAGTCTATTCATATCCAGGTCTATTCCTATCTCTCTGTGTTATCTAAAGCTTCACGAACTGTTTCAGCAATAATCGTTAAGTCATCAGCAATTAAACTAAAGAAGCCAGAGTTCTTAAAGGCAGAAATTACGGAATTAACAAAGACTTTACTTTTTTGTCGGTTCCAATACGAAGAGAAGTCTATTTGTGTCTGCTCGTATGAAATGTGTCCTCTTTGAGGCTAAGTCTATGTGTGTGAATAGAATGAGACATAGCTTCTAACTAGTTTTGCTCTTGTGACTTCTGGCGGCTGTCTCTTAAATATGTGTAAGTCTTCTATTCCTCTTTTATTCACTTAATTTGGCTGGAAGAAAAGGCCTGGTTGGAACAGAAGGCTAAGCCAGGAAAGAAAGGTTGACTGAAATAAAAGGGTGATGTTTGAATGGAAGGATAGGTACTAATAAACGTGTGGGTTTGAATAGAATTCTATTTGTATTGGCTCGTAGCAATTGCAAAATTTATTTATTACACCAAACCGTTTTTTTTTTTTTTTTTTTTTTTAAAGCATTACGCCCCGAGCAACGCGTGAAGCCACTAGGATGCAGGGGGTTGCGGAAGATTTGGAGCGAGAGCGGATAGGAGTGATAGAAGAAAGGATGAGGAGAAGGATAGTGGGTAGATCAAGGTAACTGGAGGTATCGATTGACATTACATTTGAATAACTGGAGATTATAGCTCTCAGGGAAACAGTAATTGTGAAGGGTGTTCCACGGGCGAGAGGTGTGAGGTATGAAGCTATTGGAGTAGAAGAGACGGCTACATTCAAAAATTTCTATAGTGTAAGGGTGGGAGCGCGATGCCAGCCTCGTAGGGCGCTTGAATTCATGGAGTCTGGGAACCAGTGAAAGCAGCTCATCGGAGCAATTACCATGAAAGTATTTGTAGAAAAGACAGAGAGAGGCGACGGCACGTCTGTGAGAGAGTGACTGTAGACGAGATGCCAGATTAGGGCCAATTATATTACATATCCGTTTCTGGATCTTGTCAAGAACTCCGAGATAAACAGAAGGTGCACAAGACCATATATGGCAGCAATACTCCATGCAAGGGCGAATGGTTGTTTTGTATATTTGAAGTATCGATTCCGGGGAGAAAAATTTCCTGGCACGGCACAGAGAACCAACTTTCCTCGCGGTGGAAGAAGCAATTGACTCAATGTATTTGTTCCATCTCAGGTCAGCAGTCAGCGTGAGACCGAGCAGACGCAGGGAGTTGCTCTCAGGAAGTTGACTATCAGACATTTTAAGGGGGGGCAGGGAAGGATCTCTATTCTAAATTGTTTTTTCATTAAGTCGAAGCCCGTTTATTCCAAGGTGCCCTTTTATTCCAGCCTGCTCCGTTAGTCCAGTCTGTTATTTCACCATGTCGATTCCTTCCAGACTGTCTTTACATTTCTCCCCACACTTTCATTCTACACAAAACTTTTACTCCAGCACTCCATCATGCCCTTTTATTCCACCCAGCCTTTCATTCTAGCCAATCCGTTTTATTTCAATCTGAATATTTAACCCAGCTCTACGCTCAACTGTTTTGTTCCACGAAAACATTTTTCTTTCAAAAACCTACTTCAAAAGTAATATTTTTATTCCACACTGCTCATTTATTCCAGCCTGGCCTTATATTCCAACCTGCCCTGTAATTCGAGAGTTCCCTTTAACTGAACCCAGCCCGCTTAATTGAGTGAATATTTCTTATTTACCCAACACATTTAATTCCTTTTACACATATATGCCACCGTACCCTTTCATCCCGTCGGGGTCGTTTATTTCAGCCTGTCATTTTACCCCCTGTCCTCTTATTCAAGTCTACCCTTCTATTAGACACTGCCCACGTATTCTAGTCTTTGCTTTTATTCTATACAACCATGCCGTTCTACCCTGCCCTTCTATTCCACAGACCCTGTTTTTCCACCCTATCCTCCTTTCCACCCAGCCCGTTTATTCTCGCTACGCCTATATTCCACCGATCCCGTTTATTCCGCCATGCCGGTTTTATTCCATCCATCTTGTTATTCCACCTTACACTTCCATTCGATCCTGCCTATTTGTGCCACCCTGTTTTTCTATTCCATTCTGCCCGTTTATTATGTCCTACACTTTTATTAAAACTTATGTTCTTATATTCCACTTTACCCGATTATTCTACCTATTATTTTTTATTCAAACGTGCGTGCTTATTCCGGTTTATTTAGCCCAGCCAGTATATTATCGCCTGCCCGTTTATTCCACCCTACTCACTGATTCCAGCCTTCTCTTCTATTCAAACCAGTTACATCCAGCCATTTTTATGCTTACCTATCCTTTTATTCGAAATTCCCTGTTCATTCCCGCCTAGTCTTCCATTTTAAAACCCCTTTCTATTCCGACCCCATCCTTATTCCAACCAAATTCATTGAAGAGAGAAAGGATAGAGGATATATTCTTCGCATTTACAACCGCCAGGAGTCACAAGAGCCAAACTTAGAATTGAAATATTTTTCTTTGGAATCCAGTTTCAATATCTCCAAATATTGAATTAAGAAAATCAATTTTACTTCTTCAAAATGTCAAGGAAAGGTTAATGTGAGAGGTTTCGTAACGTGAGGTTTTGGAGTTTTTATCCCTCTTCTCTTCACTCAATTTGGCTGGAGTAAAAGGGCTGGTTGGAATAAAATGGTAAGTTGGAATAGAAAGCACGGTTGAAATAGAATAGTCAGCAATAAAAGTGGGGTCGGAATGTTAGGCGATATATAAATGGGTAGTTGGGAAGAGAAGAGCAGGCTCGAATAAAAAAAAAGTGTAAGCTGAAAAGGGGGTTGGCAGAATAAAAGGGTAGGCTGGAATAAAGGTATCGGGTGTACTAAAATGGCAGACTTGAATAAATGACTTTCATTCCTATTCTGCCATTATTTACCAACCTGTACGGCCCGATTATTCCATCATCCTTTTATAGAAGTCTATTTATTCCACAATACCCTTGTATTCCCACCTGCACTTTTATTCCACCAAGTCCGTTTATTCCATCCTACGTTGAATCCTAATCCCTTATGTACCATTCTACCCGTTTATTCTATTCAAAATTCCGAACTACCCTATTCCACACTCCCCGTTCATTCCCGCCTAGTCTTCCAAATTCAGTGAAGAGAGAAAGGATAGAGGATTTATTCTTCACATTTACAACCGCCAGGAGTCACAAGAGCCAAATTTAGAATTAAAATATTTTTCTTTGGAATCCAGTTTCAAATATCTCCAAATATTCAATTTTTTTTTATTCCAACCTGTCCTTCAATTCCACCCTCTTTGTTTTACCCTCCCCTTCAATTTTCACCCTCCCCGTTTGTTCCAGCCTCCCTTCTATTTCCACCCACCCTGTTTATTCCGCCCTACTCTTAAATTCCACCCTCCCCGTTTGTTACAACCTCCCCTTTTAATTTCAAACATGCTGTTTATTCCACCCTCCCTGTTTTTTCCACCTTACCATTGAATTCATCCCCTCCCGTTTATTCCGCCCGAAGCTATTACATTCTTGGCTTTTTTGTGCCACCACATTCCACCTATTTTAAAAACGTTCCTTGCATATCCGTTTAATTCACCTCTGCCCTCATATTCCACCCTGCTATTATTTTTCACCTTACCCGGTTATTCTTACCATCAATTTTTTTATTTAACCCTGCCCCCACCCCGCTTCCGCCTGCCCGTATATTCCACCCTATTCGCTAATACCATCATTCACTTCTATTCGACTCAGTCCCACCCAACCACTTTTTTATTCCAACCTGTCCTTTTATTCCAGCCTACCCATTTATTACCGCCTAGTCTTCTCTTCCGATCACACAGTCATTTCTGTCGATATAATCTCATTTTACTGTAGATAGAACTGTTTGTATACGTGAAAGTTGAAAAAAAATTAACACATGACTTTGAAAATTTGAAAAGTCTGGAAAATGACAAAGTGGCTGTTGACAAGAACCAGGAACTAACAGAGACAAATCATGTTTAAATTCGTATTAACCCCAGCCATATTCCCTAGAATCAAGCGTCAGCGTTTCAAGAATATTGTCAGACCCCCTGAAAACCCAGAAATAAGTGAACAGGGTGGAATAAGCGGGCAGCTACGAATGAACTGGCGGACAAGGTTGAACATACCGCCCACGTCGGTTATTCCAGCCTACCCTTCTATTCCACTCTTCCCGGTTATTGTGAGCTGTTTTTTTTTTTATTCAATTCAACTGTTCTCTTATTTTGGCCTGCCATTCTATCCAGCCCTGTTCCACCAAACCATTTTTATTACGAACTGTCCTTTTATTCCTGCCCACCCGTTTATTACAGCCAAACCATTTATTTCAAACTATTTAAAGTGAGAGGTTTCGTAACGTGCGGTTTGAGAGTTTCTATCCCTCCTCTCTTCACTCAGTTTGGCTGGAATAAAAGAGCTGGTTGGAATATAATGGTAAGTTAGAATAGAAAGGAGGGTTAGAATAGAAGGATAGTCGGCAATAAAAGGGTGGGTTGGAATAGAATTGTTGTGGATTCCGAGATGAATTCGGTCTCCAAGGAATGACAAACGCAATAATTAAATATAAGAAATAAAATGTATTTACACAATCATACAAAGAGTAATACTGTTAGTAAATCCAGGAACGCGGTTAGTAGCAGATACAGATAGATATATACAGTCTCGAAGTAGGACTCCCTTAGAGTCTACGTGCTTGTAACTGACTTCTACAAGAGGTTACCTCACTCTATCCGACTACCGACTGTAACCCTGTGTATTTAACGGCAGCAGTCCAGGTACACTTGGTAGAGTCCACTTATATGAAAAAGGGGTGGATCCCATAATACCCACCTCAGATCCCTTTTTGGGGGGAGTTAGTATTTTTTGGTTCCGGCACATTTTTAATTGCCGATGTCCTCTCTGGGTCCGGTTTCCTGCCATTTTCATTTATTATCTGACCTAAATATTATTTTCATTTAGGAAAAAAAAAATCACACTTTTCTCCTTTTATTTTGAAGCCGAAGTCCTGGAGTCTTCTAAAAACTTCTTTTATGTGTGATGTGTGCTCTTCAACATTGTCGCTCTTAATTAGAATATCATCCAGATACGCGGACACGAAATTCTGACCCGTGAGCATTGTGTCCATCGTTTGCTGAAAAATTGCAGGTGCAACTTTTATTCCGAATGGTAGTCTGTTGAACTTGTACAACCCTTTGTGCGTATTAATGCAAAGGATTTTCGTACTCTTCTTGTACTGAGATTTGTAGATAAGCCTCACTAAGGTCTATTTTTGAAAATATCTTACCGCCGTTGAACTTTGTAAATACCTCCTCTGGGCTCGGTAGTGGGTAATGGTGGTCTTTTATTGCCTTGTTGAGTCCCGTTGAAAAATCTGCGCATACGCAAATTTCTCCTGACTTCTTTTTTACGTAAATCACCGGCGCTGCCCACTCACTAAACTCTGTTTTTGATAGAATCCCAGTTTGTTCAAGTCTCTCCGATTTGTCTATTTTTTCTATAGTAGCAAACGGTACATTTCGCTTCTTTCTAAAAATTGGTTGGACGTCTTCTTTAATTCTATTTTGGCCTTAAATTTATTGCATCTCCCAACCCGCTTGAAAATACCTCAGGAAATTGGTTATATAATTCCTCCTTCAATTTTATAGTATCTGATGGTTCAACCTCTAACTTTTTACAAAACGAGTTGATAGGTAGGTCCCAAACGTTGAATTTCTGCATCCAGTCGATACCTACTAAATTTTCAGTATCTTTCATGACGTATATCTTAAGTTTTTTTTGTTCTGCCGTGAAATTTAACATTCACCATTATTTCTCCCTCAAATTTTATTCGTTTGCCTGTAACCGACTTGGTAATTTTTTGACTGTGTAACATGGTAGGTCTATTGAGTTTTTTTCCATGTCTGTAAGTTGATTATCGTGAGGTTGGAACCCGAATCCAATTGTAATTTAATATTTTTGTTTAAAATTTCCAGTTCTACATATTTCCTTACATTGTTGTTGTCATCATTGTTCATCCTTGTAGCTCTTATTCTATTAGTATCTTTTCTATTTCTACATTGGGATGCCTTGTGGCCTTTTTTTCCACATTCATGACAGTTTTTATATCTGAAGCGGCAATCCTTGTTCCAATGTAATCCTCCACATCGATAACATGCTGCTGGAGGGGGCTTATATTTGTTTCGATATTCGTCATAATTTGTCCTGTATGTTGTAGTTTTTCTCTTATCATAAAATTTCATTTTTCTTTCCGGGGAGGGTGAGAATCTTTTTTCATTGTCGTAAAATTTTAGTTTTCTTTCCGGGGAGGGTGAAGAACGTAGACTTTTTTTTTTAACTTACGTCTATGAGAAACAGCCGATTCTTCAATGTCCTTTGCGTCTTTCTTTATGCTTAAACATCTCTGGCAATCTTCCAATAATTGCTGTAATGTTAGACCCGGTTCATTTTGTAATTTTGCAAGCATTCTTCTACGCATTTCGCTATCTTTTGTAGAAACTAGCCCTTGAACAAAGATGAGACATTTAAAATTGTCCGGGGTTAATTCCGCTAGTTTGAAGTCGTCACAATGGTTATTTACAATTGCGGCAAACGTGGAATAATCCTCATTATCGCCCTTTACCAGGTTAAGGCATTTCCACCTCCTATGGAAGAGTGATGCTTTGGGGCTGAAGAGTTCTTTAAGACATGTCACTGCTTTGTCAAATTTTAATTCGTTCGTCTTTTTTGGCAAGATATAATCCACGAACTTTGTATATTCTTCAGGTGCTAATTTTCTAAGCAGTAGACGTAGCTTTTTTGCTTCTGTCCAATTTTGACAGTCTCTTAAAGATGTCTTCATGTCTTCTGAAGTAATCTCCAAAATTTTTGTCCTCATCTAGAGAATATTTGAAAATCTCTATGGCATTCCACACTGCGTCTTGCGAAAATGTTGCTTCTTTTTCAATATCTAATTGCTTGTTGCCCGCTACTTTCAATATTAGTTCCTGGAGCTCTGTTTGTATATCTTGATTTTCCTTTTGCGTTTGTAATATTTGCTTTTGACATTTTTCTTGTAACTGTAACTGTCGATCATTTTGGTATTTCTGCATTTGTAATTGTTGCTCATTTTGGTGTTTTATCAGTTCTACCAACATATTTTTAAAATCTTCCATGATAACTCTATTTTACGTATTTTTACTCCTCGAAATTGTTTGTCGCTAATTTGTTGTGGACGACGAGGGAAGGATTTTTCTATTTTTTTTTATCGTGTGAGTTCGAATCACTCAAAGCCAATATTTGAAAATCTCTCTGGTATTCCACACTGCGTCTTGCGAAAATGTTGCTTCTTAATTCCGCTAGTTTGAAGTCGTCACAATCATCATTGGCGACAAGGGAATTTTTTCTTTTGTTGATTTTTTCTTTTCCGCGTTTGTTCGAATCTTCGTCGCCAAGTTGTTGTGGTTAGGCGTACGAAAAGTTTTCCTTTTCCTGTGTGAGTTTCGAATCCTCGTTCGCCAAGTTGTTGTGGATTCCGAGATGAATTCTGTCTCCAAGCAATGGCAAACGCAATAATTAAATATAAGAAATAAAATGTATTTACACAATCATACAAAGAGTAATACTGTTAGTGAGTCCAGGAACGCGGTTAGTAGCAGATACAGAGAGATATATACAGTCTCGAAGTAGGACTTCCTTAGAGTCTACGTGCTTGTAACTGACTTCTACAAGAGGCTACCTCACTCTACCCGACTACCGACTGTAACTCTGGGTATTTAACGTCAGCAGTTCAGGTACACTTGGTAGAGTCCACTTATATGAAAAAGGGGTGGACCCCATAATAAGAATAGTAGGCGATATATAAACGGGTAGGTCGGAAGAGAAGGAAGGTTCGAATAAAAAAGAGTAAGGGTTAGGCAGAATAAACGGGTAGGCTGGAATAAAGGCACTGGTTGTACTAAATTCGCAAGCTGGAATAAATGAATTGGTTAGAATAATAGAGGTGGCGAGAATAAAATGGTTTAGTGGAATAAAAATCTAGGCTAAAATAAGAGAGCTGGTTGGAATAAAAGGCTAGGCTGGAATAAATAGGTTGTGAGAAATTAAAAAAATAATTGGCTGAAAAATGGCACGCTAGAATGAAAAGATTTGTTGGAATAAAATGGCAGGTTTCAATTCATCACTCAGAAAGATAAGGACATGGGAAAATAAAAGTTTCTCGGAGATCGCGTGATGGTATATATGTAGTTGTATAAGTCTCTCTCTCTCTCTCTCTCTCTCTCTCTCTATATATATATATATATATATATATATATATATATATATATATATATATATATATATATATCCAAGTATAGGATTGGTGTATACGGAATAAATTCCAATAACCAATAAATACTATTCTTAAAAGAGTGCTCAATACAGAGTAGAGCAAATATAATTATTTATTCGAAAATTATAATATAAATATGTTATAAAATCACTACAAAAATAGCCATTTTGTTTCAACACTTCTGGTGTCTTATCAAGTGATGATGTTGAATGTAGATTAAAGTGTTTTAAAAGGTTCAAATCAATCAAACACCCCTCGCTAGGGGAAACTCTCGTACATAAGCTGGAATGACCAATCAAAATACAAGTACAGTGAAACCCGGATATAAGAGACCCGGATATAAGAGAAACCTGGATATAAGAGAGATTTTCTCTGGTCCCAAATTGTTCCCATACTTACCTAAACAAAATAGACCAAACCCGGATATAAGAGAAATCCGGATATAAGAGACTTCTTCTCCGGTCACGACAACTCTCTTATATCCGGGTTACACTGTATATGAGAATTCAAAAAACTTGAAAAACTTGATATAAGCTTAAGCAAGGATTTCTCAATTTTGTCTCTTTATTGAAGTAATATTTCTTTGAAAGCGTCACAAGAAATAATTATTTAATAAACGTAGATGGTGGAACAAAGAGTGTGTGTTGGAATTGAAAGACAGGATCAAAGTGAAGGGTTAGATAGATAGATAGATAGATAGATAGATAGATAGATAGATAGATAGATAGTGAACATACTCAGATAGATAGATAGATAGATAGATAGATAGATAGATAGATAGATAGATAGATAGTGAACATACTCAGATAGATAGATAGATAGATAAATAGATAGATAGATAGATAGATAGATCAGATAGATATATGATAGATAGATAGATGGATAGATACATACTCAGATAGATGGATAGAATAGATAGATAGATAGATAGATAGATAGATAGATAGATAGATATGAACATATTTGGATAGATAGATAGATAGATATGAACAGATTGATAGATAGATAGATAGATAGATAGATAGATAGATAGATAGATAGATGGTGAACATACTCAGATAGATAGATATGAATAGATTGATAAATAGATAGATAGATAGATATTAATAGATGGATAGATTGATAGATAGATAGATAGATAAATAGATAGATAGATATTAACAGATTGAGATAGATAGATAGATAGATAGATAGATAGATAGATAGATAGATAGATTCGTTTTCTACGGCTTATCAACGTCCTGACGGAACACGGCACATAAACCAAGAAGAATACCAATGGCGGCTGTAATAATGTCCTAAATAACAGTAAGTCTTCTATCCCCCACAATCTTCATTCAATTTATCTGGAATAAAAGGGGTGGTTTGAATAGAAGGGTAAGTTAGAATAGAAAGGGGCATTCAAACAGTAGGTTAGCTTTGGATTAGATTGGTAGGCGGTAATAAACGGGTAGGTTGGAAAAGAAAGGGTAGACAGCAAGAATAGTGGTTTGGAGTAGAAAATACACGGGTAGGCGAAAAGAAGAAAAGGCTGGAATAAAAATGGTTGGTTAGAATAACAGGGAAAGGTGGAATAAAATGGCCGTCAGGAATAAGAGAGTAGAATGGAATTAATAAGATGAAGGCTGGAATAGGTGAGCTGGGTTGAATAAAACGGCCGACTGAAATAAGAGGGTAGGGTGGAATTGTAAAATCAGCAGACTGGAATAAGGCGGCAGGATGAAATAAAAAGTTAGGGTGAAATAACAAAGGGGCCTAAAAGAAAAAAAAGAGGAATCCTTAGCTAAAAGAGAAAGATTTATTGATTGAGTTACTTTGATTTTTAATGCTTATCTCTCTTTTGTTGATTTGTAAGATGGGGAGAATGAGAGAGCGGAAAAGGGATGGGAAGAGAGAGGAGGAGGAGAAGATGAGGAAGCAAGTTGAAAAAAAAGAGGCAGAAGGAAATTCACTAAGGGACAGAGGGTATGAATATGAATAAAAAAGAAAGAGAAAACCGATAGAGAGGGAAATGTCAAGAGAGGGTGGATGAGTAAAAGAGAGGTAATGAGAATTAGAGAAATGTTCCTCAGGTATAAAAGGAGACGGAATTAAGAGAAAGTGAAAATCGATATGGAGGGAAATGAGAAAAAAAAAAAAGAAATAAAAAAAGAGAAAGAGAGAAAAAGTAAAAAAGAGAAAGGCCAAAAAAAAGAGGAAAAGAAATAGAAAAAGAGGATGAGAGAAAAAGTACAGAAGTGAAATGACAAAAAAGAAGGAAAAAAGAAAAAGAAATTTACTCTTTAGTATTTCAAGATATTCTGTGTCATTTTCGTGAATATAACTTTTAAAATGAGACGTCATTGTTATTTTCATTGCTGCGGCATTTAGACGACAATTTATCCACCGCACCCTGTATATCTGTTAAAATGAGGGGTCTGTGTTACTTTTATTTTTTGCCTCATTTACACGACGATTTATCCATTTCAAAAAATCTTCTGTATTAATTAATATCACAGAATTTATTTATTTTAATATTTGTATTTCAATGGTTTTTTTTTTTTTAGTGGGATTGGCAAATAGGATTTTACTTTTTTGCATATGCTGCTTATTGGATAAGTAAAGTGTCGAGTAAAAAGCCAGACGAAAGTAAGTTGATAACTGATCACGTGTCGTAAAACAACACTATACAACAGAGTAGTTACTTAAATTTTATTTTCATTACCGCACTCACCGCAAAAACCATCGATTTCCTGATTGGTTTCAACATTAAATAACCCTCTTAAGCAAACTGACTGTCAATCATTCATTGTCGTAAATTGACACTTCGACATGGTTTAATGATTAGCAAGCCTGTCTCGATGGGTCCTCCATACTTTCGGCCTTGTACCACATCTTAGTTACGCTTAGAAAATCATTCCGGGCACTTCGAAGTGGTATAATCGTTAGCAAACTTGGTTTCGCTAGAGCAATTACGACTGAATAGTGAGTCCGATCCTCACTGGGTGCCCCATATTTTCGGCCTTATTCCATATCCAAGCAACGCTTAGAAGATCACCATTGTTATCGTAAATATGTGAAACAATCAAATTATCAAGTGTCATTTTTCAACGATATTTAATTTAAGAAAAGCACCATTCAGGTATAAGGGTTACCTTCCTTTAATTTTCGGTGTAGCGAACCATTCGATGAAGTCAAGATTCTATAGGGTACCCAGTAAAAAAATAAATAAATAAATAACGGTACATTCAGAAAGACGTGAGACACCCGTTGATAACTGGAGACGACTGATGTGACTAAAAAAATTCAGGAAGAGTTTCTGCATATTTCGTTAATCGCCACGTTGGATGTTCTTCTCTGACAATTACGATAAGTTGAAGCTGAAAATCAGTTACTTGTTTATCCATACGAGAAGGGTAGAACGAAAGATGGAAGTTGTCTTCAAAGTAACCTTTAAATGACGAGTGACAAAATCGGAAAGCAATTAATCAATCATAAAAGAACCAATCAGAGTTAAGTAATTACGCGAGCCTCGAATGATTATTGAAGATCATGAATATTCAAGAAATTTATTCAAGGTTATTCAAGGTCAATAATTCTTAAAAGATAAAACTGATAATAAATTTGCATCTTTTTTGCTGGGCAGCCTGTATTTAACGCTTTCGGTGAAGTCAGTTTTCTAACAAATAACAATGACTTTATGAACCGGATTCCTTTCATATATTAGTTCTTAGCTATAACATCTGAGCCAAATTTTCCATTGCTTCAAATTACCAGAGTATCTGATGGGTGTAAACAGCGTTTCGGTTGTCTTTCTGTTTCAAATAATGAATTATATCAGATACGAGCTTAACATATTGTTATTTTTAAAACATCCGTTTTTTTTTTGTTCTCTGATCACCAAACTGATCGGCTTCAATAAAGATATAATTTCAAAATCTTGCTACACAGGGCAAAAGTCAGGGTAGTTTATGTATTCGAAATGGTAGAGAAATAATTTGATTTGTGTTTTCCAGTTTTAGGTTACGCCATTATTGCAAGAACTAGAAAGATAAGGTTACGAGGGAAGCCGTAGAACTACAGATGTTCTTTTTATTTTTCGACAAGTACAAACGGCACACGAACTATAAGAGATTGCAATCGGTTCATTAGTGTGCCATTAGCGTGTCATCTTTCCATTGCCAGAGAAAAATCCAAGCTGTACACTAAACTGTAACCCGGTTCCCCGAAGCTGTCTCTTTTCTATTGTCATGTCGGTAATACAAACGAACCGGCGGCGACTGACTCTTTACCGCTGAAAGTTGAAACATAGCGAAAGCTTCCGATGTTTACTGTTTTGAGAATAATAGAAAATATTGCGCCACGTCTGAGTGTATCAACCGCATTGAACTTTTCAAAGATCTAAAGTAAAAGACTTTTTAAAAATGTTGTTTTTTTTTTTATCATTTCACCCCAAGTCATGAATGACACAAGGAGGCTATTGAACGTGAGAAAAAAAAACATGATTAAGGAGAGAGAACAATAAAGGAACAGTAATTAAGAAGACAAAAGATAACAATTTTCAATTCATGTACATTTTTGAAGCTCAAAGTTGACGGGAAAACAAGAAGCCGAAAGAGAGTTCCGCACAGAAGACGCGAGAGAGAAGAAACTGTTGGCATAGAACTTACGGTTGCATCAAAAGAGTTGAACTTTAAAAGGATTAGAACTAGATCCTAGTACTGTGCTTAAATTCATAAAGTTTAGGTACCAATGAGGAAAGCTACATCAAAACAATTACCATGAAATACATACACACACACACACACACACACACACACACACACATATATATATATATATATATATATATATATATATATATATATATAAAAAAAAAATATGTTGTTGTGGTTCCAACGAGAGAAAAGTATGTATATTAAAAAGAAGAGAGGTGCCACAAACGTTTTTGGTTGTAATGTGGATTTATTTAGAAAATATTATGCTTTGTTTTACATAATTTTACGACACGTGTTTCTGGTCTCGCGACCGTCTTCAGGTAAAAGTGGAGATTTCTACATATTATTAAAAATAATTAATTTTTCTTCATGTTCAATGTGAAATATTCTCGATATATATATATATATATATATATTCTGTAGTTTAGTGCTAACAGCAGGCAGAAATATTTCTCCTCCCGATGATGGCCATTTTGGTCGAAACTCGTCGAGGAATCTAAATGGAATAATAATAAAAAAAAAAACGAAAGAATATTAATCTACAACCCAGTGTGTCTAAAGATTTTAATTGTTTAATTTTTTTATTGTTCAATATATATATATATATATATATATATATATATATATATATATATATATTCCGTGGTGGAACTCATCCGAGTTTCTCTTTACCCATAGAACTGGGCCTCCACGATCAACGACTACTCTCCCCAAGCCGCTCAGTCCAGAGCATTAGAAGCCAGTTCAAGCAACGATATACAGATTTGAAATAATGTCAACTGCTGATGAGTCCCAAATATAGGACGAAACGGCCGTCCAGTGCTTTCTGCATTCTATTGACGTTTCTTCTCGACTCGATGAATTACTTAATCATTATATATATATATATATATATATATATATATATATATATATATATATATATATATTTGAGGAATCGGAGAGCCGAGTTCAAATTCCAGTCGAATCCATTACATACACTACATTGAGAATTAGGTATGAATCCTTTTCTTCTCTCTCCAACGATGGGTAAATAGCAGCACAGACTGGGTTCTATAGCCTTGTATGGCAACTGGTCTAGGAGAAGGACAACTTTGAATTCAAAACCTGCGGAGGGTCGTTTGGGGACCTTGTGGCACGTAGTTCACTAGATCTCTGTATTCGGCTCTTTAAAAAGTGTGGTTGGCTTTGCACAAAATGTGCGTTATTTAGCTTGACGTGCCTTCACAGATATGAATGTACGTGAGAGATTCATGGAAGATTGAAGTTTAAATACAGTAAATTCGACCTTGAATATCGAACGCTTCTTCGTGGTCAAATCGGTAAAGAACGTCAAGCTAAATAACGTTTCCGTATAGGATACATGTTCGAATCCTGTCAGTGGGTGAATGTTTTCTGTGAAAATTTCTCGGACATTCAGGCCGCTAAATGTTGTTTAATACTGTTTATTATAATCAGAGCATTTACTTAAATATTTGTATCTATAAAAAGAATGTATAAACATAAAAATGTCTATATATAAATATATATGCGTGTGATGAAAACGGAGTCCTTAGAAATCCATTTAGGTGATAATTTTTAATTTTGGTCTGAAGAGATGGGAACCTGATCCCGTGAAATAAATTATCACATGAATGTATATCTAAGGGCTCCACTTTCATTATTATATTTGCTCTGTTTTTACATTGAGCTCTCTTTGAATTTATATCCTCCTTGGAATTATCCCTACTATTTACCAAGTGATATATATATATATATATATATATATATATATATATATATATATATATATATATATATATATATATATGGCAAACTGGAAAGGTATTTTGTGACCTGTTTCATCCGTTACGATTTCATCGGACTGGACTTTATTGACGTTGGTACGTGTAATTATGGGCACGAAACGAGAGACGAAAATATTTAAAAAAAATTTTGAAAGAATATTTTTCTCAATCCAGAGGAAATTCATCTACTTTTTTTTTCTCTTTCTCTCTTTTTCATCTTTGTTACTCAATATCCCGCACTCTGACAATATAAAATCTACCTGTGATAAATTGTAAGAGCCTGGACGCAAATTTTACAGATTTTTTATACTAAAAGCTACTTGAATTGTACAGTTTTTTATTCAATGCTATTCATTTACGAAAACCTGGCCTTATATTCAAGCATTCCCTTTAATTGGACCCACCCCTTTTATTTGAGTGTGCATATTTTTAATTGCACCCAACACATGTAATACTTTCTGCGCAATATATATATATATATATATATATATATATATATTCTATATCTTCCAGTTTAAGGTTCCATTCCTACGAAGACGTTTATTCCATCCTAGCCGTTTATTCTGCAGTCTACAGTTCTATCCAACCAAGCCGTTTATTCAAAGCTACTTTTAAATTCGTCTTGGACATCTATTCCACCATTACCTTCTATCCCGTAGTGCCCGTTTATTCCAGCATCCCCTTTTATTCCGCAAAGTCCGTTTATTTCACCCTACCTTTCTATTCCCACCTACGCTTATATTCCACCAAGCCCGTTTATTCCATCGTTCGCTCAATTCCAATGTCTTTTATTCCATCCAACCCTTCTATTTCACCCTACCCTTCAATTCTACCGTCCCCGTTTTGGTGCAACCTGCACGTCAATTACCCCGTTTGATCAAATATCTTCTTCAATTTCCGACCTCCCCGTTTGTTCGAACCTCACTCTCAATTCCATCATCCCCGTTTGTTCCATCATCCCCTGGTCAGTTCTGTCCTGATTTTCAGTTCGACCCACTCCTCGTTTATTCCGCACAATACCACCCAGCCCCTGCCCTTCTATTAAATGGTTCCCTTTTGTTCCACCATGTTCCACCTATTCCAAAACGGTCCCTTTATTCCAGCCTAACCGTTTAATTCACCCTTCCCTATTATTGCACCGTACCCTCATATTCCACCGTTCCCTCATTCTCAGTATCCCACTCTCACTCTTTCTACCTTACTCTTCCCCTCTCTTTCTCTCCCTCTGGCAGTTCCAAACGCTCTAAATCTCTCCTCCGCCTCCGCCTCCCTTTCTTCGCTACTTCTCTTACTTTGTCACAATTTACATTTTCCAAATATTCTTGGTTCGCTAATATCTAGTCTCTCATTCTCCCCCCTTTCTCACTTTGTCTACCCCCTCTCTCGCTCTCTCTATCGCTCCCACTCTCTCTAATTCTTGCTTCATCCATCACTATCCCTCTCAATCTCACAACCTCTTTCTACATCTAGCTCCCTCCTTCTCTATCCTTCTCACTCTCTAATCCTCACGCCACCTACCTAACTCACCCTATCTCTCTTTACCTCTCGGTCCCTCTCTCTACCTACCTCTCTCCATCTCACTCTTTCACACTCTCTACGTCTCTTTACCTCCCTCTCTCCCCCTCTCCTCTCACTCTCTTTGTTGCTTCTATTATTCTAAAGTTGCATTCAATTTTTCTTGATTCTCTAATATCCAGGTTCTCCCCCTCACTCGCTCTCTCCCTGTATGTACCCCTCTCTGACTATCTATCTATCTATCTATCTATCTATCTATCTATCTATCTATCTGGGTCTATTCATATCTATCTATCTATCTATTCTATCTATCTATCTATCCTATCTATCTATCTGGGTCTATCTATCCATCTATCTATCTATCTCTCTATTCATCTATCTATCTATCTATCTATCTATCTATCTATCTATCTATCTATCTATCTATCTATCTATCTATTCTTTTCAGGCTCTCACCGAGTCTTCATTCTTTCCGTTTTCACCTTCTTACTTTTTTCATCCCTTGAATCAATGGATATGGGCAGTTGACAAGAGACAGAGCTAACAAGGATAGGAAGTTGAGGAGACCCTTAATCGCAAACGTCTTGAATGGCTACAGGGAAGAAAAGATAAACCTACTTAATGCGTTTGCAGAAATGGATGGCACAAGAGACTCTGGGCAGGATAGTCAAGAGACAAAGATTCTTCACTCAATTTGGCTGGAATAAAAAGTAAGTTAGAAAAGAAAGTTGGATCGAAAGTGGTGTTAGAATAGAAGGGTAGGCGGTAATAAACGGGTGGGTTGGAATAGAATTCTATTTGTGCCTCCTCTTAAGATTCACAAAATTTCTTTCTTCTATCCTGCCCTTTTATTGCATACTACCCTTTTATTCTATCGTACCGTTTTATTCTACCTGAACTTTTTATTCCTACCTATTCTTTTATTCTTTTATTCCAAACTGTCCTTTTATTCCATCCTGCCCTTTAGTCCAGGCTGTTATTCCACCATGTTTTTTTGCTTTCGCCCCTCAATTTCATTCCAGCCTGCCCTTTTATTCCAGCCAACATTTCGAGCCTATCTTTTTTATTTCAATCTAAACTTTTTTGCAGCATTTCGCCCAGTTCTTTTATTGCAACTAAAAGAATTTTATGCGAAAAACTACTATCCCTGACCATTTATGCCAGTCTGATCATATATTCCGGCCTAGCCTGTTATTCAGCCGTTCTCTTTAATTGATCCCAGCGGTTATATATATATATATATATATGTGTGTGTGTGTGTGTGTGTGTGTGTATATAAATATAAATAAATATATATATGTATAATTATTTATATATTATATGCGCGGTACTTATTAGAAAGCGCTCAATATCAGAGATAGAGCTAACATATTTGGTTGGATAGATGAGGGTCACAAACTCACATCTATCCAACCAAATATATATATATATATTCCCAAGAGGATAGAATCCAGGTAGAACTCAATGTCAAGGATAGAGTAAGAATATAATATAAAAGGCTCAAACACTAATATTCCATGGTTAGGTTGGAATAAAAGTAGTTCAACTAGATGTATACCAAAGAGAGCTCAACTTATTACAATAAGGAGCGCAATATATATATATATATATATATATATATATATATATATATATATATATATATATATATATATTGTATTACCTTCCTAGCTTACACTTTCATTCCTACGAGGGCATTTATTCCAGCCGAGCCTTTTATTCCACCGGTATAAAATTATTATTGCAATCTACAGTTCTATTCCAACGAATCCGTTTATTCAAAGCTGACTTTTAAACCCTCCTGCACAATTATTTCAAACGTTACCTTCTACTGCCCGATTATTCCAGCCTCCCCTTTTATTCCACCCCATGAGTTTAGCCCACCCGGTCCGTTTCTTGCTCATCTTCAATTATATTCCACCAAACCCGTTTATTCCATCCTAAGATCAATCCTAATGACTTTTGTTCCATCCTGCCCGTTTATACCACACAACCGTCGTATTGCGCTCTACACTTAAATAAAATGTAATGGTTTCTGAAACGTACATGATATCGGGAATGATCCAGCGCTTTGTGCGACCCTGTCATTTTCATTCTTGCCTACCCGTTTATTACCGCCTACCCTTCTATTCCAATCACACCCTTCTATTCCACCCAGCCATTTATTACAGCCAAGTTAAAATAGATTTAAAAATTCCACATTACGCGGTTAAAAACACTTCGAGCTGCCGAAAAATAATCATTCAATTTCTAAATATATCAATGTGGCTAGTATTTACCTAACTATCAATCTATAAAAGACAAAGCTTAGATAGATAGATAGATAGATAGATAGATAGATAGATAGACGGCAACAGTCCGAGAATATATCGCAGTGATTTGGGGAATTTTTGCTTAAGTATTCCGCTTTATATAGGCGTAAATACGGTATTTTATAAAGAAAATATTAATAGAGGATTTACTTCTAAAATCTACATTATTTACCGTCATCTTAAATGACCGACCACCTTCCAAGAATACTTACGAATCTAGTTAGAAGAAACAGAATTCTTGCTAATAACCATATTCTTTATTTCTACCGAAATGCACACGTGTATTAATATTTGAAAACATTTTGGCAATTCTAACGCGTCTTCGGATATTAATGGGACATTTCTCTCTCCCCTCTCAATCTATCTCTTTCTCTCTCACTCTGGAGCATCTCACACTCGCTCTCTCTACTACCCACCACCCCTCACTTGCTCTCCCTCTGGCAGTATCAAACGATCTAAATCTCTCCTCCGCCTCCACCTCTCTTTCTTCGTTGCTTCTGTTACTTTGTAACAATTCACATTTTCCAATTATTCTTGGTTTGCTAATATCTAGTCTCTCACACTCCCTCTCTGCATCTCTCTGCCTCTCTCTCGCTCCCTCTTTATCGCTCTCACTCTCTCTAATTCTAGCTTCCTCCTCCTCTTTCCCTCTTACTCTCACAACCTCTTTCTACCTTTAGCTGCCTTCCTCTCTATCCTTATCATTCTCTCTACATCTCTCTAACTCACCCTCCCTCCCTCTATATAACACTAACTCTCTCCATCTCTCTACCTACTTCTCCCCTTCTCACTCTCTCACTCTCTATGTTTCTTTACCTCTCACTCTTTCTTTCTTTGTTGCTTCTTTTATTCTAAAGTCGCATTCAATTTTTCTTGATTCTCTTATATCCAGGCTCTCCTCCTCCCCGCACTCGTTCTCTACCTGTATGTACCCTTCTCTCACTATCTATCTATCTATCTATCTATCTATCTATCTATCTATCTATCTATCTATCTATCTCATGCCCTCTCTTTCTTTCTTTCTTTCTTTCTTTCTTTCTTTTTTTCTTTCTTTCTATTCATCTATCTATCTATCTATATGTCTATCCATCATCCTCCATTATCCATCTATCCATCTCTATCTATCCAGCATGTTTATATCCATCTATCTATTTCACATTCCATCCATCCATCTATCCATCTCTATCCATCTATCTATCTATCTATCTTTCTTTTTTTTTTTCATCTATCTATCTATCTATCTATCTATCTATCTATCTATCTATCTATCTATCTATCTATCTCATGTGTTTATATCCATTTCTTTCTTATTCTTTCTCTTTCATCTATCTATCTATCTATCTATCTATCTATCTCAGTATGTTTATATCCATCTATCTATCTATCTATCTATCCATCTATCTATCTATCTATCTATCTATCTATCTATCTATCCATGCCCTGTCTTTCTTTCTTTTTTCTTTTCTTTCTTTCTTTCTCTTTTTTTCATCTATCTATCTATCTCTGTCATCTATCTATCTATCTATCTCAGTATCTGTTTATATCCATCTATCTATTTCTTCATTATCTATCTATCTATCTATATCTATCTATCTTTCTTCTTTTTTTTATCTATCTATCTATCTATCTATCCATCTATCTATCTATCCATCTATCTCAGTATGTTTATATCCATCATGATTTCTTCATTATCTATCTATCTATCTCATCTATCTATCTATCTATCTATCTATCTTTCCCTTCTTTCTTTCTTTCTTTTCTTTCTTTCTTTCTTTCTTTCTTTCTTTCTTTCTATCTATCTATCTATCTATCTATCTATCTGGGTCTATTCATATCTATCTATCTATCTATCTATCTATCTATCTATCTATCTATCTATTCTTTTCTGGCCCTCACCGAGTCTTCATTCTTTCCGTTTTCACCTTCTTACTTTTTTCATCCTTTGAATCAATGGATATGGGCAGTTGACAAGAGACAGAGCTAACAAGGATAGGAAGTTGAGGAGAGTCTTAATCGTTAACGTCTTGAAGGGCTACAGGGAAGAAAAGATTAACCTACTTAACGCGTTTACAGAAATGGATGGCACAAGAGGGACTAGGCAGGATAGTCAAGAGACAAAGATTCTTCATTCAAAAGGGCTGGTTGGAATAGAAGGGTCAGTTAGA
Source organism: Acanthosepion pharaonis (assembly GCA_903632075.3). Classification (NCBI taxonomy): domain Eukaryota; kingdom Metazoa; phylum Mollusca; class Cephalopoda; order Sepiida; family Sepiidae; genus Acanthosepion; species Acanthosepion pharaonis. The sequence continues at coordinate 438,671 of CAHIKZ030000203.1, read as the reverse complement.
AAAGAAAGGTGGATTGTAGGTGGGGGTTAGAATAGAAGGATAGGCGGTAATAAACGGGTGGGTTTGAATAGAATTCCAATCGTTCCAGTTGCAATTCAGCCCTCATTTTTTGTTCCATCTATTCAATTCGACCTCCTCCCGATTTATTCCGCACAATTCCACTCTGCCCTATAACATTCTGCCCTTTTGTTCTATCTATTCTAAAACGTTTCTTTCCTACCCGTTTAATTCTCCTCATCATAACAGTTGCCATGAAAATATGTGTAGAAAAGTCAAATGGAAGCGACATCACGTTTGTGAGAAATTAACTGAAGTCGAAAAGCCAAAGTCAGGATCGATTGCAAACGGAATCGGTTTTTTCTTTCTTCATTTTCACGAAGAAAAAACGACAAATAAATAGCAATGGTTATTTTTTGCGACGCTTCTCAAAGAAAGAACAATTTGAGAAATCTTAGGTTCATCTTTGGACAACGCTTACACAGCCGTCTCAGATGCAGATGGTCGCACAAAGCGCTGGTATTTTGACTCCAAATGATTCCGTGGAGTTTATTCCACACTGCCCTTCAATTCCAACCTATCCTATTATTCAACCCTGCCCTTCAATTCCACCTAACCCGTTTATTCCATCCTACCCTTTTTTTCAGTTTTATCGTTGGACGACGCCGTCATTCATGATTTTTCACACAAAGACGACGCATGGAAATCAAGACTTTTGCTTCTTAGGCTGGATACAAAAAGAGCGATTCTCTAATTTTATTTTACCGAAATAGACTTCGGATTTAACTTTGACTATAAACAATTGGCCGAAAACTTTCGGAAAACAAGTCATTCCTTCACGTCTGTTACAGTTGTTTAAAATTGTCGAAAAGCGACGCAGACGACTACGTAACTTTCGCAGGATACGAGAAAATTTCAGCTTAAGACAATGAAGATCAATTTGAACCTTTATTGCTGGTTTTCAATCTCCACACGAAGCTAATGTGCGTACACGGCTATTATTCAAACAGTAAGAATTAAGACGTCACAGTAAAAGCTCTTAAAGCCGAATGGCAGAGATTTATGAACCTTAAAAAAGACACCATGTTGTTTTAACTTCAACCTTCGCTTTAAAATTAAAAGGAAAATCCACCAAACGCTTCAAGAAACATTCCTACAACTGTATGTTGGTAGTGCGGTAAATGGTACTACACATGTTATTGCCCATTCAAGAGACATATCAATTATGTCACAAACACGGACATAAATTTTTGTCACCACTCGAAAGCCAAAGTTTCAAATCAAATTCAAAAACAAATTTCAAATACAGTTCGCGAAAGCATTCAAATAAAACCTGCATCGGAAATGATTAGACTCAAATTCTATGTTTGCAACTTTCAAAATTGACTTTGAATCCCGCAGAAAATATATTACCGTTTCTGTCTTGATTTTGACAGAATTCCGGATATTACTTTGATGTCACGATTCACGTGGGAATAAATTGTCAAGCCTGAGCTGTTGAAAACAAATCGCTCACAGGGCGCCCGATAACAAAATTCTGCTGACCGTTCAGTCAGATCGCACTGTTTTCTGGCGACATGTTACACTACGGACTCTGATCAAAATTTAATTGGTTTACGTTGGATAGTAGAGTTCGATCTCTTCACTATTCCGCTCAATTCGATTTTTAATACATTTTCAATTTCCTCTGTTTCCAACACTAAGAAATATTTCACACACGCACAATGCAAACTAATTTCAGTGACGTTTTTCAAGAGAACCTGGAGCTCTGCACTAAGGTCAAAGTTAGCCTCGAGTTAAAACCAAATGTTATCCAGTCTTTAGACCGAGACGCTCTGTCTTGTACGCTGCTCTTGACATGGTAGAAAAAAGAATTGAATCGCCCTCAGCAAGCCGGAATAATCCAGCCAAGAAATTACTCTGCGTGGGAAGCTTCCATTGTCGTTGTTATGAAAGCAAATTGAAAAGTCCATCTATGCGCAGATTATTACACAGGGTTAAACAACTTTTAAGATTCACATGAATAGCCATTATCAATACCAGACGACCTTTATGCAAAGCGGAATTTTTTTTTTTTTTTTTTTTTTTGCTAGACTTATCATTTCAGATGGAAATGGAATTTGACGAGTACTCCAAACAGATCCTTACAATTAATCAAAGTTTTATTTTGATATAATCGTTTTCCTTTTGGTGTCAAATTCAGCACCAGCCATATTTCATCAAACGATGCATGTCCTGCTGACGATTTTGACAGGTCTAGCTGCATTTGAAAGGTGTTCAAGAATATGGTTTTTCCGAATGTCGATTAAGTAATTCTGGTTTATTTCTTATAAGAATGGTCGACGACAAGACCCGGAAAATATTTCTCCCATCGAAAACATGCCAGCACCTGCAAATATTTATGTTCTTTACTAGGCTTGGTAAGCCATGCCAGTTTTTTTTTTATTTTTACCAGAATTCTAGCCGCCTGACCCTCACCCCGCTGAATCACCTTTTAAAAAAAAACATAAAATAACAAAATATATAATTAAATGAGTGTTCCGTCCCTAAGGGGATTTTGGAATATCATCTGTCAGAAAGAGTTCGTCGAGTACTACACTAAAACATGCAACTACGTCATCACAGATTTGGCGATGAGGAAATTTTGAATTTACGAAAACAGCTTTTTTTTTCATCATTCACAAAAAAAGAAACACTACTATGGAAACATCATTGGACAGTAAAACACATATTTACACTAGGTACAACAAGTCTTAGCAAAATACCATACGTGTACCATTATGGAGGGTGGATAAAAGCAAAAAGAACGATAGTTAGTTTCCTTTGGGATTTCAAACTCGATTGTTAATTTGAACGAAGGAAAATACTATGTTAACGAGTACGGAATGTGTGTACGGACAAAACTATCTTGTGATAAAACAGCTTGACAAAATTTCACTTGAACTGAAGCCCTGCTTGAAACCATATTTCTTCAAATACACAATTCCCATGTATTAAACATGTTTTTTCATCCTTTCTGGCTAAACTATTCAAACAGGAGGAGAAAAAAATTTTAAAAAATCAAAAAAAAAAAAGAAAAAAGAATCAAGCCTGTTGTAAAAATGAACAAAACCCGTTCTTTTAAAAGAATAGTGACTATTGACAATATTTGTCTAGAACTTCCGTATCTAGAGAGAAGATTGAACACAATCCAACATGAAAAGAGAGGATTAACCAGGAACCATTTAACCAAAATAATTTTCAGAAGTCTCAATAACCATAAACTTAGTGAAACAACAGCAGCAATTGTGTGATTAGAACAACAAAAATCAAGATATTAGTCTGAATATAAATACTGTATATACTCAGAGTATAGCGCATGTTTTTGGTTTTTTTTTTTTATCTTCGCGTAACAAATACGCGCCTATCGAGAATTGAGGTTAAAAGGTTAGTGGACAGTGTTGAACAAAGCTTCCTGACACCTACTTCCGAATAAAATAAAGACAGGAAAGAAAGAAAAGAAAGAAATAGAGAAAGTCTATGCTGAGAACTGTCGGGTCAAGCCAGTTGATGTTATTTATTGTGAAATTCTTAGCCGGGTAAAACGAGAATCCCTACTGCGTATTGGCAAGCGAGGAACACAAAGAACCTTATATTGTAAATATATTTTCCAGTAGGTGTGAATTGCCCCCAACGCGCTCTGCCTTTCTCCAGAAAAAATGTTAATTTTTATATAAACAGCTAATAGCAGTCGCCCAGAGAGATAGTTTTGGGAGAGAAGTAGAAAAGACAATTTCATCGAGAACAGAATATAACCGCAGCTATCCAACTCAGCTCGAACCGGACGACTGCTGCTGAATGATGATTGCTAATTTTAGGCCGTTTCTCTCGTGCTTTTATCATCAAATCCGGTGTTGTGACATTTCTTTCTTGATTTCGACATCTGAAGAAACCTGTGATGATATTCTAGACGATCTGTTAAATTTATCTCGGCGCAATTTTGTTAGTTTTCGTAGCAAATCGCAATGCACAACGTACTTAATTTCCTTGTGATCCAGCAGACCCAACTTCGGCATTGAGAGGATCTCTTCGGCCAGGGATCAAGGGACAGTTCTGCTAGTAACCAGATTACAATTGGTGAAGTGACAGGATGGTATTCAGCAACGTGACCAAGTCTATATCTGGGACCGTGTCGGCTGTCTGGACAATCGGAACAGCACTGAAAAGTAAACACAAAGACAAATCAACTACAACCTTCTCAACTATCAAAAACTATCCAACAGCAACTCTTCCGTTGGACATCCCATAAGAAACATTTTATTTGTCCCAACAAAATTCACAAGCTACACAGTGAATAAATAGTTTGGTTTGATTTGTTTGTTTAACGGCATATCAACTTCTTATGGGTCATTAATTGCTGAAAATATACTTGGGATATTTGATAATTATTTTTTTGCTATTAAAATCTATTGCTGGAATTTTTTTAGTATTAACATCTATTGCTGGTATTTGTACTTTAATAGTGTTTTGCTGCCATTTTTTTGGGGGGGGTCACTATTTGCCATTAACTCTACCTTTCTCCAGAAAAATGTTAATTTTTATATAAACAGCTAATAGAAGTCGCAACAAGATTCACAAGCTACACAGTGAATAAATAGTTTGGTTTACAAAAATATCTTATACTCTGTTTTCCTCATGCTTTTAATCTATCCGGTGAGTATCAAATTTTCCTTGTGATCGAGCAGACCCAATTTCGGCATTGAGAGGATCTCTTGGACCAAACATGTGAGCAATAATATTATTATTATTATTATAATTATTAATTAAAAATATCAAGCACTAAAAATCCCCGAGGTAATAATTTTTATTTCATGACAGAAGATTATGAGCTGCTTTTTTAGACCTGTCATGAATAAAAAAAAATATGACCTATGGGAATTTTAGTGCTTGATCAGTGTGGACATGGGAACAACATCAATTAAGAAGTAGTTCCTCACTCCACACTGATCAGAAACCTTTCTGCTGGATGTAGTTTATCGTCATACCCAGGACTAGATTTCTTTTATCAAGATCTCTTTAATAAAGGAATCATTATTAGAAAGTTTATATTAGGCGTTCGTCTACAAGTGAACCCACTATATCACATCACAAATACAAAGAGGGTGTTAACCATAACATGACAAGATATAATTAAATTGGAAGTTACGTCACTTAGGGATTTTGGCATTTTCAGGATTAGAGAGTTCGTTGGGGCTTCCAGAAAAATGTTACGAGTAGTTCATTCGCATACGGTATAAATAACACAGGGCAAAAATTCAGTTAGTCCCTTCAACAGCCACCGATATATTTACCTTTTTCGATCGCTACAAAACGCTTACATGGAAAGATTATTCATAGTTAAACAAGAAAACCTGCGGAATGTTGTGTACGGAGCTATTATACTGACGTGTGCTTGTACAATTTTAATTATATTTTATATACATATATTACTACATAGTACGTATTCATTTTTATTTTCAAATTCAGTTTTCATTTATTTCCTGTCAACTCTGCTTTGGACTGTTACGTGATGTCAGTCCTCCTATATGGCAGTGAATGCTGGACAATCTCCTCACAGATGAAGAAGAGACTTGAAGCAACAGAAACAAAGAAAAGAGTACTGAACTGTTACGTGATATATGTCGTTCCATATGGCAATGGATGCTGGAAAATCTCCTCAAAGATGAAGAAGAGACTTAAAGCAACAGAAACAAAGAAAAGAGTACTGAACTGTTACGTGATATCTGTCACTCCATATGGCAGTAAATGCTGGACAATCTCCTCAAAGAAAAAGAAGAGACTTGAAGCAACAGAAACAAAGAAAAGAGTACTGACCTGTTACATGATATCAGTCCTCCTATATGACAGTGAATGCTGGACAATTTCCTCAAAGATGAAGAAGAGACTTGAAGCAACAGAAACAAAGAAAAGAGTACTGAACTGATACGTGATATCTGTCCTCCTATACAGCAGTGAATGTTGGACAATCTCCTCACAGATGAAGAGACTTGAAGCAACAGAAAAGAGTACTGAACTGTTACGTAATATCTGTCCTTCCATATGACATTGAATGCGGAACAATCTCCTCAAAGATGAAGAAGAGACTTGAAGCAACAGAAATGTGGTTCTATGGAAGAATGCTAAAGATACCATGGACCAAACATGTGAGCAACAACGAGGTTTTAGAAAAAATAGAAACAAAAGGGAAACTTATACTTAACATCAAGAAAAGACAGTTGAAATTTCTAGGGCATATAATGAGAAAGGAGGGTTCGGAAAATTTGATGCTCACCGAATAGATTAAAGACATGAGGAAAACAGAGTATAACATACTTGATAAGCTTAAGTAAATAGATGACAGAACAGGGTTTAGAAGAAATAATGAAAAGACAAAATTTATTAAGAGATACAAAGGAAAATTATGGAAAGCCACGATCATCTACGTCTTGAGAGGACATGGTGCATAAAGAAGATATTCCCCAACCTAACCAGTTGCCTCTGGGGCAATATGAAAAAGATTTAGGGTTATCTAAGATTTACAAAATTCCAAAGAAGAATCCTTGCTAGGTTTATTTAAAATATTTCATTAAAGAAAAGTGTACTGAACTGTTATGTAACACCATTCCTCTTATATAGCAGTGAATGCTGGACAATATCCTCAAAGATAAAGAGGAGACTTGAAGCAAAAAAAAACAAAGAAAAGAGTACTGTACTGTTACATGATACCAGTCCTCCTATATGGCAGTAAATACTGGATAATCTCCTGAAAGATGAAGAAGAGACTTGAAGCAATAGAAACAAAGAAAAGAGTACTAGACTGTTACATGATATCAATCCTCTTATATGGCAGTGAATGCTGGACAATCTCCTGAAAGATGAAGAAGAGACTTGAAGCAATAGAAACAAAGAAAAGAGTACTAGACTGTTACATGATATCAGTCCTCTTATATGGCAGTGAATGCTGGAAAATATCTTCAAAGAAAAAGCAATAGAAACAAAGAAAAGAGTACTGGACTGTTACATGATATCAGTCCTCCTATATGGCAGTGAATGCTGGACAATTTCCTCAAAGATGAAGAAGAGACTTCAGGGAACTGAAATGTGGTTCTACAGAAGGATGATGAGGATAACATAGACAGAACATGCGATCAACGTCGAAATAAAGGAAACAAAAAGGAAACCTATACTTAACATGTAGAAGGACAGTGAAAATTTAAAGGGTAATGAGGAAAGAGGGCTCGTAAAATTTGATATTCACAAAACTGCCTAAGTGCAAGATGGACAGAGGAGGACGAAGCAAAATCTACCCAGTGAGCTTGAGTAAATGGATGGCGCAACAAGTTTTAGGAGAAATAACAAGGCAAACATTATTAAAAGCTACGCAGGACAACAACAAGAGGAGGAGGAGGAGACAGGTTTCCAATCTAATTACTCGGAGAAAAGTGTTTATGCAAACAAGTGTATGGTGACCGCCATGTTGATGAAGAATAGTCTTGCCCTTTGCTTCGTTTTTGGACATTGTACTCGCTTCTTCCAGTCACTGCTATCAAAGACACGGATCAGTGAACTTTCCTTGTTTGAACACTCTTGTTGATATGTTGTTAATGTTTTAATCGATGACTGGTTAGTGCAGCTGTCTTATAAATCACAAACAATAAATCAATCATTTCTTCTTTTTCTTTTTCTTCATCTTCTCCTTTTTTGTCGTTCATCCACATCGTAGTTCTCTTCTTTTTTTTTCTTACTCTTTCTCTTCTTTTTTTTTCTTCCTCTTTCTCCTCTTCTTTTTGTCGTTCATCCATATTGTAGTGTTTGCCGGTTGATAATCTTTATCATTCTAATTTTGTCTCCTTTCTTTCTCCACGACTTCTTCTTCTTCTTCTTCTTCTTCTTCTTCTTCTTCTTCTTCTTCTTCTTCTTCTTGTTTCGCTCATCAACATTGTAGTGTTTGCTGGTTGCTAATTCTGACCAGTCTCATCAACGTCTGTCTTCTTTCTCCACGCCTTTCTTTTCTTTTCTTTTTTTCTCCTACTTTTGATTCCTCTTTCTCTTCTTCATCTTCTTCTCCTTTTTGTCGTTCACCCACATTATAGTGTTTGCCGGTTGCTTATTCTGACCAGGCTCATCTTCGTCTCCACGTTTTTTCTCCTCTTTTTTTCTTCTCTTCTTTTTTTTCGTTGTTCACTTCTTTGTCTTCTTCTTAATTTTTTCTTCTTCTTCCCCTTCTTCTTCTTCTTCTTCTTCTTCTTCTTCTTTTTCTTCTTCTTCTTTTCATTTCCAAAAATACGCCGCCTTGTCAAGATTTGGTTTTACCCAAAAACCAAATTGTTCTTCGATCACTCGAAAACAATGTTTTCTATTTTTTTTTTTTTTTTTTTTTGTAGTTGTCTTCTTTTCTTTTCAAGACATTAACCACCAGTAAATCTGTTGCCAGTTTGTAAACACACTAACGGGTTGGTGGTGGGGGGGGTGACAAGTATTGATTCACATGTAAAGGCCGAAACAAGACAATTATGAAAGAAAGTAAGAGTAAAGATACTGGCCTCGGTGAAAGAACTAAACACTCCCAGCTACTATTTTTAGTGAGACGTCCTCTGTGATGTTTCTAGCGCCGACAGCCAATTCACAAGGAACTCGAACAGGGTCAAAGAATCTAAGTTTCTGCATATTCATGATATCGCTACGGTGCCAACTAAAAAGAGAAAATGGTAAAATCAAAGAAGAAAAAAAAAAGACATTGATCGTTTCTTCGGACTTTTATCCAAAAATTTCACTTTGACTCTCTTTTATGTCGATCTGAATCGCATCTTCTAGTCTTCATCTATCGCCGACATTCTGTCTTCCATTTGCTTCGTCTCGTTATCTGGGGTTAGTCAGCATTACTTATCATTGTACTCATTGAAATTTTTAACTAGTAACTTACGGAGAGAACTAAGCGACAACAAATCTCCTAAATGCTTCAGAGACCCTGTCAGTATTGTGCCAGGTCTTTCAATAAAAGCGCAGGTTCTAATTTAATAGTCCCTTCCTTTGCACTTCTCGCTTGTGGAACATTTCTTCCAGCTTCGAGCTTTTCTGTCAACTACGAACTGCAAAAATGTAAATGCAACGTCAATCGCCATCTTCTGAAAATACGATCTGTTTTTTTTTTATAAAGAATCGACCAAATTATAGACGACACAATCTGATTTTTTATAAAAAATCGACTTGGTTATTTTTATAAAGAATCGTCCTAATTATAGGAAAATACGATCTGCTTTTATAAAGAATTATTATAGACAAAAACGATCTGTTTTTTTAAGAATCGTCCTAATTTTAAGAAAAACACAATGTTTTCTATATATATATATATATATATATATATATATATATATATATATATATAAAGAATCGATGTTATTATGGAAAAACACGATCTGTCTTTATAAAGAATCGAACTTATCTCAGAAATATTAAAAAATAATGACGTAATGATGTCGTTTTTGACGTTAAAAATACGTCCAAAACGACATTATTACGTCATTATTTTTGCACCAACCTAATAACAGGATCTGTTTTTATAAATAATCGAACTAATTATACAAAAACTGGAGCTAGTTTTATCAATAGACCTTCTAATTTAACAAAGAATGGATGTAGGTATATTTGTTGGTGCAAAAATAATGACGTAATAATGTCGTTTTTTGACGTATTTTAACGTCAAAAAACGACATTATTACGTCATTATTTTTGCACCAACCTAATACAAAAACTTGATCTAGTTTTACAAAACCTCGATTTAGTTTCACATACCCACAACCTTGTTTTTGAAAACTACCCTTTTATCCTTCATTCTAAGTAAGCACTTGCATCCTAAGGGTTTTTTTTCCTTGCTTAGGGTGAAATGATTTAAAAAAATCCTCTCGTCTGGAAGATTCCAGCTCTTATTCTAATTTTCAGTCCTTTTTTTGCTCTCGGCTTATCCAGTACCGTTTCCGGTGATCTGATAACGACTGGCATAACTGTCGTCTTTATGTTCCACAATTTTCCAGGTCCCTGGTAAGTTCGAAGTACTGATTCATCTTTTCACTTACTTTCATATTTACTCTGTGATACACCGGAACTGCCAAATTCACTATCTGGACTGTTTTCTTCCTGCTTATGACAAGAAGATCCGATTATTCGTCCATGGATTTGGCGATCCATCTAAATCTCCAAGTAGCAGGAGATTTTATATACGTCATACTGCTGAGAAGATTTTAAACTTTGCATAAACGGCTGGTCTATAAGGTCAGAAGTTAGAACGCTTGCACAATTCGCAGTGGATAAACCTTCCAGCCCAATCGTACCTTTTCTTATATTCTATGTTAATTTGCTAGTTTCGCTCTATATTATTATTATTTTTATTTTTATTTTCTTTGATTTCTGGCATTTACACATTTCTTTCCGGGTCCCGCCCAGGGACCTAAGGTTGGAAATGGCAGCATGACACTTTCCACTGACAAAAAAAAAACTACATAGATAAAGCCCTTCGTAAAGTGTGGGCTGTACTTGTCAGAACAATTTTTTGTATCTCCTTGAGGCATGGACTTCCAAGAATCCCGTCAATTAGTCTACTGCAATCTTTTCCAACCAGTCCTAGGGCTCCAACTACAGCAGGGATTGTTGATGTTCCCATATGCCACATTTTCGAGATTTCAATTTCAAGGTCCTTGTATTTTGACAGCTTTTTGAATATCTTCAAAGATACATTGCACTCAGCAGGGACTGCCATATCAATAAGGAGGCACCGTTTTATTTATTATTATTATTATTATTATATTTTGATTTCTTCTATGGTCACACTACCTACCAAGTTTGAGGGAAGACCTAAGGCAGGTAGTAGTGTGTTGTTATGGCTATATTTCATGATTTGTTTTTGTTTTTTTTTAACTTCCATAACATTACTAGCCTTAGATGAACAAAGTTCTTAATGTGTGGGATGTAGTTATCAAAATATTTTTGTATTTCTCTTAAGCTGGGATTTCTAGGGATTTTTTCAATGAGTTGTTGTGTTCCTTTTTTATCATTCCAAGCGCACCTACTATGACTGGTACTATTCTTGTTTTCAATTTCGACATTATTTTTCTATTTCGATGTCCAGATTTTTATACTTCGATAATTTTTTCAAATTCCTTGGTTTCTATGTTACAGCCTGCTGGGCAAGCCATATCAATTAGTAGGCATTTTTTTTTTCTTTTCGGATTTTGACAATTATGTCCGGCCTGTTTTGCTTCAATCTTGCTGTTTGTAAAGATGGTGGAGTCTCATAGAATTGTGATGTCTTCTATTTCTGTAACCGGTGCTGGGTGATCTTCATACCAGGGTTTGTTAACATCTTTTCCAGAATGTTTGCACATTTTCCAGAGTAAGTATTGCCCCACTCTATCGTGGGGATTATCCTGATTCAGCGAATGTAAAGTACATTCTGAGATTTGTCTTTGATTTCCTGATATTTGTCACATAACCTGCATTTTGGATCCACACTATTATGAATGAAATTTGCCTGAAAGTTTCTAATGAAAACACTCTGGTCTTGCACTGCAAGATTAAAGCCTTCCGTTTCAGGCCTTAATCCGGATGATCGTAACCATTGATGAGTGTTAACTGTATCAACATCGGCTTTATTAGCAAGTTCCGGATATTGCCATGCAAAAGTTTGTCTTGCCAATGTTGTTTCATCTGTTCAAGACCTTTATCCTTGGCTTTCTTTTTCATAATTTTTGATGCAACAATTGGTTCTTGGGTTATGTTTTAGTTTTCTACAGAACCTACTAAATGTAATTGTATTTACAACCTTCTTGCATGATTGAATTTTTTTTCTTTCTGTTTTCGTGTTGTTTAACTAATTGTATCATCCAGTCATTTGTTGTTTCCATGTATCTTAGTAAGCTAATAGTTGTTGCCTTATGTGACAATTCTAGCAGAAAAAGACCTCTTCCAGCTTACTTTACAAGTTTAAGTCATATTATTATTATTCTTTTATTCTTTCGCATTGTTTTTGTTTTCAAACGGAGATGATGATGATGATGATGAGGAGGAGGAGGAGGAGGATGATGATGATGATGAGGAGGAGGAGGAGGAGGAGGAGGAGGAGGAGGATGATGATGATGATTTTACACTTTTTTTCTTTTCATCCTTATTTTTCTTTTTCTGCGTATTCTTCTTCGAATTCTCCTTCGCCTGCTTCTCCTTCGACTTTTCCTTCGTCTTCTCCGTCTTCTTATTCTTATCCTTGGTCGTCTTTTTCTTCTTCATCATCATCATCATTATCTTCTTCTTCTTCTTCTTCTTCTTCTGCTTGGTCTTCTTTTTATTTCTTGTTCTACTACTACTACTACTACTACTTTGTCATTTTCTTTTTTTTTTTTCTTCGTCTTCTCCATCGTCTGCTTGTTTGTCTTTCCGGCTTCTTCTTCTTTTTTTCTTCTTCGCCTTCTTCTTCTCCGCTTTCTTTGTCGTCCTCTTCGTCTTCTTCGTCTTCTTCATCTTCTTCGTCTTCTTCTTCTTCTTCTTTGTCTTCTTCTTCTTTGTATTTTTCGTCTTCTTCTTCATCACCGTCCTCTTCGGCGAATCCTTCTACTAATTTGTCTTAGTTTTTTTGGTCTTCTCCTTCGTGTTCTTTTTCAGTCTTCTTCTTCCAATTCTTTTTCTGCTTCTTCTTCTTCTTCTATTTATTTTCCTCTTTATGTTCTCCATCGTTTGCTTTTTCCTCTTCTTGTTTTTCTAATTGTTCTCTTGTTCGTCTTCTTCCTCGGCTTCATCTTTTTCTTCTTCATCATCGTCTTCTTCGTTTACTTCTTTTTCATCTTCGTCTTCTACTTCCCCGTCTTCGTCTTCTTGTTCGTCTTCTTCTTCTTTGTCTTCTTCTTCTTCATCATCATCGTCGGCTTCTTCTTCGTCTGTTTCTTCTTCGTCTTCTCCATCGTCTGCTTATTATTATTATTATTATTATTATTATTATTCTAATTCGTTTTCTTCTTCTTCTTTGTCTTCGTCTTCTTTTTCTTCTTCATCATCATCTCCTTCTTTGTCTTCTTCATCGTCTAACTCTTCTTTGCCTTCGTTTTCTTCTTCGTCTTCTCGCTCGTCTTATCGTCTTTTTCTTCTTCATTACCTTCGTCTTCTACTTTTTCTTTGCATTATTTTTCGTTTACTTCTTCGTTGTCGTCGTCTTCTCGTTGCTCTTATTTTTTTACTTTTTTTTCTTCTTCGTTTGCTTGTTCTTCTTCTTCTGCTGTTGCTTCTACTTCTTCTTCGACATCTCCTTCGTCCGTTTCTTTGTCTAGTTGTTGTTCTTTGACTTCTTCGGCTTCTTCATCATCATCATCATCATCATCATCACTATCTTCATCGTCTTCTCCATCACCTGCGTCTTCTTTGTTTTCTTCTTCGTTGACTTCTACTTTTTGTCTGTCTTCTTCGTCTTCTTCTACGGTTTCTTCTTCTTCTTCGTCTGCTTCTTCTTCTACTCCGTCGTCTTCTTGGTCATTCTTCTTCTTTTTCTTCTTCTTCTACTTCTTCACCATCATCTGCTTCTTCTACGTCTTCTTCTTGGTAGTCTTCCTCCTCTTCTTCCTCTTCCTCTTCTTCTTTTCTTCTTCGTCTTCTCCTTCTTCTTTTTCTCCGCTTTGTTTGTCGTCTTCTTCGTCTTCTTCATCTTTTTTTCTTCTTCTTATTCGTCCTATTCATCTTTTTTCTTCTTCGTCGACGTCTTCTTTATCGTGTTCGTTTTCTTCATCTTCTGCATCTTCTTCTTTTTCACATTTATCGTATTCTTCTTTGCCTTCTTTTTCTACATCTTCTTTTCCTTCCTCTTCTTCATCTTTTTCTTGGTCTTCTTTTTCTTCTACGTCTTCTTAGCCTTCTTCTTCTTCCTCTTCTTTTTTGTTTTCGGCATATTTTTCTTCATCGTCATCATCTTTCTTTTCTCTATCGTCTGCTTCTTCTTCTTAGTCTTCTTCTTGGTCGACTTCTTCTTCTTCTTTGCTTTTGTCTTCTTGTCCTTTTTACTAGTGTTCTTCTTGCTCCTCTTCTTTGTTTCCTTTTTCATCTTCGACTTCTTCTTCTTCTTCCTTGTCTTCTTCATCTTCTTTTTCTTCTTCTTCTTCATCATCATCATCATCACCATCATCATCGTCTGCTTCTTTTTTGTTTCTGCTTTCTCGTTCGTCTTTCCCTTCGCCTTCTTGTTCTTTGCCGTCTTCTTCTTAGTCTTCTCCTTCGTCTTCGTCTTCATCTTTTTCTTCGAAGTCTACTTCTACGTTTTCTTCTTCTTCTTCTTCTTCTTCTTCTTCTTCTTCTTCTTCTCTGTCTTCTTCCTTGTCTTCTTCTCCGTTTTCTTCGTTCTCTTCATATTCTTCTTCGTCTTCTCCGTCGTCTGCTTATTCTTCTTCGTCTTCCTCGTCTTCTATTTCTTTGTCTTCTTTTTGTTCCACTTATTCTTCTTTGTGTTCTTCTTCTTCTTCTTCGCTTTCTCCTTCGTCATCATCATCTTCTTCTTCTTCTTCTTCTTCTTCTTCTTCTTCTTCTTCTTCTTTGTCTTTTTCTTACTGTTATTCTCGTTGTTGTTATTAAACCCGTTGTAAGTGTTGTTAAAATCTCGGAATAGTTACATCAATCATTATTATTGATCATTATTATATCAATATTATTTATATTACTTTTTTGTAGACCATTCATGTATTTACTATTATTATAATTACTGCTGTTGTTATTATTATTGTTGTTGTTGTTTTTACTACTCCATTATTATTATTGTTGTTGTTGTTGTGGCTGTTGTTACCATGACAACTTCTACTTCGAGCATTTATTAGTTAATACCGGTTTTATTTGCTTTCGCTTAGTCGATTCCTGCCATCATCTTTATTTGTTCCCCTCTCATTTCTTTTCTTTCTATCTTTCTTTTTCATTATTTCGTGTGTTTTTTATTTTTTATTTTTTTCGTTTTTGTGTTCTTTCTTATGTTATTGCCTTTGTCTTTCTTTCTTGTTTGTCTTTCGATTATCTCCCCCACCTTTTTTTTTCCTTATTCTTTTCCCCCCATTTTTCTCGTATTTGTTATCAGTAAACAACAGCCGGTGTCAATCATTTCTCCCCACCTTTTCTTGCGAGGTGTCGGCAGTGAGTGCGGGAATGGGGTGGAGTCCCGCCAGCTTTACAATTCGGCGCGAATTTTTCCATCGGTGTTTTCTGGTTATTTTACTTTGTCTAATTTTTGGGGTTCTCTCCGGTTTTCTTTTGTTTGCATCGAATGTCTTGTTGCTTCTATCTGCCAATTGAATATGATCAGTAACACTGCTCGGGTAATAATGTACACTTCCTTTACAGCTGTTGCCCGGTGTTATCAAAGGGAGGTAAGATGCTGGCGACGGGGGAGGTATGTAGACGTGTCTTATGCTAGCGTGAGTTGTGGATGTAGAGTCTGGAAAAAAAGGAAAGGAATCGATTAACCGGTGCACTTGTGTCTATTTCTGTTCCGTAAGCGAATGTGTCTGAGTGACTAGATAATTAAAAAGAGAGGAGTAAGAAAACGTGAATATATATATATATATATATATATATATATATAATGAACAGGGTGCGATGGGTAAATTGTCGCCATTTAAAAAAAAAATTTCACGCATGCGCGTTGTTTTTTTTCGATTTTGTGGCATGCACAGCATAGTAGGGTCAGTTGGGCACCTTCTGTGAGAAAAAAAAGCACCATGAAGCAATTCACTCCGCCAGAAATTTGGAAACGGTATGCCGTCCTGCTTGGCATTCGCGACGAGTGTTTGAGTGACAATCTGAGAACAATTCACAAAATTCGGAAAGAGTCGGATGAGTCTAATGGTGATTATGAAGGTACGGCAGCTCGAAAAGCTCACACTGATCGGTCTGAACTCCCGAATTTGTTGGTGAATGCCTCAGACTCAACACGGAAGCCTACATTAAGTGTACTAGGAAGGTAAACTTTCTAGGATCAGGAAAGTAGCTACTGAAAGGCCCTATGTTTGGCAACAGGATTCTGCACCATGTCACACAAGAAGGAGAACCCAGTCATGACTGTCAGGCAAGTTCTGCGACCACATCACTCCTTCATCTGACCTCCTAACTCCCCAGAATCGAAGCTGTAACCAGATGCTTCTTTGTGGCTGGATGGTTAACAGCGCATCAGATCAAAAGATGATTCTCATTAAAGGTTACAGGTTCGATTCCTGTCGGAGAAAAACATATTTTCTATGAAGCTTCTCGAACATTCAGGCCGGTAAATATAATTAATACGTTTTAATTAAAAAGATAGATCATTTACATTATATCTATGAAAATAGCATATATATATATATATATATATATATATATATATATATATATATATATTTTTTCATAACCCCACAAGTGTATGTGTATAAAAAAGAGAAGATCCTAATGATAAAGCATAAAGATCCGGATATATTACTGAACCAACATAATGAGTTAATCTTTAAATGTAGACATAAAAACCACCTCAATCTAACTAAATATATTTAGAAATAACTATATAGAAAGGAAAATATTATGTTATTTTTAGTTTTAGAAACGATTATATACACACATGGATACATAATTGTATGTATTCAAATGTGTAGATGGACTAGGACATTGATATGTGATTTTATGTATATATGTATGTGCATTTGTATAGGGGTGTATATATGCATATATATATGTATTGTAAGAATATATATATGTGTGTGTGTGTATTCGTAAGTTTAGGTAGGTATGTTTGTATATACATATATATATATATATATATATATATGGTGTCATGTATATATAATTGCATGAGGTCTGTATAAGTATATATATATATAAATGTAAATATTTGTGAGTTTGTATTTGTAATTTGTGTTAATATATGTAAAATATAGTAATATAAATACATATGCATGTATAGGTGTTTATGGGTATAGATCAGTTTATATATATATATATATATATATATATATATATATATATATATATATATATAAAGTATTCCAATTGAAGGACATAAAGTTCTTTTATTAATGTTTAATCTTACTTTCCCTTTTAATATTCTCTAATTAGAATTGTGAGATTGAAATTTTTTATCATCTGGAGGTAATTTCATTTTAAATTGATAATTTAATTTAAATTTAAATATATCACTCTTTAACTATCAATATTGATAGTAAAATATTAAAATTAGAAATAATTGTTTTGATATTTAAACACTTAAGTCATCACCTAACGCTAAACATTAACTGTGAAATTAAAGAAAAATTTAAATAGATATAAATATAAATATGTGTAATTATTTGTAAATGTATGTGTAAGTAGTTATATATGAATATGTATAGGTACCTGTGTATTTCGATACATGTGTATGTGCCTGTGTGTGTAATTGCACGGGTGAATGAACGTATGTATATGTAAAATTTACATGAGTGTATATGTGGGATATATATATAAAGGAAAAAAAGAAACAAAATCTTTAATATAACCTTCAAATATTACTCCATCTTAATTTGAAACCTAAACTTTAAGTAAGGAAAATTACCCATCTACAAATACTTACAAATTACATTCATGAATGAGATTCAAACTGATAAAGATGTTACCTTAACAGTCATTTACAATATTAAAAGATTACTATAAGTAAACTGTTATATTTTAAAAATTCTTTTAATGTGTTCTCTATGAATGTGTTAATAAATACAGGATTAAATGCCTAAATTATTTGTAAAAGAGTTAAATTTTTAAATTGTTAGCAAGCATCAAATTAATTTCTTCGTGGTTTTTTTTAACATTTAAATTACTATCAAACATTAAAATCTATTTTTTTACATAAATTGCTAAAAATATGCCACCCCTCTTTTTCCTACGTAAAACCTAATTACAGCTTCTGTCTCCTTACTTCCCCCTTCTTTCTCTTTTTTCTTCTTCTCTCTTCTTCCCTCCCATTTCAATATATCACTTCCGTTATGTTAACCGTTTAAATAGGTCAAGGTCTGGTCCCTCCTCCTCCCCCAATAATAAGTATGATTGAAAGAAATATTAAAATAAACCCTCTCTAAATTCGACCATGTCTCTCACACCACTCCTCGCTACCCTCTCTGTTGAATTACATAAACTTAATACTACCCGTCAAAAGTGTGAATTTTCACTTCATCTTTCGTTTCATTTTTTGGAAGTGTTATCTGATGATCCAGCGTCCCTTAAAAGTGCTCTGGTGAAATAAATTATTATAATGGAACCTTAAGTGGTCTGTTTTTCTTTAATATATATATATATATATATATATATATATATATATATATATATATATATGTATATATTCGAAAATTCACTACAAAAATAGCCTTTTTGTTTCAACCTTTCTGGTGTCTTATCAAGTGATGGTGTTGAATGTATATTACCATTATGTGGGAAGGTCTCTCTGCCACACCCTGTATTTTTCCCTCGTCCTTCATTCTTTCCCTACTAGATTGCTTTTAATATGGCCGTTTTTCCTGCAATAATAAGATGTAATGAATTCGATGGATTTGTAATTGATTTTCTATTAATACTATGTTATGAAAGGAGGTACAGTAGAGCAATGGTTAGCAGCTTGGATTAAGGAATTAGAGAGCCGACTTCGAATTCCACTCGAATCCATTACATTCACTTACATGCTAATAGCCTTGCGAAATGTATGAATCCTCTTCTTCTTCCCTCAGCTATGGATAAATAGCAGGACAGACCAGTTTCTGTAGCTTTGGATGGCAACTGGTTTACTGCAGAAAGAAATGACAACCAACTTTTGGGAAAAAATCTGCCTCGTCAGTCATGTATCGAAATGATTGCCTAAGTGGGTATCATGCATGGCACATAAATGACTGACTGAATTAAAAATTTAGAAAATATTTTTTGCCTTATTTAAAAAATATCTTCAGTGAATAAAATATAAAAATACGTGTTGTTTATACAGCAAGTATTTTTTTTATGTCGACTTTCTTCAAACAGACAATATTTGAAATCAACTTCGGTGTTTTATAGCCGGAACTGTCAGTGCCAGTCTATGGAGAATACAACAAAAAAATTGCTTCAAACCCCAAGAGAAAATTCGTACGTACAATTCATCGCTTAAGATGCTGTAAAAATGGTAGGTTCACTGTAACGCTCCAGCAAGTACTGGACTTCTACAGTTCTACCCGATCTTTACAAGATCAAGCCGAAAATGGAGTATTGCTGCCATATTTGGACTGGAACCGCCATTCTTCACTTTCTAGCCTATGAAAACCAAAAAGTCCAAAATCATCTGTGTAGTGTTTTGGGTGATCATTTGATTTGAACACTACAACCACTTTCACACAAAAGTAATATTCCAAGGTACTCTATGGTAATATCCAAGGAAAAATATCTCAACGAGCTACGTTTCTTAATTCCACCATTTCTAACCCTCACAGGTAAAACCTTTACTGAGGTGAACCACCTTGTTATATTAATGAGAAGTAAATTGATTCTTCCCGCGAAACGCTTCTTTGTGGAAACGACTCCCAAGAGGATGCTTTCCCGACCACTACAATCTTAATCTGTTCAAATCTAGGACACACATGTCCTCAACAACTGCAACTAAGTTTAAATATCTGGGAAGAGTTTTGAGAGAAAACGACAACTGCGACACTGAGATCCGTTGATGTATTGGGACGGCCAAGGACACATTCCAAACCTGGGCAGAGTATTGCGAGACAGGAGGATTTCTTTGGTAACGAAAAAAAAAGAATACTGAGTTGTTACGTGACATCTGTCCTTCTTTACGGCAGCGAATGTTGGACGATTTCCTCAAAGATGAAGAAGAGACTCGAGGCGACGGAGATGTGATTCTACAGAAAGATGCAGAGGATATCATGAACCGTGCGTGTGATCAACGATGAGGTCTTGGAGAGGATGCAAACATGGGGGAGGCTTATACTTAACATCAAGAAGAGACACCTGAAGTTCTTGGGACTCGCAATGAGAAAGGAGGGGCTGGAGAATCTGATACTCACAGGTCGAATAGAAGGAAAGAGAGACATGGGAAAGCAACGCATGACATACCTGGCGGGCTTAAGAAAGGGAATGACATAATGTGGCCTGGAGGAGAAGGCAGAGGGACAAAACTTACTGTGAGCTACAAGGGATAGGAGGAAGTGGAGAGCCATGACCGCTTACATCCTGAAAGGACACGGCACATAAAAAGAAAGACCGCTTACAAAAAAACCTCCTTCAGTAACCGTCTGCCTTGATGGACTCTTGGGCTGTGTATAAGTAATCAAAGAAAATGTTTGAAACGTAACGCGTGAATGATAACAAAGTTGCAATATGAACTCTGGTAAAAACATGCAATGATAACAGCAAAATTGCAATATGAGCATTGGTAAAAAATGGTTGCTGAAAACATTATAATACCCAGAAGTTCATACCCAGATGTCCTCAAGGACACATGGCACAGTGGATAAAGGCGTTGGTTAGAACCAGTGACTGACACAAAGAATGTGAGTTCAATACCCGGTTAAGGCAGTGGAGAACTTTCAGAGGGAAAATTAGCAGGAGATAACTGATAACTGACATATATCAAACATGGCACGTGGAACTAGAACAGTCTACCCCAGTGATCGAAATAAAGGGTTCAGTTCGAAATTCCAACCACCTGAAGAAGGCCGGAGCGTACAACGTCCAAAACGTTGTGAAAAATATGGCGACAAAGATGAGGAAAATAGTCTGACTGATGTAAATACTGAACACTTATCTAGTTACTGCTGACTTTGATCCGTCTTAATGAAACACCCTTATATATAATACGTCTTAATGAAACACCGTTTAGCTTGCATTATGGAAAGTAACGTTTGGCGGGTAGGAGTGCCATTTCTTTGCCCCTATATCCGGTTTATTTCAAAGAACTTCCAAAATCTTGCACAATGCAACTAAAGCAAGAAACTGAACGAAGGCGAATGTTTCTTTGCATGATAAAACCATGGAGTTCCAACAAACGAAAAAGACGAAAGAAAAAAAAAGACATTTGGTAAGTATGGGATACAACGCACAGATAGGTATCAATATAATCAGCCTATGTATAACATAAACTTAATATATGCAGGATGTATCAAAAATAATTTTGCACTTGGGCTCCTCACACCAAAACAAGGGCAAATGTCCAGATAAACATATATCCGCAAATCCTTCGTTTTGAATTAGGTTTAAAGAAATTTTACGGTAGATGGTGCTGCGTTGGCATATCACTGGTGTATATTTGTATCTAGTCTGTCTTCAACATCTGTCTATATCTCTGAGATGAGATATGATTACTTGTATTATTTACATTATTCCAAATCTTCATTGCCAAATTCACAACGTTTCGGTCGTTGTGCGCTCCGGCCCCCTTCAGGTGTTATTCTATAGTTGACTGTCCCAACTAATATAATTAGGAGAAGTAAGAGAAACGAGGGTCAGTCGATGTCGGACGACCGGCTGAACGGTTGAACTCTCTGCCTTCGGGCGGGGAGGAACCCGAACGAGGCTACGCCGAAGGGCGGAGTCTCGTTCGGGGAGGTAAACCGACCCTGAACCCGTTTATACGGGTTCAAAGGGTATATTTTTGGCCGAGCCCACGGGCTCGGAGGTCCCACGTTAAACCACATGATACTCTCGCAGGGGGGTGACTAAATACTAGTCGATGTCGGACGACAGTAGTCGACAGTTAGTCGAATACGAAAGTAGTCAGCGACCACAACTAGATTACTCTGCGTAATACCTATTATATCAAGTTCCTAACGTTTTGTACGTCGAACCTATTTTAGGACCGATTTAGTACAAATACAGGTCTCCACTGCAAAATAACTCCACAACATCAGGTGATTAGAATTTCGAACTCACAACTCTTTGGGTCTAGTCACTGGATTTAACCAACGTCTTTATCCACTGGGCTTTGTGAATATAACAATGAAGATGATGATATAAGTGCGAATAATGTAAATAATGCAAGCAACCTGTGTTCAACGTTTAGCGTATGTAGTAGTGAATTAACTGAGAAGTGTTCCGTTTAACAATGGCAAGATATTCATATCGTGAGCAGGCACATATGGCCGTGCGAATGGTAATGGATGCGAAGCTGCATAGCTGTATCAGATTGCGGTTTATAGTCGCGTTGCTGAAACAGTATCCGTGGTACCACGAACTATGGATCGAGGAAGACCAACGTATGCTCGTACGGCCTACCACGAAGAACACAAATTACAGGTAGTCGGGGACGAGCCAAGTATTCGTACACGTCAAGTGGCCCAGGAATGTCGTACGTGTCATAGTACCACATGGAGGGCACTTCAAGAGCAGCTCCTGTATCCCTATCATTTGGAACGTGTGCAGAGTCTTTCGTCCTCTGATCATTCACCAGGGAAGAGCTTTTGAGTTTACAGTAGATGGCGCTTTGTTGCGATATAGACTAGGTTTTATTTGTCATTCGTGTACATTTGTGGCCTGTCTTCAACATTTAACGTGTGTAGTAGTGAGTTTAACAATGGCAAGATATTCATATCGCGAGCAGGTAGATATGATTTTTACATAAGGCCGCGCGAATGGTAATGGACGCGAGGCTGCAAGGCTCTATCAGATTGCGTTTCCAGATCGAAGGCGACCGAGTCCACCAACCTTTGCAGCTATTTATTGTCGCGTTGCTAAGACTGGATCCGTCGCACCACAAACTATGTAGCGTGGAAGAGCGAGATCCTCTCGTACACCTGACCACGACAAACCCGTTCTACAGGCTGTCGAAGAGTATCCAGTTAACAGCACACGTGAAGTGGCCCTAACATATCGTACATCTAATAGTACCGCATGGGGGGTACTTCGAGAGCACCTCCTCTATCCGTATCATTTGTCACGTGTGCAGGGTCATTTGCCTTCTGTTTACTCAACACGGAAGACCATGTTTTATTACACAAACTGTCGAATAACAAATTTACACACCCAATATTTGTGGGCGTATCGGATTTAATACAGGCGTCGATTAGTGTGGGCTGGACTTATGGGTGACAATCTTTGCTGCCCTCAACTTTATTTTGAACATATTTCCAGACCTGCTAGAGGATGTACCCTGCTAAGGATACATGATTGGCGTTTTACTTTTCGTTAGAAAAACCTTTCCGTTTTGCACGTTACCCAGGCCTCAGTCCGATTTTTATCCCGCTTAAAACAGTTGGTTTACGTTTGAAAATCTGACGGTTCGTGTGTGTAGTAGCAAGCGGAGGAAATTTTGAACATTTGTTATGAGTTGCTGTGTTCAGGTACAACGATGGCTTTTTGGACATTTTAACACGCCAACAAAGTTTGTAAAAATATTTTTTTGAATTGTATCTTGTATCTCATTTAACAAGCATCAATTTTAAAATTAATAACTTAAAAGGGAGAATTTGCGTACTTTTGTTCTTGTTTTGGTGTAGGAATCCGTCCCTAACGTTTGTAAAAGTATTTTTGATACACCCTCGATATGCAAATATATATAAACGTATATATATATATATATATATATATATATATATATATATATATATATATATATATATATATATGTTACTAGTTTAGCTATGAAAATACGTTGTTCATAACACACACGTACACAAACAGATATGCACGCACACAGACACACACATACACACATGCACTTATATATGAAAGCTTATTTTACAACCATCCAACCGTGGAGTCCGTTGTTCATAACATATATATATATATATATATATATATATATATATATATATATATATATATATATATATATGCAGTGTAACACAAATAGTAAAATATTTGTTAAAATTGAACGTATTAAAAGTTCTCAATACAAAGTCGGAGCTATTTAATGTTTAAAAAGGATGAAAGCTGGCGAGAAAACACACACACACACACACACACATATATTTTAATGAATAAATAGTGTAGTTTTATATAGTTTTATAAATATATATAGTTGGTAATTTTTTTAATAAAAATGTGTTGCTGGTAATTTTACTATAAAAATGTACCTTTATTCTGTGTTTTAGTTTTTGTTTGGGGTTACAGTGTTTGCCTATAGTTGGGACCCTAACAGGTGCTACGACCCATGGACATTCCGAGGACTAAGTACCTTGAGAGATAGCTATTAGAGAGAGAGAAACCTTATCGAATAACACGTTCATCTGATATTTCTTTCCTTGTATATTTGAACGGTGGCTATGCGCCTTTCTTGCATCAATCAGTTTGTATATCAAGCGAAATCATGCGTCCGATTTAGATAGACAATACGTAATTATTATTTTCTACTTATCTCGTTACAGTTCTTCAATTTTCCTTCGAAAACCAAATTGGTTCTTTTTTTACTTGATTGTTTTTGTAACACTTCTACATCCATTTGTGTTCTGATCCTATTTCTTGAAGCCTACAAATAAAGAAAACTTTATTTCGCCCCAAGCCATTGGACAGAACAATTGATTTGATTTGGAACCAGAAGTGCTGAGCGTGACTATTTTCGTTTTTTTCCGGCTCAAAAACTCCAAATAAAGCATATGCTGCGAACAACATTAGAGTTTCTTTATTTCCAAAGGACGAGAGGTTGATAAATGGGTTTAGTCAAGTTACTTTCTTGTGGTCTGGTTTGTTTCCATCACGGAAGAGATAATCGGAGAGTCGTGGCGATTTTATGGCAAAATCGATCTGTCGTCTGTATAATTTTGGAGATTGTCGAAAAGGACAAGTCTTTTATTTTTATCGCAGATCTATCGGCCGGTCGTATCATTTTGAAGACCGTCGAAGTGGTATGTCCTGTATTTTTATGGCAAATATATTGCTCGTTTTAATAATCTTAAAGATCGTCAAAGACATGAAAAGTAAAAAGAATTTCCGTGTGTCACGTTTTGTCCCTTATGATTTCATTAGAATGGATGTTTACGTCATTGATATTAAATTGAAAATTTCAGCGTTCCTTCGCCTTCAGTAACATGTGTAATCTTTCAAAGATTTTCCTAATACATACATACATACATACATATATATTTATATATATATATATATATATATATAATTGAACAATAAAAAATATTAAAAAAGTAAAATCTTCAGACACACTGGGTTGTAGATTAATATTCTTTCGTTTTTTATTATTATTTCATTTAGATTCCTCGACTTCGGTCAAAATGGCCATCATCGGGAGAAGAAATATTTCTGCTTGCTGGTAGCAGTAAACTACAGAAATGAATGTCTTGATGGAGAAAATGAACTTTTGTCTGTAGTTTTCATTTGTTTTTTTTTATTTTTTATATTTTTAACATGAATATTTTAACATTCCTTGTGTTGTTCAAACAGTCTCTTTTAAGTTGTTATTTGAGATAAGAGCTGGATGGATCTATGCTTCTCTGAATTGCCCTGGTCAGTTTGACAGTTTTATTGGTTCCTGGAGAGGGGATGTGTCTCTGTTTAGTGTTTGTGTGTGTGTTATTTGGTTCTTAGGGAGTGAGTGAGAATGATATGTGTAAGCGTGTGTATTGCTGTGATTGTGTGTTATCATTTGGCTCATTAGGGAGTGAGTGAGTATGATGTGTGTAAGTGTGTATATTCGTGTGGGTGAGTGTATAAGTGTGAGGCCTCAACTCCTCCGTAAGCATGTCTGTCTTGTGTGGGTGAGAAATGTGGGTAGGTTTTGATTTGTAAGGTTATATATTAATACTATCTATATTGTTAAATTTATGGTTTAGCCCGGCTGGATATTGTGCTTTTAGACGTTGTATCCACTTATTTTCATGGGACTCTAAAATCTTTCTAATGTTATCTGCTCTGAACTTTTCTATTCTCTCAATTATAGTGAATTTGGCATGGATTTTGAAATCGTGTTTTTCCAGATAGAAATGTTGTTCTACAGGTAATAATTTTTCATGGTGAGTCGACTTAATTCGATTGCGATAATTATTAATTCTATATATATATATATATATATATATATATATATATATATATAAGAAGAGAGAAACCGCAAACGTTTTTTTGGTTATCATATGGATTTTTTGTATATATATATATATATATATATATATATATATATATATATATATATATATATTATTTTCCATAACTTTGGTACACGAGTTTCCGGTATCGCCACCTTCTTCAGGCAAAGTGTGGATATTTCCATATATTAGGAAAAATTAATTTTCCTTATGTTTTTCGATGTCTAACTATTCTTTTCTGTGTAGTAGAATGATTGTAGAGTGGATCGTCTGAAACCTTGTTATCACCACAAAATAAATGAATGTTTTTTTTAATATTTTTAACCATTTCATCCTAAGTAACGTGAGAAAGCCACTGGTACTCATGAGATTACAGGCATTGAAGATGGAAGAAAAAAACTGGGTGTAGGGAGGACCGAGGAAAGGATAAAAGCTGAACGTGGTTCAAGAACATAGAAGATGGCGATTGACGTAGCATTTAAATTTTTGAAAATTGTAGTTATCAGAGAAGCAAGGAAATGAAAGAATATGCCACAGGTGTGAAGTGCGAGAAAAGAAACTGCTGGAGTAGAAGTGGCGGTTATATTTAACTAATTCAACAGTAAAAGGGTGGGTCCTAGATGCCAGTTTAGTAGCATGCTTCCACTCTCGTAGAGCGGCCAGAGAAAAAAGCTAGTCATAGCAATTGCTATGAAAATATCTTTAGAAAAGACAAAGGGAAGCCGCATCAATTCTGTGAGAACGTGACTGAAACCGAGATGCCAAGTCAGAATCGCTTAAATTGCAGATAATTCTTTTTATTTTTTCAAGAGCCTTGAGGTCAGTAGCAGGAACACCAGATCAGATATGGCAGCAGTATTCAATGCACGAACGAATGGTAGATTCGTAAATGTGCAAGATGAACTCTGATGAGGAAAACCTTATGGCACGACACAGTGACCCAACTTTCCTTGCAATAGATGCAGCTATTGATTCGATGTAGTCGTTCCACTTGAAGTCAGTTGAAAACTTGAGGCCAAGAAGGCGCAGTGTGTTGCTCTCCATGAGACTAGCATAAGCCATTCTCGATGGTGTTTGAATATGAGAAGTTTCATTTTGGAGGCATTAAAATTTACGAGCCATTCCTTGCTCCAGTTAACCACAGATTTGAGGTTCTTTACAAGAGCAGGTTAACTTTGTCAGCTCTAGCACATTTGCTATTGAGAGAGGAGTATATGGTAGTACCATCAGCATAAAAGGCTGCTTGGGAATTTATAACATCAGAGAGATCATTCATGGAGATCAGAAACAGGTAGGATAGAGCCTTGGGGAAAATCCGCGTTCGTGTGAAAGGATATGGAAGCGAGCCCATGCAAAACGACCTTGATTTCATATAGCAACAATTCAATGAAATCAAACAGTCGTCCAGTAATACCCTGTCCCCAGAGCTTACGAAGACTATCGTACCAAACTCTGTCAAACGCCTTCGAGATATGAAGAACCATAGCTCATGCTTCGCCGTTATTATCAAGAGCTTGATATACATATTCAGTGATGTTCGTTAGCACATCAGCAGTAGATCTGGCAAAGCAGAAGCCATAGGTCATGAGAGGTAAGCACTTCAGCATTGATTAAAGACTTGAATACTTTGCCGAAAAGAGGAGACTAATAGGGTGATAGTTAGAGGGCTCAGAAGGTTCCCAAAGTTCTTAAAAACAAGAACTACAGAGATGGACTAGCAACAAGATGGAAAGCAGGAAACACCGAGGTAATAGTTGTAGAAGTTAGTTGGGACTGGAGCCACCTCGGGGGGATTTTTTTTTATAACGACAGCTGGGATACCGTTATCCGAAGACATGGAGTAATCAGGGTTAGGTTTGTTATTCTGCAGAAAAGATATTCTGAAGTTAAGGATCTGAGTGGATCGGCTGAAACCTTGTGATCAGTACAAAATAAATAAATGTTTTGAATTATCTGAAGCCATAGAATAATTACGTTTAGGTTGTTATTTTGAAGAAAGAAATGCCGTTTTGAAGTTAAGGCTCCGATACTTGAAGAAGGCTGTAGAGTGGATCGGCTGAAACCTTGTGATTAACAGACAAATGTTTGCAGTTATCCGAACGAGGCTTCAAATAATAAGTGATACATTTTAACAGAGCAGTCACATTTAGATTTATATAACAAATTAGTTTTATTGATAGAACCATTGGCTGCGATAATTATTGACTGCGGTCAGGTGGATTAATTTAATGATTATGTATTGGTTTAACGATCTGCGATGCATGGGAAATGAAAACTTTCAGATTTTTCTCGATGCAAGTAACAGAATTGGAGACATCGTTTTAAGCTGGCTTGATAAAAAAAAAAAAAAAAACAATATTGGAAGTTCAAATAACATTAACTGAACGGATTTTCTACTGGATTTTGTCTCCAATACATCGGCAATGCAGAGACTACATTATATAGATAGATAGACAGATCTATGAGTATGTCAAGCATATCTAGTTTTAGCGTTATTGGGGCATATATATATATATATATATATATATATATATATATATATATATATATATATATATATTAAGGCAGGGAAGCCACTAGGACGCTAAAGGGTTACAGAAGATTTGGAACAAGATCAGATAGGAATGATAGAGGAAATGATGAAGAGAAGGATAGTGGATAGATCAAGGCAACTGGAGATGTCGATTGACATTACATTTGAAAAGTTGGAGATTATAGCTCTCAGAGAAACTGGAATAGGTAAGGGAGTTCCACAGACGAGAGGTGCGAGATATGAAGCTATTGAAGTAGAAGAGACGGCTATATTTAATAGTTTCGACAGGATGGAAGCGGGATGCTAGCCTCGTAGGGCACTTGAATTCATGAAGTCTGGGAACCAGCGAATGCAGCTCCTCGGAGCAATTACCATGAAAGTATTTGTAAAAAAGACAGAGAGAGGTGACGTGGCGACTGTGAGAAAGTGACTGTAGACGAGATGCCAGAACAGGGCCAATTATATTGCATATCCGCCTCTGGATCTTATCAAGAACCCCGAGGCTCCAGACCATATATGGCAGCAATACTCCATCAAGGGCGAATTGTTGATTTGTAGATCTGGACGATCGATTCCGGAGAGAAAAATTTCCTGGCGCGGCACAGGGAGTCAACTTTCCTTGCGGTGGATGAAGCAATTGACTCAATGTATTTGTTCCATCTCAAGTCAGCAGTCAACGTGAGACCGAGCAGCCGCAGAGAGGTGCTCTCGAGAAGTTGAGCGTCAGACATTCTAATGGAGGGCAGAGAAGGATCTCTGTGGTGATTAATAGAGAACAGATTTGTTTTTGAGGCATTAAAGTTGACCAGCCAATTCCTGTCCCAGTTCACAACCGATTGGAGGTCCTTTTCGAGACGCACGGCCAGGTGAATTTTGTTAGCGACACTAGATTTGTTTTTGAGGCAGGAGTAAATTGTGGTGTGTTCCGCGTAGATGCCAACTTGGGAATTTATGGCGCCAGGTCATTTATGAAGATAAGAAATAGAGTGGGGCCCAGAATGGAGCCTTGAGGAACACCTGCGTTCGTGGGATAGGAACTAGAGGTGAATCCGTTGAGAACGGCCTGCAATTCACAGTTTGACAGGAATGATTGTATTAGGTCAAACAATCAACCCGTAATACTATAACCCTGGAGCTTGCAAAGAAGGCCGGCATGCCAAACCCTATCAAACGCTTTGGAGATGTCTAGGGTCACGGCACGAGCTTCCCCGTTATTTTGAAGAGCTTGGTAGACAGTTTCAGTGATGGCCGTAAGCATATCAGCTGTAGATTTGGCAAAGCGGAAGCCATATTGCTTGTCTGAGAGCAGATCATGGGATGTAAGGTGGTTAACCACTTCGGCGTTGATTAGGGCTTCGAAGACTTGGTCGAAGAGGGATATATATATATATATATATACAGAGACAGAAGGCGGGAGAGAGAGACAGAGTGGTAAATTGATAGGCAGATATGAATGGAAGTTATTCATATATTTATATTTTTATATACATCATCTATTCATATCTATCAATCGTCTATTCATCTCTATTACAATTTCGACAGAGGTTGAATCAGAATATATATATGTGTGTGTGTGTGTGTGTGTGTGTGTGTGAGAGAGAGAGAGAGAGAGAGAGAGAGAGAGAGTGTGTGTGTATATCGTCTATCATTTACATATATATACATATATATATATATAAATATATATATATATAATCTATCTATATATATATATATAGAGAGAGATATAAAGACATATATACATATATATATATATATCCTCAATTCATATCTATCTCCTAATAACACTTCTCTCTCACTCTCTCTCTCTCTCTCTCTCTCCATATATATATATATATATATATATATATATATATATATATAAGAGAGAGAGAAGTGGAATGAGATGAGAGACAGAGTAATAGATTGATAGGCAGATATGAAGAGACGTTATTCATACACACAACACACACACATATAGTGTTGACTGGTTCACCGTGTTGTCCCGGTCTCACCCTTTATTTCATCTAAAGGTTCTGGAGGCACTTTACATCGGGTCCCGCAAGCCTTCTTTGTGCAAACAACGTGAGTGTTTGTTGGGAATCGCTGTCATTTTTTTCTAGTTCCTTTTGCATATATATTTTTTTTTATTACAACTCATTTTATCGTAGATTTTTCTGTGTTAATTTTAAATCTCCCGTTGAAGCCCTGAAGAGCGGGAGCGAAACCGGTTGCTTCGCCCGTTTTTAATATGTCTCGTAATATTAAGTTTTATACTTTTATTTCGATCATTAAATTTTGTACCTACAAAAATATCTTTAAATATATATATATATATATATATATATATATATATATATATTGTCCATCCATTTACATATATATATAATCTATTCCCATATATATATATATATATATATATATATATATATATATAT
The DNA here is from genome assembly GCA_903632075.3 of Acanthosepion pharaonis. Classification (NCBI taxonomy): domain Eukaryota; kingdom Metazoa; phylum Mollusca; class Cephalopoda; order Sepiida; family Sepiidae; genus Acanthosepion; species Acanthosepion pharaonis. The sequence goes on along the minus strand of CAHIKZ030000203.1, from coordinate 407,718 downwards.
ATATATATATATATATATATCCTTAATTCATATCTATCGTCTATTTACACTTCTCTCTCTATATATATATATAGAGAGAGATAGATACAATTGACGATAGATAGATATGAATAGATGATAGATATGAATAGATTACATACATATATATATATATATATATATATATATATATATATATTATATATTTTTATATACATCATCTATTCATATCTATCAATCATCTATTCATCTCCATCTCTGTCTGTCTGTCTGTCTGTCTGTCTCTCTCTCTCTCTCTCTCTATATATATATATATATATATATATATATAAAACTATTTTATCCTATATATATATATATATATATATATATATATATATATATAGCCTCATCCACTGACGGTGTGTTCCGCTGCGCAAGAACTAATCAGTGTGACAGACGTCCGGTTACCTTGAGCTCGGGTTGAAAGTGGTCAATATCAGGGATAGAGCATATGTAAATATAAACACACACACTGACATCCGCTTCATATTATTTTATTGTTGACTGCTTATGATTAAGCTTTTTAATATATCTTTCTAGCATTCGTACAAGTGATTTCTTCTTCGTTTGTAAGAATATATATATATATAACGACCACATGCAGAAAATATTTCGGCATCACTCACTTTTAAAAATATGAGAAAATCACAAACATCAGAATGTTTTTAGAAATCTCTTCGTGATCGAAATGTGCACTTTACAGAGATAGATAGATAGATAGATAGATAGATAGATAGATAGATGCTTCTATAAGAACATACTCTGATAGAAAGAAAGAAAGAAAAAAAGAAAGAAAGAAAGATTGCCATAATTTTATCCCAGATCAATACACAAAAAATGAAACATTCTGACAGAATACCATTAACTATCAACTGGAACCGAAATTTTGCTGGAATTTGAAAATACCACATGACAGCTATGAACACATTGTGCAAAAATCTCCGTGTTTTAAAGAGATTTTTTCCAACCCGCTTATCGTTTCTTTAAAAAATAAAAATAAAAACATCAGACAATTTTTAACAACTGTAAGCGTCCACACTCAAAACTATATTGGAGTTTCGGATCGTCGTATTCCCGAAAACAATCATAGAAGAGAAAAGGCCTTGTGCATCAACATGAATCAAATTAATTCTATCAAAATTTCAAAGAGAAACATTACAATTTCGACAGAGGTTGGTAATTGTACTGATTCCCATTTGATATATGCCTCCCAATGTTCCAAACATGACTCGATTTATGTGGGTTGCACAATGGAAGAATAAAAGATTCAATGGACAGAGATATGATGTCAGACGCAATAATGTGATATCAACGTAACTTGTAGAACATTTTATTACAAACGACTGTTATTTCGACAAATATCTTAAGATGCACATTCTCAAAAAGAATATTCGGAATCTAGCGACCTTTCGACGCTTAAAACGCATAGGGATGGTTACGTAATCAAATTATTAACTTTCCTGCTTGGGGGAAAAACAGACTGACAGAAGAGTTCCATAAGATTTATACTAAGCTGTTGGATTAATTCCTCTCAGAAACTAATCAGCTAACGGAAAATTCCAAGATGTACAAGATCACCATCTTATTAAGCATGGATTCAGTTGCATGCCTTCAAGATGGCGGCATTACATTTCTCTTGTTAATATAGATTCTTCTTTCTGTACCTAGTTAATGTGAGTAAGTATCGTTCCCGGCCTGTACCCGGCTTTTCTTTACGATCCAAGTCGAGATCCCCAATCTCCCGGGTTTGTTTTGGCCTGCGCTTTTCATTTCGACTAGGTCTTTTTCTTTCTATGTGCCGTGTCCTTTCAAGACGAAGGCGATTATGGCTCTCCACCTCCCTCTATCCCTAACAGCTCTCAAAAAGTTCCTTCCCTCTACCGCCTCTCCAAAACCACGTTCTGTCATCCACTTGCTTAAGGTAGTTAGGTATGTCATGCATTGTTTTCCCTTGTCTCTCTTTCCCTCTCTTCGACCTTTATGTGACGTGTCCCTTCAGGGCGTAGGCGATCATGGCTATACACTGCCTCCTATCCCTTGTAGCTCTCAATAAGTTTCGTCTTTTGCAGACTTCCGCTAGGCCATATTCTGTCATTCACTTGGTTAAGCCCGCTAGGTATGTCATGCGTTGTTTTCCCTTGTATCTCTTTCCCTCTATTCGACCTGTGAGTATCAGATTTTCCAAGCCCTCCTTCCTTATTATGTATCCCAGAAACTTCAGCTGCCTCTTCCTGATGTTAAGTATAGGCCTCCTCTTTGTTGTAATCCTCTCTAAGATCTCATGGTTGCTCACACGCTCGGTCCATGATATCCTTAGCATCCTTCTGTAGAACCACATCTCCGTCGCCACGAGTCTTTTCTTCATCGTTGAGGAAATCGTCCAACATTCGCTGCCGTAAAGAAGGACAGATGTCACATAACAGCTCAGTATTCTTTTCTTTGTTACCAAAGAAATCCTCCTGTCTTGCAATACTCTGCCCAGGTTTTGGAATGCGTCCTTGCCCATCCCAATACGTCTACGGATTTCAATATCTTATTTACCGCCCTCTGTCAGAACGCTTCCCAGATATTTAAACTTCCGCGTCTGCTTGATTCTATTGTTCCTGACCTTCAAATCGAATTTCCGACTCATCTTTTTACTGATGACCATGTATTCTATCTTGTAGTTTATGCTTAGTCCCTTCTTCACACGCTATCTTCTGCAGGAGATGTTGTAAGTTCTTTTCAGTGTCTGCTATCAGTACTGTCATCTTTCAGTAGGGGTCTTATGTGTGTGTGATTTATTTTGGTGTATGTAGAAGCGAATGGTGACGGATAGATTCTTATGGTGAATAAGTAAATCGTAACGAATGATTAGTTAGCTATAGGATAGTTAGTGTCGATTAGCATTGGCCCATTTTCCACTTTTTCGGCCTTGTGCCACAATTACTGTATTTAAACAGGATTGTAAGCAAATATATGGATATAGATCCGACAATATGAAGAAAAATATATACGGAAAAAACAAACAAAAATCCTTATATACAATTATGCTGTTTTAATGTTAATATGTCAACGTCGGACGTTTCGGTCTAATAAACCATCTTCAGGACATATTTATAAATTATAACATTACCAATACAACATGACAAAGAAAATGTACATAAGAAACAGGATTAAATTGTAGACAAGCAACGTTTGTGTAAAGGTTTATAACAATTTTTTGTAGATTTATTCATATTTATACTTGAAAAAATTGTTTAAATATAGATTGAAGAAAGTAGATATTCGGTTGAAATATTGTTTAACATTTTGTCAAATATTGTTTTGTCTTTTTTTTAAATGGCGCTATTTCTCTTAAATGTTGAAAAATATTGGATCAACGACAACAGGAATTTTTCATGTTACCATGTGCCACTTTTTTTGAGATTTCGATTCCAAGGTCCTTGTATTTTGATAGCTTTTTGAAGATCTTCAAAGACACACTGCCATCTGCAGGGACTGCCATATCAATAAGGAGGCACATTTTTGTTTGCGGTCGCTAATAATAATGTCTGGACGGTTAGCTTTGATTGTTTGCTCTGTGTGTACTGTACATTTCCATAAAATTGAAACCGGTCCTATCTCTGTAACCGGGTCTGTGTGGTGTTCATGCCAATTTCTTTATTATTATTATTATTGCTGTTGTTGTTGTTGTTGTTGTTATTATAATAAAATGCGATAACAGCACACTAAGAAACACACACACGCACACACATAGATAGATAGATAGATAGATAGATAGATAGATAGATAGATAGATAGATATACACAGTCCGATAAGAGTATATGACGTACATAAATTACAGCCAGATAGATGCAATATGGTGACAGATTTTGATAAAAGCGGTGCATAATATAGCAGGTGGGGCCCAATTGGAAATACCTTCAGGTCGAGCAGCCTAGTCCTCTTAGATGGTCTCCGGTCGAAGGAGTTCCGAAGTATATAGATCTGTCTACCAAGCCGCCTAGACTTCCTCATCCTAAGAACTTTAAAAAAACATGTTTATTTTTTTTTCTCTGCCCGCTCTTGATGCCCATCAATTATTCCCGCTCATGAATGGAGATGCTCAGAGCATCGGTCCCGAGGGAAACGCCCAACTGATTGCAAATCTGGTTTAAAGAAGTGGATGGTTATTGTAGGTCACCTTAATTTATTACTGATCTGTGATTAGGAATGTTACGGTTTTTTGGGGTATATATATATAACTAGTGAGCGAGTCAAAATGACTTATTTCCCTTAATAGTCTACCAATAGAAGATTAACCAATCAGGAGACGCAGAACACTGTATCCGTCGTTTATAAAGGCGGCCATCTTTGTTTTCCTACCGGAATGACTAGAGCCAACTTGTCAGGCGAACATGACAAACGGAAGAACTACGCTCTGCTACTTTGCTGCGATATCCACTGCGAACCTGCACTAAGCTTTCCTACTGTCTCCGAAATATTCACTGCCAACCTCTGGATTCTATACTCGAAGACGACCGTCATAAAAATGTCTAACAAGGAACAGTTCAAAGTTTGTGTTCAAAGCCATTTACGCGGTGTTATGGATAACGAATTATCTTTCCACCCTTTAACGGCTTTCCCACAGACAAAACGATACTCCATCACTTCGTACTGGGCATGACGATAAACTACATCCGGAAGCAAGGCCTCTGATTGGGAGGTTTTGAGGAGCGTGGAACTACCTCTTAATGGCTGTTGTTCCTTGGTGCATCCTGATTGGGGGCGGTAGCACCTGTTAGGGTCCCAGCCGGCGTCAAATAAGGAACCTCCAAACTGGGGCCAAAACACTATGAAAATATAAAAATAGATTTTTGTAATAAAAATACCAGCAATAAAGTTTTAGAAAAAACAAATTACCAGCAATACATTTTTGAAAAAAAAATACCAAAGCTCCCAAGAAAACTAATTTTCTGCATTAAATGACCCATAAGGAGTTGATGAACCAACAAACTAAACATAGAAACTCTATCGCTGTTTTTATAGCAGGTGTTTAAACGAGTTATATTTCTTAGTTCCACCTTTCCAAGTTCTTCATAGCTAGTACCCACTATGTTTTCTACACAGTCGAATCATTCTCATCATTTTGCTGAGCCGAGCAGTGAGTTTGTACTTGGATTCAGTGCAAAACTGGGCGAGCAATAACTGAGCCAAGACGAGATATCTGTAACAGGGTGGAATTATGGGTGCGTGTTATGCATAAGTTACCCATTGTTATATGTATTTGTAGATGGTAGAAGAGAGCTTTTCTCTTTTTTATACTAAAAATGAAATAAATAAAACGTACAATAACAACAATAAGACCTTGATGTTAACCATATTCACCATAGTCTATGAATATAGAATACAGCGCAGAACGTAATCTGTTCAATGAAACAACGTTAAAGATTAATACTCACGAGTCAGACCCTCTACTGAATCTGACTATATCGCCAATACCACCAGCAGCTATTCAGTAATTCTTCAGGCTTCGATATCAAAGGCTGGCTGTGAATATTCGAGAAAAACATGGCCGCCTTTATACACGTCGCATTGAATATTTTGAGCCTTCTGATTGGTTAAATCTTCTATTGGTGAACTATAAAATGAGTCAGCTTATTTTGGCTGGCTCACTAGTACACCAGGGTACCCAAAAATTCCAACACTTAAGACACGTGTTGAAATTAATGACAAGAATGTGTATTTTTCTTTTCGTGGTGCTAATTACAATACTGTGTGCGTTAAAAATGTTCTCAGTGTTATTGTCGCTTTTACTTCTTTAAAAGTTTGTGCTTATTTGCTTTTGCTTGTTCCAAGAATTTCGTTGTTAAGGGTAGCATTTGAGACCGTTAATTGTGGATTTTTACGGAACGAAGAAGAGATGTCTGTTATTTTTTTTTGTTTTTTTGTTTTTTTACTACTGCTACTCTACTGTCTTTGCGTGTGGTGGAAGGGTCGTTTTTATAACGATGAAGTTTCAGATTTTAGAATGATGAAATATTTGATCTTTATTTTATATAGGATCTTGAAGTAGAAATCTAAAAACCGTGACACATGGGGACACCAATAATTCCAGTTGCGGTTGGAGCCCTCCGTCTGATTCTAAAATCCTTTCAATGAGTTTATCGGAACATTTTCCAATCAATCCGAGGGCTCCAACTACAACTTGAATTATTGATATCCTCATGTGCCACATTTTTTAGCTTTCGACTTCAATGTCCTTGTATTTTGATGGTCTTTTGAAAATATTGAAAGATAAAATCTGCTGGGACTGCCATGTCAATAAGAAGGCACATTCTGCTTTTGGGGATCTCTAATCACGATGTCTGTGCGATTAGCTTTGATTATTCTGTCTGTGTGCATTTTAACGTCCCATAAAATTGTTACAGGTCCTATCTCTGTAACCGGAGTTGGTGTTCATATCAATTTCATTCTGTTTCATTTCCATACAGGTTGCAGATTTTCCAGTGCTGATATTGGCCTACTCTCTCATGCTGCCAATACCGTGCACCTTGATACAAGATGGTCAATTGTTTCTGGATATTTATCACAGGATCTGCATTTTGAGCTAGCACAATTTTTTAGTACGTGTGCTTGGGGATTTCTAGTTACCAGGCATTGGTTCAGTGCAGCAAGAATAAAACCTTCTTCGCTTCCAACTTTTAACCCTGCACTGATGGCTGCGGGGTTTGTCTACATCAGTTTGTTTTGTACGTGCAGAATATTGACTGGCGAAGAGGGTTATCTTGCCATCTCTTCTGTATCTGCTTTTTTGACACTGTAATAGGTGTATTATGATTTACTTTCATTTCTTCAACCACTTGACATTCCATTTTGAACTTGTTGGTTTCCCTTTATTACAGAGTTTCTTACATATTTTATGTTCTTTGGCACAGATCATCATCCAGTTTTCTGTAGTTTCCAGGTATCTTTGAAGGCTGATTGCTGTAGTTTTATAAGACAGTTCTAGTTGAACTAATCCTCTGCCTCTTTCGGATCTGAGCACATAAAGAAGATCAACACCTACCTTGGGATGAGACATGCGATGGAAAGATATTACCTTTCTCTTTTTGGCGTCCACTCGCTTAATTTCAGCCATCGTCCAATTAAGGATGTTCATATTATACTGTACCACAGGTACAGCCAAGGGATTTATGGCTGATATTCTCTTTTTTAATTCAACTCTGTGTTCATCACTAGATGCACATCTGTAGTATTATTTTCTTATTTTCTCCTTCATTTAGGTATGCTGCCTCCCATTTCCTTCTCTAATTCCATATAGGATTCTTTTTGTTCCAGTTCCCTAATCTTGATGATAAAATTTAGATCTATTGAATGTGTTTCTGTAATTCTCCCTTTCTTTAATGTTACTTTTGCATATTTATCTAATCCGAAACCCGTAACTATTTCGTCATTGAAGCATTTTACAGTATTGAGGAGACCCTTCAACTCATTGTCGTCTTTGGCAAAGAGTTTGAGATCATCCATGTAGAGTAGGTGTTTGAATACTTTCTTGTTTAGTTTGTATCCATAGATATTATCGTTAAGGGGAAGTAAGGAGAGACAGAACAGAAGGGGTGACAGGGAGACTCCTTGAAATATTCCTCGTCGGATATTCAGAGGGTTGCAGGTGGCAGTGTCTCTGGCGTGATTTAGTTATAATGTGGTTTTCCACATTCCAATGCTTTGTTTAAGGAAATTTACTATCACGAGGGAGACTTTGTACATTTCCGGAGTCTTAAGGATCCAGAAGTGTGGAACACTATCGAAGTCTTTACGGTAATCTACCTATGCTGTGCTAAAATTTATACACCTTTTCCTGCAATTTTCCAGGATCATTTTGTTTATCAATAGTTGATCTTGAAACCATATGAATCTCTTCTGCATCCCTTCTGTTCTAGTGGAAGAATGTTGTTTGCTTCGAAAAAAGGAGTAAGTACGGATCGTCAGTCCAGACGTGATCAACTTATACGTGGTGGGGAGACATGTTATTGGCCTATAATTTTTAGTATATTTTGTTTCACTCGTTTTTGACATGAGATATGTAATACCTTCAGTGATCCATTATTGATGAAACCCTTCGAGTCATTGAACCTTTGGAAAAGAATTCGAGATCCTCTTTCTAGAGTAAGTCATTAAATACTTTCTTGTTTCCTTTTTATCCATAGCTATTATTGTTTAGTTTGTGAGTAAGTGGGATTAAGGGCAGACAAAACATAAGGGGTGACAGAGAGTATACTTGAATAGTTTCTCGCCAGATATTCAAGCGGTTGGATGTGGAAGTGCCTTCAATGTGATTTAGATATAATACGGTTTCCCACATTTCCATGCTTTGTTTAAGGAAAATTACGATCACAGAGACTTTCTACATTTCCAAAGCCTTAAGCGACATTATTATTATTATTATTATTATTTGTGTAAGTTATCTTTCCTGCTTTGTATCCTGTAGAGCCGGGTCCAAACTATGGTCCTTAGGCCATATATGAAAATTGCCATTTAACTGATAACACTTTTCTTAGTACATGGGATATTCCTAGTAGGGCGATCTTCTAGGCAACTTGATTTTACCCTGGATACTGTAAAATTGTTCATTTCTTTTCACACGAGGCCCAGTGCTCTGATTACTATCGGTACAATCGCAGTGTTCATTCCCCACATTTCGATCCCCAGGTCCTTTTATTTGAACTATTTCTCGATAATTTTTATGGGGGTGTTTCTTTCAGATGGTACTGCCATATCAATAAACATACACTTGTTGAATTTCTTTATAATATCACGTCTGTTAGCTTTTATTTACCGTATAGTTTAAATTTGCATGTCCCTGGGGATAGTTACATCGTTATTTTGGGTAACCGTGTCTGATTAGTGCTCATAGCAACGCACAGTGGTTTCGATTTTGTGCTTCTTGCATATCTTCCAGTGCACATATGTCGCTACCTTGTTATGTATTCGGGTATATTCATTATTTGATAGTTTCGAACATCCTCAGATAATATGGTCAACCGTTTCATATTTTCCGCAGATCCTGCATTTCGGGTTAGTTCCACCCTTGATTATGTGACAGTGATAATACCTGGTTGCAAATCTTTAGTACTGAGCTGCAAAACTTAGACCTTCTCTCTCATCTTTCATCCCAGTGCTCCTCAGCCACTGATGTGTTTTCTGTTTGTCCACATCTTTTTAGGTATTTGCCATTCAACGCCTTGTCCTCCTAGTTTGTTTGTAATTTCATTTGGCTATTTTTTTTCGCTTTCTGTTTTACTCGTATGGTATAGATGTACGTTGTGGAGTGAATTCACAGTGGAGGCTTGTATTTGTACTAAGTCGGACCTAAAATAGGTTCGACGTACAAAACGTTAGGAACTTGATATAATAGGTATAACGCAGAGTAATCTAGTTGTGGTCGTTGATACTTTAGTATTCGACTAACTGTCGTCCGACATCGACTGACCCACCGACTCACTCACTCACTAATTCGTTACTCTTACTACTCCTACTTATTATACATGGGGGAGTCTATTAACTATAGAATAGGTGTGTTCCACCATAACAATGTATTAGATATTCGCTTCCTTTTTGTTGGTAGAGTTTCAGGTAAATCAAGCTATTTCTTGAAAAGTGCAGCTTCTTTGTTGGTGGAATAGATTTGATGTTTTACTGTTTGTAGGGGAGGGTCTTTTTGTCATTTTTGGGAGGGTGTTTTTGTGAGGTATGCTTCCAGTTCGATTGTTGTAGAGTTTGTTCGAATTGGATTAGACCTCGACCTCCTAATGCTCTTGATACGTACAGTCTATCAACATCTGATTTCAGGTGATGCATTCTCATTTGGGTGAGCATTTTTCTGGTCTTGGCGTCTAATCTTTTAATGTCATTCAACGCTCATTTATTAATATTGAAGCTGCATGTTACTACGAGTATAGCTAAGGTTTTGAGAGCCTTCATTTTATTTAAATTAATTTTGTACTATCAAACGCACTCCCCTATAATATCATTATTACTATTTTCTTCATTCGAACGGGTTTATTTTTCAACCTAATATCTTCCATTATGCCTGCTCTCCTTCAAGTCGCGCAATCTGAGACAGAGGGAAACTTTCGCAGAGTAATTCCAAAGCCAAGCAACACTAATTTCTGAAGCGATGGTGTTGTATTCTCCCTCTCGTCTGGTGGCGAAATTTTGGGGGTCCCAGAGTTAAAAGAACTGCAACACAAGGAATTTTAACTTAACTATTTTATTAACGTTCATTTCGACATCAACATTTTCTAAATATTCAGTGGAGTTGCTCTCCCTCCACTGGAGAGACGGTTCAGACACGAAGGGAAACACGTTTGCATTGCTTGAGGGTTAAGACTCTCCGAAAAACCTTTATCTATTTCTTTTCCCATGCTCGTTCATCCAATTAAAATCGATTTCCTTATTTTGTCTTCCATCTGACCTCGAAGGTCAACATCAGGAAGTCCAAGCAGCGATACACTTCCTTTAAAAAATAGTCTGCGTGACTATTATTTAACAATGGAATACTAAGCTTTATTACAATTTTATCGATGTAAGTTTTTAGGTTCGATGTTACAGACCGCAACGTTCCAATGTTAACGTGGTGGGGGAAAAAGTGGCCTGCACGTCCCTCATTCTGGCAACTTAATCAGTAGGTCTGTCTATTTTTAAGCCAACCAGTTCTTTTGGCTTTGATATTATGGTCAAAAGAGACAGCCTTATCGATGGGCTTCTTTTTTTTTAACGACGGTGATGTCTGGTTTGATGACTTCAGGCATGCTGTCTGCTTCGATGTTGAAATTACATCAGATCCCTTCTATGGCTTGAGACGACACTATTTCGCGTCGACTTCAGGTCATGATTATTATTATTTGGAAAATCAACCATTTACATTCAATTTTCTGATGTTTCGTGCTGTTCAAATGCATATAAACGAAAGAAGCATCTCTCCACTCTCAAAAGTGACGATATATATATGTGTGTGTGTGTGTGTGTGTGTGTGTGTGTGTGTGTGTGTATTAGAATGTGCAGCTTATATATTATATCATAAAGAATCAATTTATAAAAAGAATTAATAAGCGATGTTAACGTGATTAATGGCGAAATCACTTCGCTAACAAGACTTAATGAGACATTAACTTACTATCAATTCCTTGAATAATACACTACACATATTTCGTCTTAGTTTTTTGCCTGTATATGGGAAAATTCCGCCCCAAAGATGACAGTTTGAAATTGTCGAAAGTACTTGGCAAGTGTCTTCCATCTGACAACAACTCGAATATAAAGATCGTATTATTCAAGGAATTCATAGTAAGTTAATGTCTCATTAAGTTTTGTTAGCGAAGTGATTTCACCATTAATCACATTAACATTGCTTATTGATTCTTTGTAGAAATTGCTTCTTTATGAGATATATATATATATATATATATATATATATATATATAAATATATATATATATATATATATATATATTACGATAAACGATGCAATCAATTTAAAATACATGAATTATTCACTCAAAACTAATGCAAAGGTTAATGATTTAAATGGCGAGACATCCATCATCACAAACAATTCAAATAGTATACAAAAACCTCCATATCCGTTATGAATGAATTGATCCTTGTTTATATAAATTTCTGCCGTATTAGTTGTTATTTTTACTACAAGCTTTCGTCTGTTCCTACAGACATCTTCAGGTATAGAATAGATGTTGTTCTTGTTTTTTCTCTTAGTAATAAGATGACAACGAAAATATATGTGTTGTTGTATCCGAAAATGCTATTGAAAATGAGTTATTGGTTTTGGAACGCGCCAAAGCAACGCTGAGTTTGATTTTAAATTTTAAAGTGTTTGCGTTTATATCTGGAGGTTTTTGTATACTATTTGAATTGTTTGCGATGATGGATGTCTCGCCATTTAAATCATTAACCTTTGCATTAGTTTTGTGTGAATAATTCATATATATATATATATATATATATATATATATATATATATATATATATATATATATATATATATATATATATAACAAAACTGTGTCGTATACTTATTGTGAAAGTGGCATCATTTTGAGTATTTCCACTACATCTAAATCTTCAGAAGTTTTTGTTTTTCATAACCAGGATAGAATTTTTAAGGTCGTAATTGTGCTTGGAATTATTTCTTTGCCGTGGATGTCTTATTTTGCAGGAGGCATTATTGTGTTTCTAAATTATCTTCTAATTTTTTTTAATTCCTTGAAATCTAACTTATCATATAATAATTCTGTTTGTTCCACGTATGGTAAGTGCACATTACATCCTGCCATTACCTCAGATAAATAATGAACCATTACGGTTTGACTGCGATGAAGGACAGGAGAAAATATATAGATCAAATACGCTGTTTGGTTATAGTGAGTAAAATTAGTATGCATAATAATTAGAAAAAAAAAGAAAAAAAGAAAGTAAAGAAAGAAAGAAAAGAAAGAATTCGAAAATAGAGGAGATGGAAAAGTTCTCATACGTTTGAGTACTGTTCACTGAAATGGAAAACCTTGTCAGTTTTTTTTAATATTTTCATTTGTACCCCCTTACTTCTATAATTTTTTGCATTCATATTTATGATTGTATTTGTAATAAATATTCCGTAAAAGTCACCTAGCTACTCAAATGTTTAACGATCCAATCAGGGATTTTCTACGGGGATTCTATAGACGTGGAACGTACAAGTAAATTTTTCAGTCAATGACTTAAGATTTATGAGAAATTGGAAAATGAAAATAGGAAAACCGCGAAATTTTCAAGGGTATTGCTAGTATATTTTAACAAACGACAGACAAAACGTTTCTTATATAAAGGAGAAAGGGTCACTTTGACGTATTGTAATAGTTAGCCAGCTTATATGTAATCGATGCTGACCTGGCATCTTGACTTCAGTCACTTTCTCACCGACGTGATATGGCTTCCCTCTGTCTTTTATACAAATTATTTCATGACTACTGCTCTGACGAGCGTTTTTCCTTGGTACCCCGACTACGTGACTTTAAACGTGCTACTTGATCGAGGTCCCACCTTTTTATTGTTGAACTAGTTAAATTTAACCGCCACTTCTACTCCAAAAGATTTTACTCGGACTTCCCACCTGTGGAACTTCCTTCCGTTTCCTTGCTTCCCTGGTAACTACATTTTTCAAAAATTTAAATGCAACGTCAATCGCCATATTTTATCTTCTTGGATCCCCTTCATTTTTTATCCTTTCCTCACTCCCCTCTATACCTAATCTTTTCTCTCACCTTCACTCTCTGTAACCCCCTGTGTACTAGTAGCATTCCCGCTTTGCTTGGGGTGAAATTATTAAAGAAACATCAATTACGACTGAGTAGTGTCTTCAAACCTCACTGGGTGCTCCATACATACGGCCTTGAGCCATATCTAACTACGCTTAGAAAATTACTAGAGGACTTCGACCTGGTGTAATGGTTATCAAATATGTCTTGCCAGATCAATTACGACAGAGTAGCGAGTTAGATCTTCAGTGGGTGCTCCATATTTACGGCCTTGTGCCACATGTAAGCTACGCTTAGAAAATCACTAGGGCAGTTCGACTTAATGTAATGATTAGCAAACTTATCTTGCTACATCAATTACGACTGATTAGTAAATTCGATCCTCACTGGGTGCTCCATACTTTCGGCCTTGTGCCACGTTTAAGCTACACTTAGTAAATCGCTATATATCAGAGAGAGTCAAAAAAGATATCCATATTTACTAATGTGTATATATTGAGGGCGATGCATTTTTTTTTTTGTTCTTGTCCACGTATAGACATATAAATGCTGGCGATTGATTTTGTCTTTCTGCTTTGTTGGCTGTAAAATGTATATTGCCATAAAATGTATCTTGCCTTAATATTTAACATTCAAGCATGTAATTTACTGTCTTTTGGTGTGCATGGATATTGGAAATAACCTTATATTTCCTTTCAGAATCGTCACACACGCACATCCCAGAACAACCCGCCATCGACAAAAACAAGAAAATCTAAAAAAAAAAAAAAAAGAAATGCTATTATCTTTTATCAAGCAAACAGTCGGCGAGGGCAAAAGCATCGCATTAAATGAAATCGTAAAATAATAATAATAAAAAAAAAAACAAAAAACAAAAAACGAAGTGTCCGACCACAGGGGACAAATATCGAATCAGACATTCGTTTCAAGTGGTTTCCATTGAGATATTCGCCATGCAACAGACGCAATCGTCAAAGACTTGCTTCCTAAAACTATAGCAAAAGTAATATGAGCTGTTTCATTAATATTTTTTTAAATCGGTATCACTCGAAGCAAAGAAAGGGTTATAGGCTGGGGGAGGATTATGAACAGAAACAATAAGGAGCAGAAAGAGGAAAAAAGAGTAATCAGGAGGACAGTAGATAGCGATTGACATTACATTTAAATGTTTACAGATTAAAGTTGGCTGGAAAGCATGGGCCTGTAAGGTAGTTCCACAAGCGAGAAGTGTGAGAAAAGAAACTGTTAGCATAGAACTTACGGCTACCTCTAGCCAGCTCAACAGTAAATTGATGAGGTCTCGACGCGTCCTCAAGGACACATGGCACAGTGGATAAAGGCGTTGGTTAGATCCAGTGACAGGACTTAAAGTGTGTGAGTTCAATACTCGGTTAGGGCAGTGGAGAACTTTCAGAGGGAAATTGACAGGAGATAACTGATAACTGACATCCATCAAACATGGCACGTGGAACTAGAACAGTCTACCCCAGTGAGCGAAATAAAGGGTTCAGTTCGACATTCCAACCACCTGAAGGAGGCCCGAGTGTACAACCGCCGAAACGTTGTAATAAAGATGAGGACAATAGTCCGAATAATGTAAATAATAATAATAATAAACGCAATGAGATAATGATAAGATCCTTTCTTTAGAACCACATGACTGTTGCTTCAGGTCTCTTCTTCACCATTGATGAAATTGTCCAGCATTCATTGCCAAACGGTACAACAGATATTACATAAATAACTATCTATCTATATTACGTAAACAGACACACACACACATATATATATATATACGTAAACAGATATACATATATATATATGTGTATGTATATATGCTTACGTAATATAGGTAGATATTTATGTAATATCTGTATATTATATATATATATATATATATATATATATATATATATATATGTATATATATATCTGTATATATAGGGAGAGATATAGATATTACGTAAACATATATATATATATATATATATATATATATATAAAAGTGAACACTCAGAGACGACAGGCTGTTTCATGCCAGACGCAATTTTCAGGCTGCTAGTGTTAGATTTGGCACGTGGAACTAGAACAGTTTACCCCAGTGAGCGAAATAAAGGGTTCAGTTCGACATTCCAACCACCTGAAGAAGGCCGGAGCGTACAGCGACCGAAACGTTGTAATAAATATGGCGACAAAGATGAGGACATTAGTCCGAATAATGGAAATAATGAGCGTCTAGTACTACGCTTAAGTTTTTTTAAAAGTCTAGATACTTTAGCGAAGAGCGATATTTATTTGTACAAATACAAAATGTGGCACAAGGTCAAAATGAGAAATGAAGAAAAGGACGGTTTTCATCTGTATTAACATTAAACTTAGCTAGCCGCAATCACTGACCCAAACATACCATAATACTTTAACGAAGCGCTCATCCGAACAATTGTCATGAAAGTATTTATAGAAAAGACATGGCGGTGAGAAAGTGACCGGTTCCAATAATATTGCTGATTCTTCTATGGATTTTATCAATGAGATCAAGGTAAATAGCAGGGGCACCGGACCATATGTTGCAGCAATATTCTAAGCATGGACGAATGGTAGACTTATAGATATGTAAGATAGATTCTGGAGAGAAAAATTGCCTCGCTCGACATAGTAGACCGACTTTCTTAGCAGCTGATCTAGAAATGGATTCAATATAGTATTTCCACTTCATGTCAGCTGGGAAAGTTAGCAAAAGAAGGCGCAACGAGTCCCTGTCCTGGAGGTTAGCATCAGCCATGCTGATTGCGAAGAAACATTTGACATCCATTGTAGTGAGTCAACCAGAGCTAATTTTTTTTCTCTTCTTCATCTTTGAGGAAATTGTCCAATATTCGCTGGCGTAAAGAAGGACAGATGTCCCGTTACAGCTCAGTATTCTTTTCTTCCTTACTAAAGATGTCCTCCTGTCTCGTAATACTCTGTCCAGTTTTTGCGTTCTTGGCCGCCTCAATAAGTTCGGTCTATGATATACTTAGCATCCTTCTGTAGAACCACATCTCTGTCGCCTCGAGTCTCTTCTTCATCTTTGAAGAAATCGTCCAACATTCGCTGCCGTAAAGAAGAACAGATGTCACGTAACAGTTCAGTATTATTTTCTTTATCACCAAAGAAATCCTCCTGTCTCGCAATACTCTGCCCAGCTTTTGGAATACGCCCTTGGCCGCCACAATAAGTTCAGTCCATGATATCCTTAGCATCCTTCTGTAGAACCACATCCTCGTCGCCTCGAGTCTCTTCTTCATCTTTGAGGAAATCGTCCAACATTCGCTGCCGTAAAGAAGGACAGGTGTCATGTAAGAATTCAGTATTCTTTTCTTTGTTACCAAAGAAATCTTCCTGTCTCGCAGTACTTTGCCCAGCTTTTGGAATGCGTCCTTCGCCATCCCAATACCTCTACGGATCTCAGTTATGCATTTACCGTCAAGAACCCTTATTATAGAACCCAAAAGGAAAAGGTTATGGCGACGGCAACTTTCATATTCTTTTTATTAGTCTTTATTAGTCCGACAAGAAGAGTAACAGATTATTAAAGACTGGTTTACGTAATTCCTCATTCACCTATTCTCCTTTATCATCGAGAAAGCATGCCATCCACGAGCTTTTTCCCATTATCAAGGAACGTTGCAAAATAGATGATGTTAAGCAAAAACAGTAGAAAAATAAAATGCAAGCAATCAAAAGATGAATGGATCAACGAGGAGCGTGTAGGGATGGAAAAACTGCAGTACACAGATTTAGCAGGCATGCATAAAAAGATAAAACGAAAGAGATGGACGGAAAACGTGGGTGTTTCGCAGGGTTTCTAAAATCTAAAAAACAGTCATTCATAATGGAAAAACGAAAGATACGACAAAGATGGAACGAATACAACGGAGAGTTCTTCCGAATAAAGAGAAAGATAAAACTATAATACATTCAGACAAAAACACGGGGAAGCAATTTGTAATCTTAAAAACTGGCGTATAATCTGCACCGGCTAAGATAAAAAGAAACCATGATTCAAAGTCAGTTGAAATTGGAAATTTCTACATCTCCTAATATCTATCTATCTATCCTATTCTATTCTAATCTATTTCTATCTACTAATCTATCTATTTAAGTCTCTTCATATATATCTATCTCCATCTGTTCATTATCTATCTATCTCCATCTGTTCATTATCTATCTATCTATCTATCTATCTATCTATCTCAGTCTGTTCACATCTATCGATCTATCTGTATCAGTCTGTTCATATCTATCTATAACAGTCTGAGCGTATCTATCTATATCTATCCATCACTCTTTCCCTCGCTCTCTCTCTCTCTCTCTATATATATATATATATATATCAATCTCAGTCTGTTTCTATCTATCACAGCGTGTTCATATCAATCTATCTATGTTCATATCTATATATCTATCGATCGATCCTAGTCTGTTCATATATATTGATCTTTCTATCCTAGACTCTTCATATTTATCTATCTACGTCAGTTTATTCATATCTATCTATCTATCTATCTATCTATCTATCTATCTATCTATCTATCTATCTATCTCAGTTTGTTCCTATCTATCTATCTATCTATCTATCTATGTCTGTACATATGTAGTGTTTTCGGCGGGGGCATGTCTAACGTAGTTATTTATTTCAGAGTCTCGTTCTGTTTATATCGATCTTTTAATACTCGTCAGTATCAGCATATCTGTTTTAGCCTGTTCATTTATACATACATACATACATACATACATACATACATACATACAGATAGATAGATTGATACATACGTACATACAAACATACATAATTCGGTAAGAACAGACTGTGATTGACTGATAGATACGTGTGTAAGAACAGACTGTGATAGATAGATAGATAGATAGATAGATAGATAGATAGATAGATAAATAGATAGATAGATAGATAGATAGATAGATAGAAACAGACCGAGGTAAATACAGATTGTGATAAATAGAAACAGACTGAGTTAAGAACATACGGTAACAGATACATAGAAAGAAAGAAAGAAAAGACTGAGGTAAGAACAGACTGAGATAGATAGATAGATAGATAGATAGATAGATAGATAGATAGATAGATAGATAGATATTATTTTAATCTGGTCATAGCTTAGTCCTTTTCCGCATCTGCCAGTGTGTTTCCTATCTATTTATGGGAGAACTATGTTTGACAATTAACGACAATGTGGGAAAAATTCCCCCTGTCTTTTTCCAATATTTCTAATATCTATTCATCTTGCTAGCTAGCTAGCTGCCCTATCTTTGTTATGTCCTGTCACTTTTTCGGATAACCTTTCCTGCGTTGATATTTCACAGTGAAATCAAGGCTCTTTCTTTTCTATTCTATTTGCACTTTTCATTCGAAACAGATTTTTTTTATCTCGCTAGAATCAATTTTCAAAACAGCATGGCGGCTTCTCTCAAGGATCCGACGCCATCTTTATCAGAGATAAATGACCGTGAACAGTGGTGCAGATAATTCTGGAACGTTTATTTTATCAACGTTTCCAAAGCTATCAGATGTGATCATGATGTACAGTTGGCGTTGGATGAATATCCGACTAAATAAACATGAAAATAATGCTAACATCTCATTCAAACAGATATATTTACGAAAATTACACAAAAGCGAAATATTAACCTCAGAAATCGAGTCTTGTTTCGTAAATTGCTTCGTCGGATCGTGGCTCTCATGCGGATGTCATGCGTGGCATCAAGACAACGTTCAAACTGTTCAAACCTACATACAGGTTACGAGAGATAAATTGTCGTCTAAAATGACGCAGAAATGAAAATAACACTAACCTCATTTTAACAGAAATACAGGATGCGATGGATAAATTGCCGTCTAAATGAGGACTTAAGGAAAATAACACTTGCATCTCCTTTTAACAGAAATACAGGCCGCAATGAATAAATTGTCATCTAAATGACGCAGAAATTTAAATAGCTCTGGCATCTCATTTTAACAGAAATACATGGTGCGATGGATAAATTGTCGTTCAAAGGACGCAGAAATGAAAATAACACTCATTTTAGCAGAAATACAATGTGCGATGGATAAATTGTCGTCTAAAAGGCAGAAATTAAGATAATATTGACATCTCATTTTAACAGATACAGGGTGCGATGGATAAATTGTCGTCTAAAATGACTCAGAAATGTAAATAACACATCTTTTAACAAATACAGGGTGCGATGGATAAATTGTCGTCTAAAATGACTCAAAAATGTAAATAACACATCTCCTTTTAACAGATATACGGGGTGCGATGGATAAATTGTCGTCTCAATGACGCAAACATAAAAATAACACTGACATCTCATTTTAACAGATGTATATACAAAAATTACACAAATATATCTTGAAATACTAAACAGTAAGTTTATTCAATAAAATCGACAATGTCGCCAGACATAGGGTCTCCCAGTAGCCACCCTCTTGACCCAGGGCAGCACTACCTCTTCAAGGCATAACGTCGCCATCACTAATGATCATTTCAAACACAATGGTACTTGGGTTTCATTACTTTCGCTACATCTTTTGGGGACGCAGCAATGCCAACAGTTGTTCTGTGTATTCACCTTCTTATCATGGCAGAATTTTTTCTCGTATGAAAAAAAAAAGAAACATTTTCGGTTGGAGTGGATGCTTGAGTTTGTTCAAAAGCTTCGTAGCCCGGTCTTTCCACTTGTCTTTCATGGCTTGGGATAAAGATTGGCCTTTTCTCATCTCCTACGAGAAATACCAAATCTCTTCATACACTACTTGCCTGATAAGAAACTCAAA
Organism: Acanthosepion pharaonis; assembly: GCA_903632075.3. NCBI lineage: Eukaryota > Metazoa > Mollusca > Cephalopoda > Sepiida > Sepiidae > Acanthosepion > Acanthosepion pharaonis. The sequence continues at coordinate 387,581 of CAHIKZ030000203.1, read as the reverse complement.
CACTCCTGTGCCCCTGACTATGGATCTGATTGACCTGCAGGGATCCTTGTTAATCATAGTCTAGATTTAGCCAATAAATTCGAGAGTTCTTTTCTTATCAGAACGACCAGAGTGAGTTTTCCGAGCTGTCATACCTTCATAATCACCATTAGACTCATCCAACTCTTTCCGAATCCTCTGCACTGTTCTCAGATTGATACCCAGAGAAATGTTCGTATTGGAGCTTCCGGTGCGAATGCCAAACAATGGCCTTTTCAAATGTCTGGAGGAGTGAATTACGCCTTGGGGCTCTCCTTTTCTCGCAGATGGTGTCCAACTGACCCTACTATACACTGCAGTCGACAAAATCAAAAACAAACAACACACATGCGTGAAATTAAAAATAAATAGAAATACCGGATGTCTTTATGCGCTACCTGCCTGGTAAGAAACTCAGACATTCCTGTGTTCCCGATCATGGACCTTATTGACTTGGAGAGATTGTTGTCAATCTTGGTCTGGGTTGAGTCAGAGGCCCTATGGAAAATGAATGGAGGCATAACGTCGCCATCACTAGCGATCAATCCAAGCCCCATTATGTTGACTGGATATTTGGTTTTCCTCGCTGTCTGCACATCTTTTGGGGACGAAGCACGCCAACAGTTATTCTGTGTGTTCATCATCTTATCCTGGCAGAAATTCTCACAGTCTGAGAAAAACCAAAGCAAGTTCTGTTGGAGGGGATTCTTCAGTTTGTTCAAGAGCTTCGTAGCGCGATTTTTCCTCTTATCTTTCTTGACTTGGGATAAATATTGGCCTTTTCTCATCTCCTACGAGAAATACCAAATCTCTCCATTCACTACTTGCCGGATAAGAAACTCAAACATTACTGTGTCTCTGGCTATGAATCTGATTAACTTGCAGGGATCCTTGTCAATCATAGCGTGGATCTCGCCCGGATCTCGCCAACAAAGACGCTAGTTCTTTTTTGATCAGAACGATCAGAATGAGTTCTCCTGGCTTCAGTACCTTCGTAATCAGCATTAGACTCATCCAACTCTTCCTGAATTTTCTCCGCTGTCCTCAGATTGACACCCAAACACACTGAAATGTTCGTATTGGAGCTTCCGGCGCGATGTCAAACAGTACAGCATACCCTTTCCAAATTTCGGGTGGAGGGAATTTCGTCATGGTGCTCTTTTTCTCACAGACGGTGTTCAACTGACCCTACTATACGGTGAAGTCGACAAAATCAAAAACAAAGAACGCGCATGCGCGAAATTAAAATATATAATATGACGACAATTTATCCATCGCAGCCTGTCTGTCTAACCAAATCCCTTCATAAAATACTGGTTAGCGTTTGGGATTCTGGCTGCTTTATCGTACGAAAAGCTTTCTAACAATGGTTTCTGGTTTCACCGAAAGGAACCTCAATGAGATGAAATGACGGAAGCTAGTCTATCCCACAGGAAAAGGATAATTGATGACAGGGTTTGATTTATCAACATGTCGCCTTTGGCTTCTTTCAAAATGAGTCGTCTGTACGGTGATGTTATCAGAAAGTAACTTTTTTCCCCACCTTTGGCAAAGCATATGAGGAAGAAAAACAACAGTGTAAAAGTGTGGTCGATCACCGTTTTATCTCCTTGCAGTTGTATATTTGCAATAGGTTTTAAAAGACGACATTAAGCAAATGAGACGATACTGGTGATTAGAATTTGTATTTTTTAATTTCGAAAAAGTCAAGGTAAGTCTAGTGCCATAGATGAAAACTGGGTGATCAACTCCCTTGGCAGAAGAATTTCTTCAGTAAGCTGCCATTTCTGTCAAGTTGCCATCCAAGGCTTTAGGGCCTAGTCTCTCCTGCTATTCAACCCACAGCTGATGGGAAAAGAGAGGGATTCATACGTTTCCCCATACAATCATCGAAGTTAAGCAACATCGAGCCTGGTCAGTACCTAGATGGGTGAGAGTGTGTGAATACCATGGGCTGTAAACTTGGATGTGCGGGTGGTGTAATGGAAAATGACACAATTTTTTTAATCGGTGAATCGAGTTCCAATTCCGGTTGCGTTCGTTATATTCACTTACGAGCAAATACCCTTGGGAAAGGTATGAATCCACCACTTCTCCCTCCAGCTATGGGTTAATTAGTACGAGCTATCACTAAACTATTATTATCTTTAAAACATATTTAAGAATCTAAAAATAGTTTCTGGCTTTAAACAACATGCAAAGGGTTATAAGTTCATAGAATAAATTAATCAGTCATACTTTTCGCCAGGGTATCTGCGAGTAATTGAATATGTGAACCCGATTGGAATTCCTGGTTTGGGAACCTATGACATCGGGAAGGTCGTTGATGACGATAAGAAGCAAGTTAGGTTCCAAAGATAGAGCTCTGGGGGACGCCTGCATCCTTGTAGAAGGATGTAGAGGAGTGGCCGTTCAACTAGATTTTCATTACAGGATTTGTTCAGATAAATTGCATCAAATCAAAAATTCGACGGGAGACACTATAGCCCTTCAGGTTGTAAAGAAAATCACTATATACGATTCATCACTAAAGATGCAGGTAAAATGATCGACTCCCTGTACCGCTCCAGTAAGTACCTGACTCCTCATGCTATCCTCTAGCTTTATAAGAGCCAGATCAGGCCGAAAATGGAGTATTGTTGCCAATAGCAATTGATTCAATATAATCTTTCCATTACATGTTAGTGAAAATTGTCAGACCAAGAACGCGCAATGTGTAGCTCTCTTGGCGGTTAGCATCGGCCATTTTGATGGAAGACAAAAAAAAAAGCTCTCTAAGATTACTAAAATACAGCAGTTTCGTTTTGGAGGCTATCAAATTACAGGCCATTTCTTGCTGCAGTTCTTTTTCGAGATCTGCTACCAGATTTATTCTATCGACTTACTATTAAGACAGGAGTAGATAGTTGGGTAATCAGAATAGATATCGAGTTGGGAACTGATGTCATCGGGAACTTTGTTGATGAAAATAAGAAACAAAGTAGTTCCTAGCATAAAGTCCAGGGGAAGCCACACATTAATACGCAAGAATCTAGAGGAGTGGCCGTTCAATCCGATGTTCATTACACTATTCATTAACAGGGATTGGATAAAATCAAAACTTGCGGGAGGTCTTAGGGATCTCGGTGTTTCCCATATCTTACTACAATAGACTCTTTGCTGTCCAGCTCTAGATAATTAATCATCCCTCCAAATTTGGAGAGATACCTTTTGCGACGGGTAGCAGTGGGAGGATATCGATCCTTCCTTCAGTTATTTGTGCCTCGCACTAACACATCCCAATGGGCGTAGAAAAATACGCTTCAAAAAGTTAGAATTTTGCTGCAGAAAGAAATATTTACGCATGCCCAGTTGTATGTTGCATGCTCAAGAGTAAGAAATCCTAAGGATGTATTCTTCGTTATAAAAATAGAAAAGAAAAGGATTGGAAGCATACTTCACAAAAAACAATGACCCTCTCCTACAAATAGTAAAACACCAAATCCACTCCATCAACAAAGAAGCTGCACTCTTCAAGAAACAGTTTTTAAAAAAAACGAAGCGAATACTATTTACTCTAAATGAGTAAAACAGAAAGCAAAACAACTTGACTAAATGAAATTATAAAAAAAAAACGGGGATGACAAGGCGTTGCCTGGCAAATACCTAAAATGAACGAAAGATGCAGGTGTGGACGACCAGAAAACACAACAGTGACTATAGTGTACCGGGTTGAAAGCTGAGAGAGAAGGCCAAATTATTGCAGCTCAGGACGAAAGCCACTCAACCAGATTCTATCACTGTCACATAATCAAGAATGGAACTAATCTGAAATGCAGGATCTGCGGAAAATTTGATGAAATAGCCGATCATATTATCTCTGGATGTCAGGACCTAACAAAAAATGAATATACCCGAAGACATAACAAGGTAGCGACATATGTGCACTGCGAGATATGCAAGAAGCAGAAAATTGAAATCACTGAGAGATGGAATTAGCACCAACCGGACACAGTTACTCAAAATAACAATGTAACTATCCTCTGGGACATGCCAATTCAAACTGACAGGGAAATAAAAACCAACAGACCTGATATTATCATAAAAAAACAAGAAATTCAGGAAGTGTATGCTTATTGACATAGAAGTACCATCTGAAAAAAATTGTTCTCACTAGTACAGCTCACACATTACGAAATACTCTACCTTATATCCATCTTTTTACCAAAAAAGGCTCAATGGAAAATGCCATGAAGCTATATCTGAACTTATGTCTCTTGTTGGGACTTGGAAGGAAATGTATATACAACAGAAATCAAAGGGAATAATAATAATAATAATAATAATAATAATAATAATAATAATAAATTGTTATTAAAGACCACAAACAAAAATGGTGCCTCCTTATTGATATGGCAGTCCCTGCTGAGTGCAATGTATCTTTGAAGATATTCAAAAAGCTGTCAAAATACAAGGACCTTGAAATAGAAATCTCGAAAATGTGGCATATGGGAACATCAACAATCCCTGTTGTAGTTGGAACCCTAGGACTGGTTGGAAAAGATTGCAGTAGACTAATTGAAGGGATTCCTGGAAGTCCATGCCTCAAGGAGATACAAAAAATTGTTCTGACAAGTACAGCCCACACTTTACGAAGGGCTTTATCTATGTTTTTTTTTTTTTTTTTTTTTTTTTTTTGTCAGTGGAAAATGTCATGATGCCATTTCTAACCTTAGGTCCCTGGGCGGGACCCGGAAAGAAATGTGTAAACGCCAGAAATCAAAGAAAATAAAATAATAATAATAATAATTGTTCATCCTCTGTCTCACGTTGAGCCAGTTTGCTCGTCTGCCGTCAAATGTACTGCAGTTACTGAAAATGAAACGACGGTCATGGAGAACAGTGGCGGTTTTACAGTCAGCCAATGGTCACACCCTCTAGCGTCTCGATCGAGTTTCAAGAATGATTAATCGAGTTAATTCTAACAACAATAACAATAAGAATATTAATAAATATATTTATAAATACATTTTCTATATTAATAAATATATTTTCTATATTTATATAGAGATATGGAGGAGGAGCATGAACGGTAGAAATGCACCCAGTCAAATGTACGAGCAGTCAGCAGAAGATCACGAATTCGCGTGCGTCTTCGTCACGCTTCGATCAGAACGACAAAGAAGCCTGCTTCGAGCTTGCAGCCGTATTTGTCGTGAGTGTCAATAATGACGTTTCCGCATTAAAACTTCTGCACTTGTACGGAGCTTGATGCAATGGAAGACGTAGAAAAGTGCACCTTAATACATACTCAATTTTGATCTTTTCAGAAAATACAAGAAATCCGTATATATATATATATATATATATATATATATATATATATATATATATATATATATATATATATAATTATTTAAAAAATATGATTCCAACGCGCTACCTAAGAGTTCTCATGCTTCAAAACAAGAGCCAAAAACTTCAATATAATTATTTGAATTAAATTGAATTAAAGTAAAATCTGTTCCATCTTCAAGCAGAAATTTTTTTTTTTACAAATAACTTATTTCTGAAATTTACGTGTTTTATAAGCATATTCATTATTGAAATCAAAAAAACGAGTTCTTTCCTATTTTCTATATCTTTTTCATATATATATATATATATATATATATATATATATATATATATATATATATGTATATATATATAATTATTTTTTAAAATATGTTTTCATCGCGATGGAGACATATTTTTAAAAAATAATTATAATATTTAAAAAATAATTATAAATTTTTTTTAAATAATTATAATATTATACTCTACTGTTAGTATCGAGCATTGTTTTTTATTTAATAAAAATAAATGCTAAGAACTCTGAATTATAAATCTCACTGTTCTATATATATATATATATATATATATATGAAAGGTAATAAATCCTTTGGTATATAGTCCAAGGGATCCTACTAATAGAAAATATTAAAACTGATCCACAATGTATATATTATACGGAGAAATTTTTAATTCCGACCCGAACTCAGTCTGTATAGCGGGGTTGAATAAAACTGACGAAGTTTTCGTCGGCTGAAATAGATCTATACCTCATATGAGTTAATTTTGATTTTTTTTTCTTTATTTTATTTTGGTTTACTACTATATATATATATATTCATTACATTCACTTATGGGCTAATACCCTTCGGAAAGGTATGAATTCTCTTCCTCTCCCCGCATCTATGTTTAAATAGTAAGACAAAACAGTCTGTCTCTGGATGACTATATATATATATGTTTAATTAATTCATCGAGTCTGATAGAAACCTCAACAGAATGCAGAAAGCACTGGACGTCCGTTTCGTCCTATATTTGGGACTCATCATCAGTGCGCATCCACTACCGAGAATTGAAACCCTGACAGTTAGGTTGTCAAGCAAACACCATACCAACTGTTCCAAATGGGCCTCAGTGACGAAGAGATTCCAAATCAGACTCAACTTAGCGCCGCTCGCTCACATATTCCGTGGTGGAATATATATATATATTAGTATTAACGCATTTGAACAGGCGCAACTGATTAAAAACCATCAATAGTTGTGCTCTAACGAAATCAGCATTGATTGATTGTGATTGATTTAAGCATAATAGCATGGATCAGATCTATTGATCAAGTCAAATCGTGCTCGAGAAGCATAAATGTGCCTGAGAAGGAATCTTCAGTTGGGATTATTTAGCTTCCTTAACAGCCAGTTTTGTTTTGCTTCTTTCTGAACGCAGTTCTTCAACTTACATTATTAGGTCGATTCCTGTATGCAAGGCGGAACGAAGACATGTGACAATCGCTTTATTCGTAACGAATTCCAACCTGTGGTATGCAAGAAGTAATTTTTCACCCGTAGTCGACCCGTCAATTTGCACAAAGGCAACCTTGCGCGTAAACCTTGCGACGCGTGTTCTGCACAGCACGAGCCCTACATTCAAGCCCAAACATTTACCGCTTTAAATTAATTTCGTGAAGGAGTCAAGCAGGAAATCAAATATTATATAAGGATAACATGCTGAAAATGGTGAAAATTGCAAAACAATGTTAATTTTATTGGGAAACCTGATTTACATGTACTTCGTGATGGAAATGTATGTATGTATGTATCTATCTCTCTCTCTCCCTCTCTCTCTCTCTCTATATATATATATATATATATATATATATATATTATAAAAATTTACATTGAGCACTGTTTTGTAAAAATAAAAATATCAATAAGAATTATAAGATTATATAAGACAGAAAACCCGACACCAGCACAAGAGATTTGCTTATAGTGGTGAAGGTTTTGTATAGAACCAATCAGACCTTTTTGCCACAAGTTTCCCTAACGACTCTCCACGGGTTTTGAATTCAGAATTGTCCTTTTTCTTAGACCAGTTGCCATCCAAAGCTATAGAACCCAGTCTGTCCTGCTATTGACCCATAGCTGGAGGGAGAAGAGGAGGATTCACTCCTTTCCCAAGGATATTCGCACATAAGTGAATATAATGGATTCGACTCGGCATCCTATTCCTCAATCCAAGCCGCTATCCATTACTCCACCGTGCCTATCATAAAGAACTACTTGTGCAAAGAATGAATTAACAATGTTAATGTGATTGATGGCAAAATCACTTCGCTAATACCTGTAAATGGAAATACTATGCCCTGAAGATGACAATTTGAAATTGTCGAAAGTACTTGGCCCAGGAATATTAATTCCATGTCAACAATTCAAATATAAGAATCGCATAACTCTAGGCACTGATAGTGAGTTAATGTCTCATTAAGTCTTGTTAGCGAAGTGATTTCGCCATTAATCACATGAACATTGCTAATAATTTCTTTGAATAATTAATTCTTTATGGTATAATATATATACTGCACAATTTTAATATATATATATATATATATATATATATATATATACAAAGTTCAGTGTATGAGTGTCCGTCCGTTTTTTTGTTTTTTTTTTTTATCTCGGCGAATCATAAACAATCTGTAGTAACAGGTAGTATCTACTGTAGTTGTACGCGAATAAAAATTAAATAAATAACTCATTTAAAATTAAATTTAAATATCAAACAGAGGCTTCACGGGTGAAATCGATAATTGAATAAAGATGTAAATTGATTTGGCCATACTTGCAAAATGAAGTCAGTTTTATTGAGAAATAGGCTTGAAGGTTTCCCCAGGGAAAATCACTTATAAAATCATGATAACTGATTGGGTATTGCGTGTAAAATAAATTCGGCTTTCATTATGAGAAATCGCACTTTTTTTCCAGTATATGAGATGCTTTATAAAGAACGCATTGACATTACTGAACCTGCGAGTTGTAACTAAGAATTTTTAATTAAAAATAAGTAAATATGTTGCTGAAAATTCTAAGCCCAAGAGAAGACTTTCTCAAAGCTAAAAATTTCTTTTTTTTATCTTTTTCAGTTTAAAATTGTCTGTTTTGTATATCTTCTATTCTCTCTCTCTCTACGTCTATATCTCTCTTTCTCTCTCTTTCTCCCTCTCTCTCTCTCTCTCTCTATATATATATATATATATATACACACACACAGAGGGCGCGATGGGTAAATTGTCGACATCTTTTTTTAATCTGTTTCAGTTTAAACTTGTCTGTTTTTGTCTATCTTCTGTTCTCTCTCTCTCTCTACGTTTATCTCTCTCTTTCTCTCTGTCTCTTCCCCCTCTCTCTCTATATATATATACACACACACACACACACACACACACAGGGTGCGATGGGTAAATTGTCGCCATCTTTTTTAATCTGTTTCACTTTAAACTTGTCTGTTTTTGTCTATCTTCTATTCTCTCTCTCTCTCTACGTCTATCTCTCTGTTTATCTCTCTCTCTCTCTCTATATATATATATATATATATATATATACACAGGGCGCGATGGGTAAATTGTCGACATATTTTTTTAATCTGTTTCAGTTTAAACTTGTCTGTTTTTGTCTATCTTCTATTCTATCTTTCTCTCTCTCTACGTCTATCTCTCTCTTTCTCTCTCTGTCTCTCTCTCTCTACGTCTATCACTCTCTCTCTCTCTCTCTCTATATATATATATATATATATACACACACGCACACACAGGGCGCGATGGGTAAATTGTCGCCATCTTTTTTTTAATCTCTTTCAGTTTAAACTTGTCTGTTTTTGTCTATCTTCTATTCTCTCCCTGTCTATTCCTCCTTCTCTCTCTATGTATATATATATATATATATATATATATATATAGTTTTAAAACAAAAAACCATTGATTTTAATTTTAAAAGTCTCTAGGGCCCTTTTAGCCAACATCTCATCAGGAGACAATCGTTGGATTAAGGAAAAGAATATTAACGATATTGAAGAGCAAAAAAAAAAAAAGAGGGGGAAACACACTAAAATAACAAACAAGTATATATACTTGTGACGAGGGAAGGGATCGTGTAAATAAATTAGCGAGGGACAGTTAAAATAAAATATCACCCAACAGATTCAGAGACCTTATAAATTCTTTCTGCCGGCAGAGAGAAGGTTTTCTTAATCCTATACAGACCGATTCCAAAATCTTCAAATGATTATTGGAATCGACTGTATGAATAATTTTAAACCACTCTTTTTTATACAACTTGGCACAAGCTATATTCTCAACTAAATGTTGAGCAATAGCCGATTCCATATTCATGGGGGGAAGATAGCATATTCTATCTATCTTACCAAGTCGTATTTTGGAAGGTACGTGCTGATTAATTCTAGTTTCCAAATGCAAGGTTGTACGCCCCCACATAACCAGCAGCACACTGGCAATTAAATTCATATACTAAATTACTCAATTTGATGTAGGGCAATACATCCTTGCGAAAAGACGGAAACGCAGACCTAGTTTGAAAAATGCTACGTAAAGCAACTGATGGGAAACAACCGGAAACCGACTTGCTAACCTGCTTAGTTAAGCCCTGACCCCTATCCCCATATATATATATATATATATACACACAGGACGCGATGGGTAAATTGTCGCCATCTTGTATTTTTAATTTTGGTGCATGCGCGTTGTTTGTTTTTGATTACGCTTGCACATAATAATCAAGGGAGTCGCAAGTCTGGGGCCATATGTAAGGTGTGCTGTGGTCGCAGAAATTCGCTGACAGCCATGACTGGGTATTCCTGCTTGTGTAGCATGGTGTAGGTTCCTCTTGTCAGAGATAGTGATTTCCAGCAGCCACACTCATGACCCAGGGCAGCACTACCTCCTCAAGGCACTTGATGTAGGACTTCGTGTTGAGTCGGAGGCCCTGTGAGAAGACGAATGGAGATCCATTAGAAGATCTGTCAATTTTATGACTAGTTGATTTGCCGCATTTTTAAATTCAAGATGATTTCTTTTGTCAGAATATATTATGTTCATCACAGAAAAAAAGTCAGCCTCCGCAGAAATATCCAGCAATTAATTATATTTTTAGCTATTACTTATCGGCTATTAATATATAAGATTATTTTCGGATAATCCAACAACCGGTTCGCTAAGCTTTTATAATTTTAAGAATCGGTTCGCGCGAACCGGTTCGTGCCGGTAGGATGCCACCATTTGTAAAAGGGCTGTACTAAGTTATTTCTAGGTTCTTCTTTCAACGCTTTTTATTTCTCGAAATTAATTAACTTCATTAATTAGTTCTTTTTTATATTTAATTCCAATAAACATTAAATGCAGTTAAACTGTCTCTGACGTTTTTGTTCCATGAGTTTATCCCATAAAACCACGCCTTTGTTCCTTGATTGCGCACCAACCTCCTTGGGACTATACTCCCTCCTCACGGGTTGGCAACCGCACAACTCGTCATAAGCCTATCCTATTTAACCAGTTTGGACACACACACACACACACACACACATACATATATATATATATATATATATATATATATATATATATATATATATATATGGATTCGAGAATAAAACAGCATTTACCCAACCAGGATTTTGAATCCGTCCTCCAGGAATAGCCAACTGACCAATAGGTCTGGTTCTGCTATTGCTGAATATTTAATAAATAGTAGGAAATGTGTGGAAAATTTTAGTAGTGACCGATTTGTAATTTTCTCTAGGTTGCACTCCACATTTCACCTCAAGGTTCTAGAGTCCTTGTGTATCAGATCCCGTGAGCCTTCCCTTTGTAAACAGAGGGAATGCTTGCTGGGTCTGAATATTATTGGACTCTAGTTTCTTGAAATTCATTATTTTTCCCCTTATTCGATTTCCTTCGTTAATTAAAAATTAATTTACACGCTTTTTTAAATTCCCTGAATAAATAAACTTGATAAGCCTTAGGACGAAACCTGTAGTTTTTATTTTAGCTTTTGCTTTTAAAAATGCCTTATAAATATTGTCTTTTTCCTACCTATTATTAAATTCTGTACCACGAAAAACTTATTTATATATATATATATATATATATATATATATATATATATATATATATATATATATATATATATATCAAGACATTTTTGTGTTCATACATTATTTTTAAATATTTAAGTAAATGGTCTGTTTTATAATAAACAGTATTAAACAACATTTACCGGAATGAATGTCCGAGAAATTTTCATAGAAAATTTTCGTCCTCCTATATATATATATATATATATATATATATATATATATAGGAGGACGAAAATTTATTTAAAATTATATATATATATATATATATATATATATCACCTACGGATATGTTCATCTGAAAATCGGAAAATCAATCGCTGCAAGCCCAACAACACAGGTGCATTCATAGTTTCGCTCCACTTAGCAGAAAATTCATATCGGATCGAAAATTCCCGATGACCAATGCAAAGCCGACTTTTAATTAGGGCTATAGCGATTTACCCAGCGTATCTTAAGTGTAGCAAAAAGCAGAAAATATGGAGGCACCCAGTGAGGATCGAATTCATTATTCCGTCAGAAAAGATCTATCACGACAAGCTTGCTAGTTATTGTACCAAGTGCCCTATGATTAATGATGACTATAAATAAAATGGACACGGCTCTCCACAACTTCCTTTACTGTTAATATCATGCATTACCGTAAAATCAACTTAAGAAAGATATTGGAGAGTTTTTTCCCCCATTGCCATTTCCAGGGTTTTAAATTCCAAGTTGTTCTTCTCGACTGGTTGCCAAACAAGGCTAGAGAATACGGTTATTTAACCCATAGCTTACATTACAAATTCCAAAGAAAATCCAAATTTTGAAATGAAATATGACAGATTCGAGATATTTCAGATTAGATTTTGTACACCTCTGAATGGCTCGAAGCTATGTTGCGGGCAAGTGTGTGTGCGTGTGTGTGTGTTGAATTGAAACATCAGTCGTCTTGCGATGGTTTTCTTGTAACTCGTCACAATCACCCAATGATATTTCTTCCTTCTTCCTACGTAAATGACATTTTAACCTGTTCTCTTTCTAGCTGAATAACTCAAAGGGTTTTTTCAGCGATTCTTACGACAAATGATGTCAAAATGGCTAATCTGAAAACCTTGTAAAAAGAAAATCAATTACTTTAGTTTTTTTTTTTTTTTTTTTTTTTAGATATTAAAGATTTTGTGGGGTGGACAATTATGCTGTTACGCGATATGGACAATTTTGCTGTTACACTAGAAGATATCGTCCATTATTCAGACTATTGATCTAGTCTGAATAATGTAAATAATGTACATAATACCTCATCTCAGAAATATAGACAGATATTGAAGATATCGTCCATAGATAAAAGCGTGGGGTGAAGTTACAGTATATACTGGTGTTTGTAGTATGGTGTGTGGGGGAGGGATGGCCGGTTCCTTGTACAATCCCAGAAGGTACATGATTCCTGCCATGCTCTATCTTTACAAGAATCAGATTAGACCAAGAATTTTGCATTGTTGGCATATCTCGGTGCTAAATAATACTTTCAGACTATTATTTTTTAGTGGCAGTGTAATTTGATTAAGACCTCTCACCATTGCTCAGTTGGGAAAACACAGCGGGGCTGACACAAAACAATTTTAACCTGTTCTCTTTCTAGCTGAATAAATCAAAGGGTTTTTCAGTGATTCTTACGAAAAACGGTAAGACTCACTGAAAAACCTTATCTCCTTGCTTGGGTTGAAATGATTATATACCGGCTGTAACAGCAAAATTGTCCAAAATCCTGTAACAGCAAAATTGTCCAAATCGTGTAACAGCAAAATTGTCCAAATTGTGTAACAGCAAAATTGTCCAAAATCATGTAACAGCAAAATTGTCCAAATCGTGTAACAGCAAAATTGTCTAAATTGTGTAACAGCAAAATTGTCCAAAATACTGTAACAGCAAAATTGTCCAAAATCGTGTAACAGCATGGAATAATTATCCATCCCAGAAAATGTTTAATATCTAAAAAAAAAACAAAAAAAAACAGTACACTAATTGAGTTTCTTTAGATAAGACATTTAACCATCTTTCTGGTCATGAGAATAGCCGCTGGAAGACCTATGGCAACAGGACTCTGCACCATGCCACACAAGCAGAACCCTGTTAGGGCTGTCAAACAATTTCTGCGACCACATCACCCGTTACATCTGGCCACATAACAATCCAGATTGCACCTGCCTTGATTATTATGTGTACGGCATAATTGAGTGATAGACCTACAAAACTCCTTGCAACACCAAAGTTGAACTGAAGACAAGGATTATGGCAGCATTCACCATCTTAAACAAGGAGACCGTCCAAAAAAGTTGTAAGAGATTCCGAAGTCGTCTGGTTGAAGCCAATGGCGATTTTATTGAATAAATTTATTCTTTAGTATTTCAAGATATTTTTGTTTAATTTTAGTAAATATATCTGTTAAGATGAGATGTCAGTGTTATTTTCATCTTTGCGAAATTTAGACAACAATTCATCCATTTCATCCTGTATCCCATCACCTTTCAGATAGAACTGCCCAGATAAAAAGCCTAATAGCGTATGAGCTGTCTGCCACACTAGACAATATATCACTAAAGTAAAATAAAATAAAACAATGTCTCTTAAAAACGGAAATTTCTTTTACGGGATTCAGAAATCAATATTTTGACTCCGTACACCATAGGGAAGAAAGTTGACAATTATTTATATCTGACTTAATAAAATGTATTTCCACTGACAAAAATAGAGCTTTGTCAAAATTGATTCAAACTAAAAGTTTTAAACTAAATTAAAAAAAAAAAAGAAAAGAAAGAAGAATATGTGTATTTTTCAGTGCGCTCACGTCGCCACTGAACGAAGTGAATTTAAGGTTAATACCCTGGGAAAATTGCTCAAGTCCCGTCGGCACTTCTCTTTTTGGGGACACCTCTGATACCGGGAAAATAAAACCCAGCCTGGGCCCGAAAGAGAGGTACTACTTACGTGGGGATAAATCTCTAGGGCTTGAGCATTAATTTCAGCTTTCCCGGTACTGTGTCAGGCAAGTATAAATTATTTCCTAAGCGTAGCTTAGATATGGCACAAGGCCGAAAGTGTGGAGCACTCAGAGGATCGAACTCAATACGCAATCATAATTGTTTGTTTTTTTAGCAGTACATCAATTTCTTATGGGTCATTTAATGCCGAAATTTAATTTTCTTGGGAGCAGTAGTAATTTATTTTACAAAAATGTATTGCTGGTAATTTTTTTTCTATTAAATTGTATTACTGGTATTTTTATTATAAAAATATTTTTTATACTTTGATGGGATATACTTTGAACGCAGTTTCGGCGTTAACTATTTCCCTATAGCTGGGACATAAACAGGTGCTCTGACCCCGGGTCAGGGTAGACCTGGGAACACCAGCAATTAAGAGGTGATTCCACGTTCCTCAAAACCTCCTGATCAGAGGCCTTGCTGCCTGATTTAGTTTATCGTCATAGAGAGTTGTAATTGATCTAGCGAGAAAAGTTTGCTAACCATTAAGTCCACGTCGAAGTTCCCCAATTTTCTAAGCGTAGCTCAAATGTGGCACAAGGCCCAAAGTGTGGACAACTCAGTCGCAGTTGATATAAATCAGTAAGATTATTCCTGATTAAACGAGAAGACAAATAAAGTAAAAATAATTATGTTAACAAATAAAACAAAATATTTGAGGTTCGCTGGGTCAGGTTCTTAAATAAATAGCCTCGTCTGATAGAGATTTTCATTTGGATGTCATGCGTGGCCCTAAACCCTGCCGAAACTAACTAAACTCTCAGCTGTAGAGCTTTGAGCGAGTAAAACCTGTAGAAGACCATCCTTCTTCGAACATTGGGGACTTGCTCTACAGAATCAGAAAGAATTCTACCAGATAAGAGAAATGTCACAAAAGCTAAAATGGATAGGACATGTAACTCGAGAAGAAAAGGATATGTCCCGGAAAGGGATATATTTGCGCGAAGTAGCAAAGTGGTTTTGGGACTACTGTAACCGAGCAGGAGAATCTAGCAGGTAACCGTAATGAACTGGTCCTCGTAGTAGTGGTAGGCAATAGGCGTAGGCAGTAGGCGTAGGCAATAGGCGAAGATAATAGGCGTCCTCCATGTACCTCTCCATCAATCTGTATTTATGGCACGGTGAAGTAATGGATAGCGGCTTGGATTGAGGAATCGGAGAGACGAGTTCGAATTCCAGTCGAATCCATGACATTCACTTACGTGCTAACAACCTTGGGAAAGGTGTGAATCCTCTTTCTTCTCCAGCAGGACAGACTGGGTTCTATAGCCTTGGATGGCAACTGGTCTAGGAGAATGAAAACTCTGAATTCAAACCTGCTCTTAGAGGAGGGTGAATGGAGTCTCTCTGAGCCTTGGTTGGTAATCCATTTAGTGATGGTGTCACGATAAAAACACCCTTGATAGCACTAGCGAAGCATCAAGAATTCAGCTATTTGACAAGATTATGAACTACACCAATCAAGGTATTGGTGAGTCCAATCTCGGCTAAGGCCGCAAGAAGAAGAAGAAGTATTTATGGCTGACACCAGCCAATCATATTACTGTGGAGGGGGGGAACCAGGTGTATGCATATTCATTACATCAGAAAATGACAATCATTATGTTGGCATTCTACACGACTTATATCTAAATTGGCTGCTGTTGAAAATCTCTTTCTCATATCAATAGTTAAAAATAGATTTGAGCGACTGAAGCTTTTGGATCTTGGTTAAGATCACTCCTTCTTCAAACCTTTTGGACTGGCGCTACAGAATCTTGAAATTAAAATTGATAGCACATTTAACTCACAGTGAAAATAATGACATAATCAAGATGTCGGCATTCCACATTACTTCAAATAAAGAAGGAAACCCCGATCAATATCGGAAAGAGCGATAACAGTTACTGGACTTGAAAAACCTATTTTCTTGAAAAATTGTTTTAATAACAAATAAAACAAAATGTTTGAAGTTCGCTGTGTCATGTTCTTAAATAGCCTGATTCGATAGAGATTTTCATTTGGATGTCAGGCCGAAACCATGCCGAAAAATATCTAAACTCTCAGCTGTACACTACTGCTTTCTCAGATCTATGGTTAAAAAAAAGGTTTGATCGAGTGAAACCTGCAGAAGACCGTCCTTCTTCAAACATTGGGGACCTGCTCTACGAAATCACAAAGAACTCTACCAGATAACAGAAATGTCACCAATTGTGAACTTTCAACAGTGGTAAAAGCTAAAATAGTATACCACATGTATCTCGAAGAGCAAAATAATGGCATAATCAAGTCATGGACGTTCCACATTATACCAAATAAAAGTTTAGGAAGGTAGCGCCCTTAATAGTAATGAAAAGAGCCATAACATCTACTGGATTTGAGAAACTTGTTTTCTTGATAAATTATTCGAAGAGAATGTAGCGAATACGAAATAAAAATAACTCTTTTCTTCAGTGGTTTCATATTCGCGAGCCGATGCGAAACTTTATTTTGACCAATAGAAAAAAGGTATTGACTCCAGCCTGAAGAAAAGACCAAGGCAAAGTTTAACGAGCCTATGCGAAACTTTATTTTGACCAATAGAAAAAAGGTATTGACTGCAGCCTGAAGAAAAGACCAAGGCAAAGTTTAACGAGCCTATGCGAAACTTTATTTTGACCAATAGAAAAAAGGTATTGACTCCAGCCTGAAGAAAAGACCAAGGCAAAGTTTAACGAGCCTATGCAAAACTTTATTTTGACCAATAGAAAAAAGGTTTTGACTCCGGCCTGAAGAAAAGACCAAGGCAAAGTTTAACGAGCCTATGTGAAAATTTATTTTGACAAATGAAAAAGGAAGCAGCTTAGAAACTAAGAAAGAGTAATGAGCTGAAGTCAAATCACTTTTTGATATAAATAGACAGAGAAAGTTGAATCAAGCCAGATAGAGAGAGAGAGAGAGAGAGAGAGAGAGAGAAAAAAAAACAGAAAGAAACAGGAGGCAGAGTTCCACGTGTCTGAACAACGCCAGCGTCAAATTACACGCTGATACATTCTCAGCCTCTAATCAGAGCAGGGAAATTTCAAAGAACTCTATTCAACTCCAAAGCTAAGTACCTTAAAATATTTGTCATTCATGTTGAATACAACCGTATAACTTTTATGTGAAAAACAAACACTCTCACTTTGTTTTAAACGTTTTCGAATATTACTTTGTATTCGATGATTTAATACGAACATTTTCTCTTCTTGACAATTCATCGAAACTATGAACATTAAATATTTGATTCCTTTACATGAAACAAGCTACTGACAACTCGAAATGTGTAAACTTGTAAATAAATTTCTTGTTTTGTTAAATATAACACGTGTGTTTCTTTGTCATTATCCCTCATACACTTCAAGAAAGACTATAAATTTCAACCGACATAAGCACTGACTGCTCTGTCAATAAATATAAGGAAACGGCTAATATCGCCATTTGGAAACTTTGAAAAGTAAAATTGATACTTCTGTAAATGTTACAGTTCGTCACTGGAGAATGGAAATCATCCAAATACTCCGTGGGTAGTGGGCATGTTGGAAAGTTGAAGTCTAACTGAATGGTCTTTATGTGAGTGAGTGTATATATATATGTTTGCGCTTGTGTTTGCATGTGAAGAGACGAGCGATCTTAACATTGGTCAAGATGGAGTACATCGTTCCTTATATAAGGGTTTTTGAGAGTTAGAATGAAGCGTTCTGATTGGACAATAAATCTGTAAAAGGCGTTTTCTTTCAAACAATAGCAGCTGATACAGATATTGTTGGTTGAATCCTTTGAGGTCCGAATGAGAAACTTTTATTTCGAAAGAAACCTGTTCTTGTTGACTCTAAAACACAGTCACTCCTCACTTAACTACTTGCATATTTAACAATTCAAACCGGACATACGAGCAAAAACCCGAAAAATTAAATATATATATATATCCAACCAATTTTTATTATAAGCTGTAAAAAAACTTTAATTGTAGCTGTTTTCTTTTTCTTCCAAGCGGAATCCAAATAAATAAAATGAATAACTGACGTGAAAAATAAATTTTTTTTAGTTGTACGGTATTTACAGTCTACAAACATAAGTACAAGATTCTCTCGATTAATGCCCATTCGATTAAGGTGTTTTCGATTAGTGCGCTAAATTTTTTTATATACCAAAATTCATTTAGTGCTTGTATAATAGTACTCGATTAGTGCGGTAAAATATTTTTCAGTTTAGCCATTGTAATTGAAAATTGATTTTTTTATAGTTACCGATGAATTAAAAATTTTCTAAAATTTAAAAATGAAATATGGGTAACTATCTTTATCAAGTATTACGTTATCTAATTAATTACAATAGAGTTTTGAAAAAATGGAGTTTATAAATTGATAAATTTTATAATATCAGCCGATAATTAAAATTCATATTTGAATACTTGAATCCCAATGAATCCCAGTTTTCTAACTTAGAACTTGTTTTTTTTTTTTTTTCTGAGGTTATATAATTAAGAATTTATTTGAATCTTAGAAGCGAAAAAATAAACCCCCGCGCTGAAGATCTTCACCGCTTTAAAATCACAAGTAACGTAATTAAATCTGAGCGAATGGAAAATTTCTATTGGATATACAGCTGCTGTGATTTTATTGTGCTAAGCCAACGTGCTCGCAAGAAAAATGGGGATCATATAATTAATAATATTAAAGTGCTTCGGAATATACTTTTATTTATACAGAGTGCGGCGGAAATACCTCCCAAATACAGGTCCCAGAAATACCGACCACATAAGACAGTAGAAGATATTTCTCGGCGGGTAATATGGGAAGTATTTCTGCCGCAGCCTGTATGATAAATATATATGAACACGATCTATTAAATAAGGGTTGTGTTGTGTAACGGCTTGGGTTAAGCAAGTACGTCATAAATGCCTTCATAGTTCAGCTTGGATTGTTTTGTTTTACGACATATAAATATATCATGGGTTATTTAATGCCGACAAAATTTCTATTGCTGATAATTTTTTTTTTTCAAAAATGTATTGCTGATAATTTCTTTTTTTTCAAAAATGTATTGCTGGTAATTTTTTTTTTTTTTTTTATTCAAAAATGTATTGCTGGTAAAAATTATTGCCGGTAATAATTTTTTTCTTCAAATATTTATTGCTGGTAATAATTATTTACAAAGTATTTCTGGTATTAAAACCTATTTTTACACTTTCATGGTATTTTGACCCCAGTTTGTGGGTTAACTATTTACCCATAACTGGGACCCTCACAGGTGCTACCACCCCGGGTCAAGGTGGAAATGGGATCACCAGCAATTAAGAGGTGGTTCCACGCTCCTCAAAACCTCCCGATCAGAGGCTTTGCTGCCGGACGTAGTTTATCGTCTTACCCAGGACGCCGAAGTGATGTAGTGATAAGGTAAATACAGACAATTATTTCTAAGATTTTAGACAAGATGGGTTTTTTTTTGGGGGGGGGGGTTTAAGTGGCATACGTCATAAAAAATTGACTTTAAGATAAAAAATTTATACGCACTTAAGGGAAAGCTTTTCACATTACGATAAACAATTAAAAACTTTTCCAACAAAAAAGGAGATTTAAATATATCAAATTAATGGAATGGTTTCTAGTCTGTTGAGATATAAACACAAGAGAATGTCTGTGGTTCATTATTTTGGAAAGTTGGTTGGACTAAGAACTTTCCTGCACTTTTTTCGGATATTGAGAATTATTCAATAAGATAATGAACTAGAACAAGGAGCAACAACAAAAAAACATTATGATAAATTCAGAGATAAAAATAAAAATATGATTTAAAATCATTATAAAACTTGATTTTTTTTATTATTTACCTTTGAGAAACGGATGAGAAACAGTGCGTAGCCGACGCACATTAAATAGACGCACATTAAATTTCAAAAAGCCGCAAATGGCCCGCAAGCTATGGTTTACCCAGTCCTGTGAGAAATGCTTATTAGGGTGGAAAGAAAGTCATGTTGTGTTTTCGATATAATCACTTTGGGGATAATGTTTTCAGTAATTACCGTAACACAACCATTACTTTTTATATTCTAATGTTTTTTTTTATATTTTCGTTGTAGATTATTTAATATCGGAGTGGCTAAATTGCGTATCGATTTTCCATTTTTCAAAACGATTTTAGATGAGACCCATATCATCCGTTGTACGCTGTGTGAATCCAAAAAGGGATTTTTTCGCAACGGACATAGCACAATTGACCCCCACAGACGATCGGCTGAACAAACGAAGTCGGTTATAAATGATGTTATCAGAGTCTCAAATATTTGGTGTCTTTTGTGCTTTTTGAAATCTAGCATTCAAAGCGGCAACCTACTTGACTGAGCGATAAGAGAATAATAAATTAAAACTTGAGAGGTTAAGTGACACTTGGTCGGAAGTCGGGATTTTCCGTCTGCAGCCTTATATAAGTAGATGCTCTGTTAGGACAAGTGTATAGAGGAGCCGCGCGTCCGACCAGTCACGCTAGTATCAGTCACGAGGCGGAGGTACGAAGACGCGGCAAAAGAACCTATATGCCAACGACCTACTAGCAGAGAGAATACACAGGCACGATTTGGAACCCCAGTAAATAAAATACCAAATTATTGAAAACAGGATTCGTGTTTTCATTTTTGTCGCGTTGTTTATTTCATCTCCCGTTTCTTGTGACTTTCCCAGACTTTGCGCACACCGACGCCAACGAGAAGTGAATCACAAAGTGGGGGCTGATTTTCTCCAGTTGGCTAAAGACAGAGAGAAAGTCTCTGTTGTTTGGTTGCGCGAAAACAAGAAATATTAGACCTGTGTATGGGAATGGAGCTTTAAGTGCCCCAAAATGCTAACAATGATTTAACCATTTTCGAAAAAGAAACGTTTCTTTTGAATAGCATTTTCGATCAATATGTAACGACATCAAGTGTCGTCTGATTGTCATGTTAAAGAAATGTTATATAGGAATAAAGTGTCGCTGCCGACATTTGTGTTTGAACATAGATCGCCAGGCGATACCATTATTGAATTAAGTAGACCACGTGAACACAGAAGAAACGGATATATGGGAGGTAGCGTGTGTCTAATTGTTCTGCATTTCTAATCTATCCTATTCTTCTGTTTGTTTTCTGATGTTTTCGAAGGGTTTTTTTTTTTTTTCGTGGACTGATCTTCTCCAATTGTTTCTTTCTGCAGCTTCCGTCTTCTAACTGACCGGATCGATTTCCTACCTCAGCAAGTTGTTTTTGAGCTGCTAACTCATAAAGCATTATGTGCCTCAAATGATTCTTGGGTACTTCCATGTTAGCAGGGTATTAATCAAACAATTTCTTTTTATTGTTCTTTGAAATAAAATTTGATCAGTTTAAATGCATCTAAACATAAAAATAATGTTCAGCTCCATTAGACATAATAAAATACTCTTTAAATTTCGTTGATTTTAACAAAAAGTTAAAATTCGGACAGAACTTATGGGATGACCTGATATACGTTTTCGCTTGTGTTTGCATGTGTAACAGCGTCGAAGAGACGAGCGATCTTAACATTGGTCAAGTTGGAGTACATCGTTCCTTATATAAGGGTTTTTGAGAGTTAGAATGAAGCGTTCTGATTTGACAATAAATCTGTAAAAGGCGTTTTCTTTCAAACAATAGCAACTTATACAGATATTGTTGGTTGAATCCTTTGAGGTCCGAATGAGAAGCTTTTATTTCGAAAGAAACTTGTTCTTGTTGGCTCTTGAACACAGTCACTCCTCACTTAACTACTTGCATGTTTAACGATTCAAACCGGACTTACGAGCAAAAACCCGAAAAATAAAATATATATATATATCCAACCAATTTTTATTATAAGCTGTAAAAAAAAACTTTAATTGTAATTGTTTTCTTTTTCTTCAAAGTGGATATATGTGAGGTAGCGTGCGTTCAATTGCTCTGCATTTCTAATCTATCCTATTCTTCTGTTTGTTTTCTGATGTTTTCGAAGGATTTTTTTTTTTTCGTGGACTGCTCTTCTCCGATTGGTTCTTTCTGCAGCTTCCGTCTTTTAATTGATCGGATCGATTTCCTACCTCAGCAAGTTGTTTTTGAGCTGATCCTTGAATCGACGACGTGGGGATACACCTGGTCTCTTGCCAGATCCAAGCATCGAGAAGAGGATTTTGGGTGGTAGGCAGACGTCTGGGATTCGGGCAAGGTGTCCGTCCGTCTATTTGTTATTTTTTGTTTACTTTCGTTTTGTTTACAATTTTTCGTTATTATTTATC
The DNA here is from genome assembly GCA_903632075.3 of Acanthosepion pharaonis. NCBI lineage: Eukaryota > Metazoa > Mollusca > Cephalopoda > Sepiida > Sepiidae > Acanthosepion > Acanthosepion pharaonis. Next base: position 364,830 of record CAHIKZ030000203.1, on the reverse strand, counting down.
TTTCAAAATTATCAATTTTTAACCTCTATGAACACTTTGCCTGATCTTTCTAAACATTTTGGCAAGGAACCACCATGTTATATAACGTGCCTTTCCTCCGTATTCCATCTTTTAAAGGTAACACTAATGGCCATGCCTCAATCCTCATAAATCTTAATCTGTTCAAGTTGGATTAACCATCTTCCCTAAATTAATCCGTAATGATCGCCGTCGTTAAAAGGTCCAGTTACTTTTGTTTTGTTTACTTTCTATTGACAATTGTCAGTTTTTCCTACTTTCAAACATTTTTTTGCTGTTATATAACGTGCCTATTGTATTTTCCTTGGATCTTATAAATGATTACCATTTCATTTTTACAACCTCTGTTTTTTGTTTCTTATTCCATTTCATTTTACAACCTCTAATTCCCCTTCCTAGGTTACAACACTATCTACCTATGCCAGTCTGTTTATAACCCCATCTATCTATCTATCTATCTATCTATCTATCTATCTATCTATCTATCTATCTATCTATCTATCTATCTATCTATATAAGCACTAATGGGTATGCCTCAATCCTCATAAACACGTTGGACACCATTGGAAGTCGAGGTAATCTGCTGTCTACGTAGTCCATCACTAGCAGTCGTTTACCTACCAGTATTGTATTTTGTTAATGTTTTAAATATTACCATTCTATTTTGATTATTTCTCATTCATTCACCCTTCCTAAATACAACAGATAGATAGATAGATAGATAGATAGATAGATAGATAGATAGATAGATAGATAGATAGATATGAACAAACTGATATAGATAAATAGATAGATAGAAACAGAACGTGATAGATGTGCACAGACTCAGATAGTGTTATATAGCGTACCTATGAAAACTAATGGGTATGTCCCAATCCTCATAAATACGTTGGACACTATTGTAAGTGGCGGTAATGTGCTGTCTATGTAGTCCACAGCTATCAGTGGTTTACCTACTTCACGTCGCTGGCGAGTTTTGTATTTTGTTGATGTTTTAAAGATTACCATTTCATTTTTCAACCTCCGCTTTGGTTATTTCTCATTCAGTAACCTTTTCTAAGTTAAAACACAACCATAATTTAAAAATAAAATGGTTTCAAATATTTGATGATGATTTTACTTTTTTCTTATTTTATCGATTCGTTTCTATTATCGATTATTTAAAAAGAAATTATAATCTTATATATAAAGTAGTGTATGTGTGATTGTGCGTGTGTGTATGTCCAAGCAACTCCTCCGCTCTCACTGGTCCGATTCCAATGGTTCATAGCTCATTCAAAAGTCCTAGAAAAAGTTAAGTGCAGGGAACGATTTTCGTTGAACTCAGATTCAGTGTTGCCACATTATGCGAGGTTAAAAATATATATTAATATATTATACTAGCCATTATCGTTGCTTTCATGGTTCAAGAGAAGTAAATCTTATTTTCCTTTTGTATCCAAAATTGCAGTGCATGTTTCATTATAAACTAGCTTAAAAGCCACCCTATCTGGCGGTATTTAAGCTAGATCCTGTGAAGTAATCTTGGTTTGGCCATCATCACAATAGCTAGGGAGCATTAGATGCTATAGGCCTGCAATAAACTACAGAAGAACTCAAAATTGATCGCTGCATTTAAGTATTGAATTAATGTTTAAGCTTATCTTTTAAAAGTTCAACGATAATTCTTCTTCTGCCATTTAATTTAAAGACGATCTGATGTGCGTAGGTCCTTATTTTCCGTACAAACAATTATTTTTATTTCATGGGTGACAGAACAGGGGAGAATTTATAAAATAAAATTAATACCGTGTCAAGATGGGAAAATAGAAATTGTTATACAATCAAGATTTGAAGAGTTAGAGAAACATAATAGCTAATTAAGTAAAACCTACATTATTGAATCTATATGAATAAATGTGAAATTGGAGCACAATGATCCAACGAATTCTGTGGCTAAAAAGCCCAAGCGGTATTTTATAACAGTTTATACGATAAAAGCCCAATATCTGTATTATATATTATCTACTTCTAGGTGATATCACTCTTCAGGTTTAACAAATTTGCATATTGATTTTTAAAAAAGTATATTTCATTAATTAACTATCCTTAATTAGTGGTCTTTTATTCAAGGATAGTTTTGATTTTCATATCAAAAATAGTTGTGTTTAAGAATATTGTCTTATATAATGCAGAAAAGTGTTTGAAATTTGCATTTTACTTGGCCTTCAACAAGTTGGCATCTATTTGTAAAACTTTCCTTAAGTACAATAAGCCAATTTATGAATGAAATGTTCATTTAGAATTTTTGTCTCAAATATTTCAAGTCGTGAAGATATCTTATTTTGCGAAGATGTTATTTTGGAACATTTGACGATGAACTGTTTATTCAGACATTCGATGTAAACTATATATGTGTGTGTTTACGTGTTTATTTATATATGTTTCTATATGTGCATATGGCGTTGTGGTTTGTATTTCGCCTCAAAGCAAAATCCAGAGCAAGAGTAACCCTGCTTGCTTTCAAGTCAACAACCCTCAAGAGAAGAACCATTCTAAAGTAACCCTTCACCTATTACAGTAGTCTGCCTCACGGTGTAATAACACCGGAAATAGGAGTCGTGTTGGAGGTTAAATCCGTGACATAAAATTAATTTGTAATTCTGTCAGTCATCATTTAAACAGAAATTATGATAATAGTACGAATAAGTGGTCTATTTGACAACGAAGTCTTTACCTTGATGTCCAGTGTAATAGATAGATAGATAGATAGATAGATAGAAAGTACAGTCAATGATGAAATTATTCGTACAACCATCAATTCTGAATATTTTTATCCATTTCTCATAATCTAATGCCCGTATGATGCTATTTTTTATATGTTAATCAACGCAAAAAAGGAATACGAAACTCAATTTTCAGAACAATAAGTTAATTACAACAAATCTGAGAGGCGAATTATGCAAAATAGGAAAAGACAAATTTATTCGTACAGTATGAAGAATAGAAAAAAAAATTCATAATATTAATAGTCAATAACATGGCCTCACATCTTTATAACTTGCTGCAAACGCTTTGTAAAGATTTTGATAAGATTTGAACAAGTTTTTCTGGGATTTTTTTTCATTCTTCAATGGTTACACGTTCTAATTCCTGAAGGTTTTTGGTAACCGACGAATTTTTTGAACTTTCAATTCTTGCCATAGATTTTCAATAGGATTCAAGTAAGGACTCATTGAAGGGCATGAACAGTAAGCTTCTTTTTTTTCTGAAGCCAGTAACTGATTTAGACGTATGTTTGGGATCATTATCTTGCTGGAAGCTAAATCGTCGACATAGATGAAGATCTTGCCCTGATAATTGTAGATTTTCATTCAGAATTTTGATATAGTCTACAGATTTCATTATTCATATTGTTGCAATTAATTGTCCAGTCTCCCGTGAACTAAAACAACCTTAAAACATAATCGAGCAGCCGCCATGTTTTAATGTTGACACTGTGTTCTTTGGGAGGAAAGCCTCAACTTTCTTGCGCCAAATCTTCTGTGCATCATTATGTCCAAAAAACTCAATTTTTGTTTCATTACTCCATAGTATTTGTTCCCAAAAGCAATTTTCTTTGTCCAAGAACATTTTGGCAAAATTAAGCCTAGCAACAATGTGACATGGTTTGTGAAGAGGGGTTTGTCGTGGTCAGTTTCCATACAACCCATTTCTATTTAAACAACGTTGTATTTTGCGAGTACTTACGATGATAACCAGCGTATACAAACTTTTGGCGACATCTTTCAAAACAACACTTGTGTTTATATTAACCTCGCAACAAAGTTTTTGTGCACTTCTAGGTGAGAATTTGGGTTTTCTTTTACGCTAAAGCAAATTTCCTGTCGTGCCAAACTGTTTAAAGTTCTTTATATTGGACTGTACGTAGATCTAGCAATAGTTAACCGGTTTGAAAGTTAATAATTCTCTGTCTCTAATCAACGCTAAGCTCCTTTGTGTTCCCCATCGTGTTGTTAACGTAAGAATAACAATGGTGACACTCCATGCACCACGTGATGTTCTTTGCCGTAATTATCACTAATATTCTACTGAATAAATAGACTAGGAGGCTTCACTTATAAAATAATTATGTAAATTACTTATACATGAATCAATCAATTTAAAACGATATTTTCTAATGTACTTTTTGTCTTTTCCTATTTTGCATAATTCGCTTGTCAAATTTGTTGCATTTAACCTATTGTTCTCAAAATTGAGTTTTATATTCCTTTTCTTCGGCTTAATTGTTGTTGCATACCTACAGACAATAATGGGTATGGCCCCATTCACATAAATACCGTAGTAAATACTGTATGTTGACCTACAGTTGGAGATTCATTGTGGAATACACTTGACTTACTTCTTGACTTGACTTCTTCTACGCGCCGCTGGCAAATCTTATATGTGTTGTTCGTATCCTAAGTATTATCGTTCATTACCAACCTTCATGTGATTATTCTATTCAGTAACCTTCCCTCGATTACAACATTAATAACATAAAAACCTGGCATCATACAGGCATTAGATTCTAAGAAATTAATAAAAATATTCAAAATTCATGGGTGTATGAATAATTTCGTCGTTGACTGTTTGTGTATGTATGGATATTGAAACTTTAAATGTTTTTTTTTAATTTTAGTTTAAGTGATCTAATTAATTATATTAATATTACTTTGATTTCAACTCTTGAGATAACCTTAAGAGAACTTTTAAAATTTAATAATTCCCTTATCTTGGAAGGGGTCTGAGGCCTTATTCGGTAATCTTCCTAGAGATTGTATCTGGATAAAAAGCGCCTACCCGTCTGTGCTATAAACACGTTAGAAGTAATAGAAAGGGTCACTTATCGTCCAGTCAGTACTCCTTTCATGTTTATTGAACAGGAGTAGAGGTTTATCCCTTCTTTCTTGTCTAGGATATGGTTTACCGGTTTCCTTCTTCCATAGCAATAATGATTTAACAGTTTTAAGTTCTTGGTGATCTAACTGATCAGTGGCATCGATTTTTCGTTACGAGGGTACCGGGTTAGCAGTTTTCTGGCTGCTGCTTTCGACTGGCATTAAGAAGCCCGAGTGCTTAGTGAGGCTGCCCTGATCGTGGTAATATTGAGGTATTTGTATTCCCGGTGAGCAAACCTAAGGTCAAATTATGCTTCAGTCTTAGGCACCTTCTGGCCAGTTTGAATTGCCCTAGACGATGGATAGTGATAATTATGTTGGCCTTTTCCTTCTTAAAACAAATCATTTTATGACAAATACAATGAAAAGAAATCCATGCAAACAAAAAAAAAACATCTAATCTCCTTAATCTTTCTTACTCCAATGTTTGTGGCATTCGTTCTAATTTCTGGATCGTTGGATTGTTTTACTCGAAACGGTCTCTAGATGTCTTTGCACTTTTTGAAACTAATTTAAATGCTTCTATTGCTACCAATGAATTCTCTGTTCCAGGTTATCTTCCTCTTTGCCGAAAAGATTTTAGCATACATATGCATGGCCTCGTTGTTTATATTCGGGAAAATCTCCCAATTGCAAGGGAATCTCTTGAGTAGCCAGTTTATCATTTCATGTGCTTTCGGCTTTTGTTATTGCACTCTGTTAGCTATCTCTTATTCCTTTATCACTATCATTCTTCTCAGAACTGTGATATAATACACAGATTTTTTGATAATATAGAAACATCTCTCTCTTTATCTCTTTCTTTCTCTCTCGCTTTCTTTCTTTTGCTCTCTTTCTTTATTTCTCTTTTTTCTTTCTCTTTCTCTTCCTGTCTTTCTTTCTTTCTTTCTTTCTCTCTCTCTCTCTTTGTTTCTCTTTCTTTCTTTCTGTCTTTCTTTCTTTCTCTCTATTTCTTTCTTTCTTTTTCTCTCTTTGTATCTCTTTTTCTTTCTTTTCTTTCTTTCTTTCTTTCTTTCTCTCTCTCTCCTTCTTTCTTTCTCTTTCTCTCTTTATTTATCTCTCTCTTTCTTTCTTTCGATCCCTTTTTTATTTCTCTTTTTCTTTCTTTCTCTCTCTCTCTTTCTTTCTTTTTTTCTTTCTCTCTTTCTTTCTTTGTTTCTTTCTCTCTTCCTGTCTTTCTTTCTTTCTCTTTCTTTCTTTCTTTTTCTTTCTTTCTCTCTCTCTTTGTATCTCTCTCTTTCTTTTTTTTTCTTTTTTTTTTTCTTTCTTTTTTCTTTCTTTCTTTCTCTTTCTCTCTCTCTTTCTTTCTTTCTTTCTTTCTTTCTTTCTTTCTTTATCTCCTTCTTCTTTCTTTCTTTCTTTCTTTCTTTCTTTCTTTCTTTCCCTCCATCCATCTGCGAATATTTTTGTATGTGATGATTTTCATGCTCATCAGGTCAAGTGTCATAAGCATTCTTATGTTACTGATGTTGTTGGTGTTCAGATTTTCAAGTTTTCCATTGTTCACTCTCTCGTCGGGTGACAACATTTCTGACCTCCTACAGGTCTAAGTTAAAGTCACACGTCATGGATTAGAAGTTACAGGTTCATCTCATCAACCAAATTAGCATTTGCAGATCGAACTCCACAGAGGCGCTCGACGCCCGGTTTTCATGCCGAACAAAACTGTTTATTAATATATCTGTAAACTTAAAATGATCAGAAAATAATTGAAGAGACAATCTTTGCAGGTAAAGAAATATTACCATCTATCTAGGGGTCAAATCGAAGGTCAAATTAAAGGTCACCAATTCTGGCTTTATTTATATTCAGATATATAATTAGTTTTTATTGATGCGACACCACAAAATCGTTTCCTTTATTGAATTTTATTACAGATTCTTCTCCAGTATTGAATTCATGCACACGTTTTATTTCTTTTCTTTTTTCAGAATAATTGTCCAAGTTATATAAAACTTAATTCAAGCCAAGCCTTCCATTTGAAACGTTTCTAAACAGCCAGTCATCGTCTTCTTCTTCTTATCTCCTTCTTCTTCTTCTTTTCCCCTCCTCCTCCTCCTCCTCCTCCTTCTCCTCCTTCTTCTTCTTCTTCTTCTCTTTATCCTTCTCCTTCTTATCTTTCTTCTTCTTCTTCTTGTGATGTGTCCCTTCACAAGTCTCTTTTTATGTCTTTTGTAGCTCTTAATAAATGTTATCATTTTGCTATCTATCCTAAACTGTTTGCCAGGGAGTTTATGTGTTTTAACATTTTTTTCTTTATTCCGGATAATTTTCCATGTTATATAAAACTTAATTCAAGCCAAGCCTTCCATTTGAAACGTTTCTAAATAGTCGGTCGTTTTCTTCTTCTTTTCCAAACTCTCTTCCCTCATTATGGACCCTAGAAATTTCAACTCTCTTCCTAATGTTAACTATCATTGTCATTGTCCTTCCTGTCCCCATTTTCACTAGAGCTTCGTCATTGTTCAAGTCTCTTCTTCATCTGTGAAATGAGATTGTCTAGCATTCACTGCCATGCTAGAGGACATATATTGCATAACTTTTCAATACACTTTTTTTGTCTCTAAAGAAATTTTCCTGTTTCTTAATACATTACTTAACTCGTGGAAAACATTTTTCGTTATCACAATGCTCTTTCGAATCTCAGTAACACTCTACAATTTCCTGTCCTTTCTCACTCTTAATAAATATTATCTTTTTGTTATCTCTCCTAAATCTTGTCGCACCATCCATTGACCCAAACTCACTCCAGAGGTCATGCGTTTTATATTCTTTGTCTCTCTAATCTTCAATCTGTCCTGTGAGTATCACATTTTCCAAGCCCTCTTTCCTCATTCTGTAGTACCATATTTCTGTTGCTTTGTTTCTTTTTCATCTGTGAAATGAGATTGTCCTGCATTCACTGCCATATAGGAGGACTTATATTACATAGCAGTTCAGAAATTTTTTCTTTGTTTCTAATGAAATTTTCCTGTGTCTTAATACATTACTTAACTTGTGAAAAACATCTTCCCAATGCCACTTCGGATTTTAGTGTCCCAATTTCTGTCCTCTGATTAAAATACATCGCTGATATTTAAATTATTGTACTTGTTTGATTTTGGCATCTTCAATTTGTAATTTGCATGTTGGGCTGCCTCTTTTGCTGATAACCATACATTCTGGCTTCTTACAATTAATATTTACTCCTTTCTTCTCACTTTCCTTCCTTACATTCTGTAGAAATTCTTGTAGTTTCCTTTCTTTGTCTGCTATCGGCATTGTGTGATCTACATACATATGGTTAAGATTGCGGCCGCCAATAATGCATCCTGTTAGGACTTGTAATATCACTGAATGGGTTAAATAAGTCCGGCGAGAAGTCGTATCCTTGCCTTAGGCTCCTTTCTATTTTTGTATATTTACTGAATCCATGTTCTATCCTTATGCAGGCGGTTTGCTACCGGTATAGTTTCTAGATTAATTTAACATTCTTCCCAAATATGTCTCAGTTGTCTAAAAGTTCCATCAGTACTTTATTAGGAATAATGTCTTTTCGTATCAAGTTCATAAGAACAAAATAAAATAAAACAAAATATTTTAAAATAAAACTTTGCAAATGGCACTATAATTCAATAAATAACATTTTCTTTGTTTATCTGACGCGACAAATGCTAAATATATGTCTATCATTTTTTTTACTAATTTGATGCCAGAGTATTATAGATTTCAATCTATTAGCCTGCAATTCGCTAAATAACTTTCTATTCGACTTTATGTCGCATAACTCTACTCATTCTTTTTGTCAACTTACATGACAACAGAACATACTTTTAACATGTTATCGTCTAATTCACCAAAAAATTTCGTTCGTCTGTCTGACATGGCACAAGTAGAAATCTACAGACACAACAGCTTAATATTTGAGTCTCTTGATGTGATCTATTGGTGTTATCTATTGATGTGATTCCAGAGCATGATGTAGCCCAGCGGTCGACAACCTTTTGAACTTCATGGACCACTAAATGTATAATTTTAAATTTGGCGGACCGCTAACATGATTTTTTTTTAAAAGAAGCTAAATAAATTAATATATTAATAATAGTCAGAAAACTAATTAACTTATTAATATGAAATGCACCCATTAAGGTTATAGTGTAATTATTTAAATTAAACAAATTGAAAATTTTAAGTTTATTAAAGTCCAGTAAAAAGTTGTTTTTTTAAATAATTTTCCAAAATAGTTTTCGAGTATGAATTTGTATCTGGTGCGTAAGCCGATTCTTGAAGATTCCGCTATTAATCCGCTTCTATGCCATGTTTGTAGAAAATTATACTAGTAAACTATCCAGTAACTAGTTATTAACAGAAAGAAACTATTCAGTAAGAAGTATTGAACATGACTTTAAAAGTCATGTTAAATCATACTCTGGCTGCATGATGTCACATTTGAGTCCTTGTGTACTTGTTTTGAATTTAAGACTTGAACATATACACCATCCATAATACGTTTTGTTACACGTCATTTTTTAATGTGTAGCTTCATGAAAATTGAAATAATGTCCCAATATTTCTGCATATCATCAAATATTTCGAACGGGCCACCAGTGGTCCGTGACCATTGGTGGTCCACGGTTTAGCCTATTAACCTATAATTTAGCCGATCACTGGTTTAGCCTATTAATCTATAATTTAGCCGATCACTGGTTTAGCCTATTAATCTATAATTTAGCCGACTACTGATTCAGCCTATTAACCTATAATTTAGCCTACAACTGATTGAACCTATTAACCTATAATTTAGCCGACAACTGGTTTAGCCTATTAATCTATAATTTAGCTGATCGAATAATGAGGTATTATGTACACTATTTACATTATTCGGACTATTGTCCTCACCTTGTCGCCATATTTATTACAACATTTCGGCTTTTCAGTATCTGTCTATATTTCTGAGATGAGGTATTATGTACACTATTTACATTATTCAGATTATTGTCCTCATCTTTGTCGCCATATTTATTACAACGTTTCGGCCTTTCAGTATCTGTCTATATCTCTGAGATGAGGTATTATGTACACTATTTACATTATTCGGACTATTGTCCTCACCTTGTCGCCATATTTATTACAACATTTCAGCCTTTAAGTATCTGTCTATATTTCTGAGATGAGGTATTATGTACACTATTTACATTATTCGGACTATTGTCCTCATCTTTGTTGCCATATTTATTACAACGTTTCGGCCTTTAAGTATCTGTCTATATCTCTGAGATGAGGTATTATGTGCACTATTTACATTATTCAGACTATTGTCCTCATCTTTGTTGCCATATTTATTACAACGTTTCCTTTCAGTATCTGTCTATATTTCTGAGATGAGGTATTATGTACACTATTTACATTATTCGGACTATTGTCCTCATATTTGTCGCCATATTTATTACAACATTTCGGCCTTTAAGTATCTGTCTATATTTCTGAGATGAGGTATTATGTACACTATTTAGATTATTCGGACTATTGTCCTCATCTTTGTAGCCATATTTATTACAAGGTTTCGGCCTTTCAGTATCTGTCTATATTTCTGAGATGAGGTATTATGTACACTATTTACATTATTCGGACTATTGTCCTCATATTTGTCGCCATATTTATTACAACATTTCGGCCTTTAAGTATCTGTCTATATTTCTGAGATGAGGTATTATGTACACTATTTAGATTATTCGAACTATTGTCATCATCTTTGTTGCCATATTTATTACAACGTTTCGGCTTTTCAGTATCTGTCTACATTTCTGAGATGAGGTATTATGTACACTATTTACATTATTCAGACTATTGTCCTGATCTTTGTCGCCATATTTATTACAACGTTCCAGCCTTTCAGTATCTGTCTATATTTCTGAGATGAGGTATTATGTACACTATTTCCATTATTCAGACTATTGTCCTCATCTTTGTCGCCATATTTATTACAGCGTTTCGGCCTTTCAGTATCTGAGCAGTGACAGTATCATACTTGAACTCAATCTTCTGGCCATGTGAGTTAGCTCTACTATTCATATATGCAAGTTAATGGTGTATAAGCGAGGTCTATTGTAATATCCTGGGGGTTATTGTGTGGTCGGTAACTGTTATATTTCAAATTATTCTTGAGACTGTTGAGTAGAAATAATTATGGACCCAAATGCAGTTATTGCATAGTGTTGGCTTGTTAAATTTTACTCATGATTTATTATTTGTCTGTATTTCTGATATGAGGTATTATGTACACTATTTAGATTATTCGTACTATTGTCCTCATCTTTGTTGCCATATTCATCACAATGTTTCGACCGTTGTACGCTTCGCTCTTCTTCAGGGGGTTGGAATGTCGAACTGAACCCTTTATTTCGCTAGCTGGGGTAGACTCTTCTAGTTCCACGTGCCATGTCTAATGGATATCAGTTATCAGTTATCTCCTGTTAATTCCCCTCTCCAAGTTCTCCAACGCCTTAACCAGGTATTGAACTCACACTCTTCGGGTCCTATCATTGGATCTAACTAACTACTTTATCCACTATGTCATGCGTCCTTGATGATATTTAAGAATATCGTTTCGTGTTTAAATTTGTTGTCGAAGCGACCGAAAGGCGGGGTGGTGGTGGAGAATAAGCGTTCGCCTCGTGATATTTATTAACGTTAGGTGCTGTACCCGTGTTTATTACTGCAAGAAAAATCCTTAAAAAATGTTAGATTAAAAAAAAAAACACACTGCTAGTTGAAATCTTTTGTAAAAACCTCTATGGTATTTAAATTAAAAATTCATGATAGTAACGATTCCCCACATAAAATATAATCCAATAAATACCATCATTGCTTCCTTTCAGAACCAAAGTCACCAATCAGGCCCTGCAAAAGGATAAACTGAAATATCGCCCAAAGACGTAGAAAATTATTCATCGCGTGCTATTAATATCAGCGCATTATACAGTGGTTGTTATTTTTGTCTCAGTTAATCACGGATTGGAGGTCCTTTTTGAGACTACGGCCAGGTCAATGCCGGATTTACTACTGAGACAGGAGTAAATGGTAGTAATATTTTTAGGAGATAACAATGATTAACTTATAGACAAGTCAATTAATTAACCCATAGCTGGGGAGAGAAGAGGTGGATACATACTTTTACGATGAAATTTCCGCGTAAGAAAATATAACGAAACCTGACTGGAAATGGAACTCAGCTCTCCGATTTCCAGTTCCGAGTTTTCATCCATTACACCACTCGCACACCCAAGCTTATAACACCTGGTATTCCAAAGCAGTCATCCATTTCAGTATAGACCAATCTCAATGTTGCTTAACTTCAGTGATCGTACGGGAATTGATACTTCAGGGTCATAAGCCACTCGAGGTAGAATATGATATAAGTGACGCAAATTACAAGTAAATGTGGGTTAACTCTGGACTTGAACAAGTTAAGATTATAGTGATCGGTGAAGCATCCTCCTGGTAGTCGGTTCTACAAAGCAACGACTCAATGGAAGAATCTGTTCGAGTGGAGCTTACATCTCACCAATGGAATGACGGTGGTACGCGCATGCGCTTTTGAACACGGGCCTTGGTTGATGGTACTCATCCCAATTTTGGAAAGCCTTTATTTCTTGATTTATCTTACCTGCATGAGTTTTTCTAATTGAATAAAGCACTTTGTTTGTAATTGTGTGGCGCCATTCTACAGACTCCGATGTAGGAGCATCTGTCTAAAAATTTAGTGGATTTTTTTTTCGTCTGGAGCCATTTTTAATCACTTATCATACCTCCCTCAATATACAGAGTTTCCCTACAAAATTGACATCATTTTAAATTCGAATATCTGACTACATGCCCTAGACAGACGAAACTAAATAGGCTTCATGTTGAACAAAAAATACGTAGTTGTTTATCAAAATTCAAACAAGATATTCAAAGAATTGTAGATTGTAGAATCACAAATATTCAATATACGCACTAACTGTGACACGACACAAGTCAAGTCGGTAGTCCAGCTTCTGCCAAACACGTTGTAGCCTGTCTTCCGTAACAGTCCCCCCTCGCCTCACCGATTCTCTACTTAAGTTTCTCTAGGATTCTAGGAAGAGTGAGTATATAGACCTGTTCTTTCACATAGCCCCCCCCCCCCGCAAAAAAAAATCACACGCTGTTAAGTCAGTTGAACGTGGTGGCCATTTCAACAGCATATTGTCATTATCGGTGGAACGGCCGATTCACTTTCCTGATAGATTCTCATTAACATTAAATAGAAGATACATTCTTCTATCGTCCGGTTCATACTCCTCCCCAGTTTATTGAACGGGAGTAAAGGTTTATCCCTTTTTCCCTGTTTAGAATTGAGTTTCTGGTTCCTTCTAAATTCTACTTTCACACTATAGGCCAATTTTCTCTGACTGAACTTTGAAATGTTATTCACTAATAAAATCTTGATCAGTTCTAGTCTGGAGTTAGCTGCTATCTTTCCTGGATAGCCCCCAAGAACTTTACTTCTTGCCCTTTCCTACGCTCATGCAACACCACACAGTAACCCTCTACCTTTAGTGGCTCTTGGGACTTTTATTGTGGGAACATTAGTAAAAATAAAAAGAAGATAACTCCGCACAGTCGACTTAATTTTTACATATTTTCTTAAAATTTGAGATCATTTGAGCTAGAATTGGTTATTTTATTGGACTACAAAATAATATCATTTTTTTTTGTTTTGGTGTAGGACACGCTCTATTAGGGAGCGGTTTGTAAATGACTCATCATAGGAAAAGGTCGGAATCGAATTCAATGTCAATCAGGAACCTTTGATCTAAGAAGTGTTGATCCTGTAATGACCCGAATATGTACTTGGTTCTCAAAGGTTTACAGTATCTGCACCGTAATAAAAACGAAGTCAAACCAGCTGAACTTAGGATATCATTATCATCATCCTTTGATCTCCCTATGGCTTGTTAGAACTCCACTGAAAATCCTTTTTATGCTATTCGGTCCTGCATTGCTGTCTCTGATCCCCAATGTCCAACCCCGTGCTATGGTGTCTTAGAAAGTTAATCTTCGTGAGAAGACACTTCCAGAAGGAGGCCATGGTGGTAAAGATGAGACGATTTCCCTGTCCGATCAATGGCAATGGGCAGCAAACTGTAATCATTTTTGTTTGAGCTTAAGAGAGATTGGTCTCTGTTCTCCGTAAATTTTGGTAACCGTTGTATGGGATCTCCAACTGATGATATACACAAAACAATCGAAGGTGAGAAGTTATATAAACGCCCGGCTTATGGGGGACAGGTAGAGTCTCTCACACCCTCACAAGAAGATCAAACATTCAAAGAAAGACCAGAAACCGCATACCCTCTACGACCGATGATAATTTGATTGGTCCAGAAGGGAATAAGCATTTATTTTACTGACTTGTTCGCTCCATTCGGAGCTTGCAAGGTGGTACATAATGGACGAGAAGAGGAAGTCTCTTTTGGTGTGGGCATACGCTGCTGTAAGGTCGACAAAGCAGAACACAGTTTCCTATTAGAGAGACAAGTAATTTCGTGGAGTTGTTCATTGACATATATGCTTTCATAATACCAGAACGAAAACGAACTGGGTCGTGAGGAGTTGACTTTCATAAAACGATGAGATCCTCGTTAATATAATGGCCATTTCGCCATGATGGACCCAATTGTGATATTTCTGTGTGTGTAAGGGTCTTTAGAGCTTTGACATGAATATTCATCATCTTTAAGGCAACTAATCATCATCAACCAGCTTGAAAACATGCATGCCACTCAAAACTTTGTTTCACCTAAAACTGTTTTCTAAAAATCTGATAAAGCATTTTGAGTGTCTTGATAGCAAATTTTCCAAGATTCATGTAATGTTCCCATATTGTTAAAACCTGTCAGCCATCATATAAAGTGTAGAACTGTTCTAATATTATAAAAGCTTGTGTAATAGTTAAACACGGCACAAAACCTATTGGGAGAGTGACTCACTGTTAGTTGTACACTGTTGAATGGTGTAATCTCAATCTGTACAGCTCAGGAACTTTTCAATGGTGCAAACTGTTCAATGGTATAATACCAGCCTGTACTGTTCAGTAATTTTTTTAATACCACTTCATTTACAATTTTGTATGTGATCTTGTCAGACTAGAGACAACATACATATTTTTGAATCAACAAATGTTTGATTTCTTTGTTTGATCACTTGAACATAAACGAGAAGAACACCCAAAACAATTATAAAAATATCTGGTTTTATTTATTTTGTTAAACTTTGTTATATTAATGAATAGCAGCATGGCCCGGCGTTGCCCGGGCTTGATTCAAAAATCGTACGACTCATACAGCAATCTAAAACACTTAAAACATTTGTGCCCTTCCTTGCCTTTAAAGGAGTGCCCTTTGCCGCGCTGATGTTGTTACATGCCTTACTTCTTGCCTATCTCACATTGCGAATTTTTTCTAAGCTCTATACTAAACATTAAACCTGTTACGAATAAAGAACTAAACAAAATGAACACAAAACGATCACCTTTAAAAAAGGACTCGTAACTGGAAAAACCGAATGAAAAAAAATGTTAACAACAAATACTTTTTCACACCCAACCCAGTTCTGCGGAATCAGAATGAACGTTGAGTTTAAGCAAGCGAATGAGCCAATTGGAGTAAAGTGCCATGAAGATTTAAATTTATCCCACTTGTGACAAATGCAGCTATCGATTTTTTGCATGTTAGCATGATAGTTAACATTCGTGTCAGTCAGCTGTTGGCTCTCACGCTGGCCAATAGCATCTTCCTGCCTATTCGTGGCAGCCAGCTATTGGCTCTCACTCTGGTCAGTAGAAAATGGCTGCAAAATACATGAAAAGTGCTGTAGAAGCATGAAAAAAAATCGATTACTTCCACTATCGATGGAAGTTGGGAAATGCACGGTCGGTCTTGGTCTTTGCGCTAACTTGGAGCATGTGCATATAAATTTTGGTGTAAATCCATCGAAAATTGCGGTCGTGCATTCGTTGCACACACGCACACATCCTGCCTTTTATAGATAGAGATAAAAGAATGTTATACATTGATTATTTGGTCCAATTTGCTTGTATATGTACAGTTTCAGGACTGATAATTTTTCTCTGTTACATCGATGCATTCAATGAATTCGGAACTTGGAAGATAGTTTCTAATGGATGAGAAGAGGAAATCTCTAATTATGTCGTCATATGCTGCTGTGAGGTCAACAAAGCAGGTATACAATTTCCTATTAGAGAAGTAAGCAATTTCTTGGAGTTATTTGATGACCTATCTGTCATCATTGCATCCCTCACCAGAACGAAAATTAAACTAGGTCGTAAGGAGCCTCGTTAATATAAATATTAATACATTGACTATGATAGATCCGATTGAGATACTTCTGTATGTGTAAGTGATTTTAGGGATTTGATTTGAATATTCATAATTCTTTAGGACAACTAATCATCATCAAGCAGTCTAAAAATATTCATGCCACTGAAAATTTTGTTTCAACAAAAAAATGTTTTCTAAAAATCTGATAACCATTTTGAGTGTCTTGATAGCAGATTTTCCAAGCTTCATGTAATATTCCTACAGGCATAGCTTAAGAATTGAAATTTTCCATTTTATTTCATCTTTTTGTAAAATTATTCTTAATAGATTGTCAAAATTTAAATGCTTCCATTTTATATTAACACAACTCCAACTAAATTTCTAATTTAAAAATTGTTATGGTCCAGGTTCTTGTACCACGGTGATGGTCCAAGGTAGAACCAATAAAGAGGAACTCGAACACGGATATGGAATAACACATATATTACAAACAGGAGTATATACAGAGAAGTAGAAAGTGTTAGTATGAACAATCAGATTTAGTAGAGAGAACAATGTAGTCTCGACCAGTATCACTATTCCAATGTCTTGCAGTAATTGTCTGACTCTGTTTCAGACTGCCTCTGACTGACTGACCTCACTCCAGCCTTCAGACTGAACAGTATTTAGTCACCGCCGCCCACGAGGGCATCATGTGACCCAAGGCCGGTTTAACGTGGGATCTCCGAACCCGTAGGCTCGGCAGAAAAATATGCCCTTTGAACCCGTATAAACGGGTTCAGGGTCGGTTTACCTCACCGAAAGAGACCCCGCCCTTCGGCGTAGCCTCGTTCGGGTTCCTTCCCGCCCGAAGGCAGAGAGTTCAACCGATCAGCCGGTCGCCCGACTTCGGACTCAAATCTCTGCTTCCTCTTGAGGCGCAGAATTTATTACGTATGGAATAGTCCATTATGTTATTATGGGTAAGATCCCATAACAAAAATGATGCAATATAATTTTTGTATCTTAAATTAATGTTAGCTATTCTTCATATTAATTTTTTTTAAAAGTGCAAGCATAGTCTAGGAAGAGATTATATAGACTGGGACTCTAATTTCCTCCTTGTCGTATTCCAGGAGAAGTTTTGAATGATACGGTAGTGGAGTCGAGATATGTAAGATTCTGTAGAGCGATAAAGTTAATCTATTAGGTCGATACATTCAATAAATGTCGGTGCTTGTAAAGCGGCTTATAGTAGACGAGAAGAGGAAGTCTCTATTAATATGGGTATACGCTGCTATGAAGTAATTTAGTGGAGTTGCTTGAGGACATATATGCTTTCATTACACCCCTCATCAGAACGAAATACAAACTGGGTTGTGAGGTGTTAAGTTTCATTAATGGATGCGAGCCTCGTTAATATAATGTTCATTAATACTTTCCCTATGATGGATCCCATTGGGATACCTTTAAATACTTAACCTTAAACTATTCTACGTTCTTCTACATATACAATGTTAAAATAAAAGAGACCGTGTGTATCATGCCAACGTTTTTCAATGTATGCAAATTAACAACGATGAATTCTTTTTTTATATATTATAATTTCTTTTAAGCATTCCCCCCAAGCAAGGCGGGGAGCCACTAGGACGCAAGGGGTTACAGAAAGTTTAGAGCAAGATCAGATAGGAGTGATAGAAGAAAGGATGAGGGTAGTGGATAGATCAAGGCAACTGGAGATGTCGATTATAGCTCACAGGGAAACAGGAATAGGGAAGGGAGTTCCACAGGCGAGTGGTGCGAGATATGAAGCTATTAGAGTAGAAGAGACGGCTACTTTTAGGAGTTTCGACAGTGAAGGGGTGAGAGCGGGATGCCAGCCTCGTAAGGCGCTTGAACACATGACGTCTGGGAACCAGCGAATGCAGCTCCTCGGAACAATTTCCATGAAAGTATTGTTCGAGTTCCACGTGCCATGTTTGATGGATGTCAGTTATCAGTTATCTCCTGCTAATTTTCCCTCTGAAAGTTCTCCACTGCCTTAAACATGGCACGTAGAACTAGAACATTCTACCCCAGTGATCGAAATAAAGGGTTCAGTTCGAAATTCCAACCACCTGACGAAGGCCGGAGCGTACAACGGCCGAAACGTTGTGACAAATATGGCGACAAAGATGAGGACAATAGTCCGACTAATGTAAATACTATACATAATACCTCATCTCAGAAATATAGACAGACTCTAAAGAAATCCTTATTATTTACCATTTTATGACATTGCAACATTTTCTTATTTAGTACAGTACAGTCATTACTTTTCGAATATTTGTATCGAGTGTATATACTCCTGATCAAAAATTTAAAACCACTTCAAAAATTTTTTTAAAGAGACTGTTTTTCATGGAAAAATTTTAAACATTTCTTACTTAGGTTATTAATTTTATAATCTAAAACGTTATGTAGAAAAATGTTATACAGTGTAACCCGGATGTAAGAGACCCGGATATAAGAGAAACCCGGATATAAGAGAGATTTTCTCTGGTCCCAAATTAGAGCCTGTGTTAATGTATATAAAATAGACCAAACCCGGATATAAGAGAAACCCGGATATAAGAGAGATTTTCTCTGGTCCCAAATTAGAGCCTGTGTTAATGTATATAAAATAGACCAAACCCGGATATAAAAAACCGGATATAAGAGAGATTTTCTGGTCCCAAATTAGAGCCCGGATGTATATAAAATAGACCAAACCCGGATATAAGAGAAACCCGGATATAAGAGAGATTTTCTCTGGTCCCAAATTAGAGCCTGTGTTAATGTATATAAAATAGACCAAACCCGGATATAAGAGAAACCCGGATATAAGATACTTCGTCTCCGGTCCCGACAACTCTCTTATATCCGGGTTACACTGTAATCCGAACATTTTATTGAGAAATTGACATTTGTCTCCATAACCTTTTAGATTATAGAATTAGTAACCTTAAGTAAGAAAAAGTTTATAATGTATTCATGACAAACAGTCTCTTATAAAAAAATTTTCAAGTGGTCAGAAGTTTTTGATCAGGAGTGTGTATATATATATATATATATATATATATATATATATATATATATATATATATACATATATGTGTGTGTGTGTGTGTGTGTGTGTGTCTGTGTGTGTGTGTGTGTGTATACATATATATATATATATATATATATATATATATATATATATATATATATATATATATGAAGTCGTAGCCTCTGTCTATGTTTGCTTTTTCTATCAAACTCCTCCTAGGGTTTTGCAGATAAACCCTCATAACCATATACGTGGATAAGTATATTTCATTTTGATCAAATGAGGTACCGGAGTGGGGGGGTCACAATTCCCCCCCACTGAATTTTTTCCCCGTTGATATAAATTAAATTTGAATTTGAACAAGTGAATGACTCCTAGACTACAGGGATAAGTATATTTCATTTTGATCAAAGGGGGACCCCGCTTGGCACAAATCCCTTACTTAATTTTTTCCCTTTGATTTGACTTAAATTTGAATTTCCACAAGGGAATTACTCCTATCCTAAATATAGACGGAGAAAGCCAGAAAATGGAGGTCACAGCCGCAAGATCAAAATGAGACAAGATTAGCATCAAATTGAGCAAGAAATCACCAGTCATATTTGCTGCGACAATTCAACTGTAATATGAATCTGCTCATTAATTCATTCAATCTAGTATTGCATCAAGTACATATCAATGTGGTCAGATGAAGCTGTTTTTGCACAAATCTGAACAAGGGAATGACTCCTATCCAAAATATAGAAGGAGAAAACCAGAAGATGGAGGTCACATTGGAAAGATCATTGAGTAATATGCATATTTTTTCTCAACAAATTATAACAATGATTTAAAATCAATCATTATTTTCTTATAAAAAATGTGACACGCTCCAAGGTAAGGGTAATTCGGCTAGTATATATATATATATATATATATATATATATATATATATATATATATATACAAGTATAGGATTGGTGTATACGGAATAAATTCCAATAGCCAACAAATACTATTCTTAAAAGAGTGTTCAATACAGAGTAGAGCAAATATAATTATTTATTCGAAAATTAAAACATAAATATGTTAGAAAATCACTACAAAAATGGCCATTTTGTTTCAACATTTCTGGTGTTTTATCAAGTGATGGTGTTGAATGGAGAAAACTCTTTTTTCTACATTCAACACCATCACTTGATAAGACACCCGAAGTGTTGAAACAAAATGGCTATTTTTGTAGTGATTTTATAACATATTTATGTTATAATTTTTGAATAAATAACTATATATATATATATATGTGTGTGTGTGTGTGTGTATCGCTTTGTTAATAATCTTTTTTGCTTACTTTTGTGCTTTTCATATTTTTACTTCCTTTTTAGTCACTAAAATACGTTCATGGCACGTATCCTTCACTCCGCCATGATTACTTCTGTCTATCACCCCCACATAATGTTCTCTCTGTTACACATATCTCATCACCTTTGAATATCTCCTCTCACCATCGATTAGACGCTGAAATAATAATAATAATAATGATAATAATAATAATAATAAGCTACCCTACTCATTACTAGTCTTTTTTTATTTTCTTCCTATTTCTTCTTTTAATTCTTATCTTTAAGCTACAATGAAACTATGCGATGCCTTAATGGCTACAAATCGTCTACAACAAATTGAGTCTACAAAAAAAAAGAAACCTCGAAAGAATAAAAATTATATTCAATTTACTCTTTCAAAAAAGTTGTTCATAACCTGCAATAATTCGCGTGTAATCACGTTAAGCTAGCAAAGAAATCGGGTCGATTCCAATAAATATCGAAACGACCAACTCTCGTGGAATAATCTCGTCAAGCGAAGTCACGTTCGACTGAGATCCGATTAATGGGGTTGCAATAATGAGGCTAAAGAAAATACGGAATAGAATTAACAGGGGAAATAACAATGGCAATAAATGGACTTTGAGAAGTAGGCATTTTAAACCTCACTATCTTTAAATGGGCATCAGATGACCGATTGTCATGACCTTGTGCCAAATTAGGCTAACATAATTAAATATCAATAATTGAAAAATCCAGATAGTTATAGAGCGCGTCAGATGACCCAGTGTTATGTCGTTGTGTCAGATTTTGCTAAGTTAATTAGATATTAGCCAATTCAATATCGCAAGAATTAAAAAAAAATGACCCGCTGTTATTGACCTTGAACCAAATAAATGTAGATTTTTTTAACCTATCCCAAGCGGAGGATATTTCTATTTGTCCCCGAACAACTTTGGGTACGTCACTAAAAATAATAGTAGGCATTCGTTTATATGGCGAGAAAAAAGCGGCAGCTCCCTGCTTAGCAAAAATCCAGTCTCTGTGCGACACTGAAATCCAAAGGCGCATTGGGATAGCGAAAGATGTCTTTCAAAAGCTTAGCAAAGTATTAAGAAACAGGGAAATTTAAATATCTGGGAAGTGTTATAACAAAGGACGGAAAGTGTGACACTGAAATCCGAAGGCGCATTGGGATAGCGAAAGATAGCTTCCAAAAGCTAAGCAAAGTATTAAGAAACAGGGAAATTTAAATATCTGGGAAGTGTTTTAGCGAAGGTCGGAAAGTGTGACACTGAAATCCGAAGGCGCATTGAGATAGCGAAAGATGTCTTACAAAAGCTAAGCAATGTATTAAGAAACAGAGAAATTTAAATATCTGGGAAGTGTTTTAACAAAGGACGGAAAGAGTGACACTGAAATCCAAAGGCGCATTGGGATAGCGAAAGATAGCTTCCAAAAGCTAAGCAAAGTATTAAGAAACATAAAAATTTCATTAGAAATAAAGAAAAGACTAGTGGAATGTTAAGCAATATCGGATGACTTTTCACAGATGAAGAAGAAACCTGAAGCAACAGAAATTGTGGTTCTGCATAAGGATGCTAAGAATTTATTTTATTTTGTTCTTATCAACTTGATACGAAAAGACATTATTCCTAATAAAGAACTGATGGTACTACTAGCCACCTGAAACATTTTTGGGAAGAATATTAAAATAATCCGGTAGCAAACGACCTGCATATGGATAGAACATGAATTCAGTAAATATACAAAAATAGAAAGGAGCCTAAGGCAAGGATACGGCTTCTCGCCAGATTTATTTAACCCATGCAGTGAGGCGATTCTGAGAGAATTACAAGTCCTACCAGGATGCATTATTGGTGGCCATAATCTTAAAAAAATATATGCAGATGACACAATGCTGATAGCAGACAAAGAAAAGAAACTACAAGAATTGATACAGAAAGTAGGGAAGGAAAGTGAGAAGAAAGGACTAAACATCAATTGCAAGAAGTCAGAATGCATTGTTGTCAGCGAAAGAGGCAGCCCAACATGCAAATTACAAATTGGAGATGCCAAAATCAAACAAGTACAATAATTTAAATATCAGCGATGTAAACAGAGAACAGAAATTGGGACACTAAATTCTGAAGGGGCATTGGGATAGCGGAAGTTGATTTTCACAAGTTAAGTAATGTATTAAGACACAGGAAAATTTCATTAGAAACAAGGTAAAAAGTTCTGAACTGCTATGTTATATAAGTCCTGCTATATGTCAGTGAATACAGGACAATCTCATTTCACAGATGAAAAATAAATGAAGCAACAGAAATGTGGTTCTACAGAATGAGGAAAGAGGGTTTGGAAAATGTGATACTCACAGGACATATTTTAAACAAGAGAGACAAAGAAAAAAACGTATAACCTCTCGAGCAAACTTGAGTCAATGGATAGTGGAACGAAGTTTTAGGAATCAAACAATTACAACAATTTAAATATCTGAAAAGTATTTTGAACAGAAGTCAGATATTGGGACACTAAAATCCGAAGGGGCATTGGGATAGCGAAAGATGTTTTTCACAAGTTAAGTAATGTATTAAGCAAGAGAAAATTTTCATTAGAAACAAAGAAAAGATTCCTCAACTGTCATGTAATATATGGCAATGAATTCTGGTCAATGGAAAGAAATAGAAAGGAGTATTATACTTAACATTATGATTTAGTGGTCTATTTGTTTTTTCTCGACTCATGTCAAACCTCAGGGTTACTATATGTAGTGGTATGTTAGTAAAAATTGACCTTTTGTAGATGTCTGTTTATGGCTGCGGGAATAACATGACCACACAATTTATATTAAACGTAAAAATCATACAAAACATGAAATGGAAGAAGGAACAAAATGATTTTAAAACATAACATTTCTATTTATTTGTGGTATTGATGTACATACGTAGAAGTTAAAGATCTGTTGGAGTTATGTCCCTTAGCCTGGGAATATTTTTATCTGAACTCACAAAAGTTGAATTAATTATAAAGCTGAGAAATGCTTAATAAACAGTAGTTTCAGAAGAATATTTAAGGAGAAAAGTTCTTGTTGCATGTTTGGAAATGTTCTGCATGTTTGTAATGTAGGCTGGACAAGTTCGTACGTACGTGCGTGCGTGAATATGCTTTTAACGTCTGACCGCCTATGGTCGAGACGAGAATCCTTTTGCAACTACATCTGGTAGCGAGAAGAAAGAGGGAAAGCAACCTCGTGTCTGTTACTTATATTTGATGTAATCCCGTGACAGGCTCACAGAAAATGGCGGGAAAACTTGACTTGGTCACGCGCTGGAAAAATATTTGTACGTGGGTGGATTGCCACGACCACTTGTGTGTTTATTGACCAATTAGAAGCTGATTTTTCCTGAAAATATTTACTAAGCTGAGTAGGTTCTCTGATCCACCTTTTGCACAAAAATGTACAAAATTCAACATTCATAAGAAAGTGGTAGCTTTTTACCGTGTTTGGATGTGACCGCAAGGGAGCTTAGGTTTAAAATCAGGGTTTTCTTTCTCCTAGATAGACTGTCTTCCCTGGCTGACTAGCTACCCGTAGCTAAAAAATAAACTGTTGTAGAAAAAGGCCTAACGAATAAAGGAATACATTAGAAATATAATCATCGCAGCAATAACTGACAAGAAAACATCGAATTTATCAAATTTGAATATTTCGACGCGGTGCAGTGAGTTCGATCTTCATTCGGTGCTCCACACTTTCGACATTGTCCTACATTTTTGGTAGAACTTCGTCGTGGTGTAATGTTCAGCAAGCTTGTCTTTCTAGATCAGTTACGATTGAGTAGTGAGTTAGATTCTCACTGTGTGCGCCGTACTTTCGGCCTTGTGCCACATCTAAGCTATGTTTTTAAAAAAAATCACCGTCGAAGCTGGAAAAAATATATTTTTTTTATTTATGTGTTCATAAACATTTCTATTATAAATAAAATTTCAAATATATATTTTTTTTTCGCAAAAACATACGGACAAATATAGAAATAGACCTCCACATCTGCATCTGTGAGCGTCACAGATGCAGATGTGGAGCCTCCATCGATGTGTTTGGTTTGCATCCTCTCTCCTGTCGTCGTAGTGCCGTCCGCTTTCCATGGCATGCAGCCATTAACGACATCATCAGAAGAGGTTTGGATGCAGCTGGGTTCCCTTCCCAAATCAAACCCGTAGGCCTCGACCGCGGTGATGGAGAGAGGCCGGATGGCATTACCATTTTCCCTTTTAAAATGGGGAAGTCGTTGATTTGGGATGCGACCTGTGCGGATATATTTTCGGCCGGTAATTTGATCAGGTCCACGGTTGAGCCGGGGTCCGTCGCCTGGGACACAGAGATGAAAAAAATAGTTAAATATTCTTCTCTTGCTGATAGATTGATTTTTTTTTTACTCCTGTGGCAGTGGAGACTTCAGGGGTTATTGTCCCTCGTTCGATGGCGTTCCTTCGGAGGATTGGCGCGATTGCGCCTCGATTAAGGAGTGAGCCTCGCAAAACGGAGTGGCTCTTGCAGCGTGTCTCACATGCGATGGTTCGAGGTAATGCTTTCTCCATCATTACGGCTGGCAGAGGATAGAAAAAAAATTGTTTATAGTTACTTTGTTCAAACCTTTTTTTCAATAAATAAATTTCTCATGACTTAAAAAAAAAATAATTGAAATAGAACCTGAAAAATTATTTATAAAAGGTGACGTCATCAAACGTCAAGATGACGTCATTAGTTTCAGACGCAATCGGTCCGGGAGAGGTGTCGCGGCGAAAGCGGTTCCGGCGGGGAGTTTCTCGCTTCCTTCCGCCTGCCTAGCCGTGCCCGATTCGGCCAGCGCTTGCCGTCTTCGTCCCGTCGTCCGCTTTTCCCCCTTTTCCTCCGTCCGTCCCGTATCGGTTCCTCCACGATTTTCCCGTCGCCGGGAGATGACGCAAGGGGCTCAGGCGCTTGTGGCGGGGGGAGAACTCACGGGGGTGCAGCCTCAAACTTTCTCACTGGCGATGGTTCGAGGTAATGCTTTTCTGCATCATTTCGGCTGGCAGAAGATAGAAAAAATTGTTTATAGTTACGTTGTTCTGGAATTGTCATCAATGGTCAGCTGAACTTGTTTTGTTTCAATGATGAAAGGTTAAAGAAAAATAGCTGCAAAGTTTTAAACAACTTAAGTCATAATTTTGAGCTCGATAGCATTTTAAATATGGCGGACAACTCTCCGACCGGCTTTTCACAATTCTAAAATAACCTGTCTATGATAAAGTAATTGAAACTCACCTGAAGCGAGCTGAATGTGTAATGCTCCTCATGCCAATGACACTTCCACCGAGCTTCTCTACGGCATATGACTTCACTGAATTTTAATGTGTTCCTCTCGAATTTATATTTAAACTGGGGTCATCAGGAGAGAATGTGCACCGTTTCGGGTCCTTCCTCTCAACGGTTTCAGTTGCACACTGGCCCCCTCACTTATGTGAGGCCCCATTATAACGATATACAAGTGTTGTAGATAAACTAGTTCAAATGTGTAACGGCGAAATTAAATTTACGAAAATTCCGAAAATCGGCAAACCTCGCGTCCTGAGAATGCAACGTGAACCTCATTACGCATTCACGATCAGTCATGTCATGCCGTCATGTCCACTGAAACACTCCACGGAGTATTTCGTTTTTTCCATATCCACATAGAACTATTCTCAGTTATTTCTATTAGGCGTTTTATACTTTTGGCCCTATTACGCCCTTTGATTCCAATTTGGCCCAGAAATTGGTACAGAGTGCCTGAAACGAAACCCCTTGCTCCGATTTCCACTGCTCTAACAATTACATTATACCCCTCCTTTATTAGCTCTGATTTTAGATTTTCATGTTTATTAATTTTATAATCGTGGCTTTGTGCCATCCGGTTTTCATATGGTACTGTTAATTCAACCAGGATGATTTTATAGTTCACCCTTGACAGAAGAACAATATCTGGTCGCAGACCTTTACTTGATATTATTTTGGGCTAATCATTACGCCAACCAGGAAGGTCTGCAGATACCTCCCAGATGCCACCAGAACTAAGGAAATTTTTTCCGGGTATAGCATGACATTTGCTTGTTTGCTTAGAATCGACATATCTTTTTTCTTCTGCAACAAATTTCTGGGCTGAATTAGATGACTCAGACTTCATATATTTCTTTAAAATTTTGACCAGCTCATCCAAAACACTATTGTGCCTCCATGTATATCTTCCATTGACAAAGGGCTGTTTTACAGGAACTAAGAACATGTTCTAATGTTTGTGGATTTTCCTTACACGGGGGAAAAGTAGGATCACTCTCTTTCTTCGATTTAACAAGGTTGTTCTTAGATGGTAGCAGGTCATACGTGGAACGTATTAAATAGCTCAACCTGAGTGGAGCCATCGGCCAAATGTCCTTCCAAGTAATAGATTTCTCCCAGTTTGTCCATTGGCCGTGTTGGGATTGTTGCACTCCTTTTACAAGTCTTTTTTTATCTTCTTCGTTCATCACATTTTGGATGACCATGTCACGGCGATCTTTACCAGAAGTTTTCGACCACCATTGCCTTTTATTTAGTCCTAACCTTTGTTTCCCTGCTTGAGTGTATCCGATGACTAGATTGTCTTTAGCATTTGTTATCGTCACTCTGACTTTCCACTTTCTCCCTGTTTTTAATGTAGGCTTTAATGCTTTTATTGGTTTATCCTTGGAGTCATCCAACATCATTTGAATTCTAATTTTTCCGGATTTATACTCTTCCACAATCGATTTAAATAGCAACTTTAGTTTTGCATGTCTGCAGTACAATGCGATATCACACAAACCTGGAGGCAAACCCAACCATTTTCGGATGTATTTATTTATTTTCCTTTCCATTGACTCAATTGTACTCATTCCAAATTCGTACACAAGTATGGGCCATAGTAGCTTTGGAATGAGCACATGCTCTAAGCACCATACCTTGTATTTTCCTTTTAGAGGACAAAGATCTATCTTATGGAGATCTTCTTGTAATGACCTGGATGTTTCTTTTACTTGGTTGGTATCTTTTAAGGATTGATCGTACCACCGACCTAAACTTTTCACTGATTTTTCTGATACAGTAGGGATTCTTTTTTGGGCTACTACAAAATTTATGTTTTTTATTCAACTTTTCTTTTGTAAGAGAAAGACTTCTGGACTTGTTTGGTTTAAATTTCATTCTACACCAACTTATCAGGTCGTCTATCAAGCTTAATATCTTGTGAGTTGAACTTACTTTGGATGAGAGGATTGTAGTGTCATCCATGAACGCTTTCACTGGTGGCATTTGACAACCTCCACCAAGCTCAACAACATCGGCCTTGTCGTTTGTCGCTTTAGAATAGAATCAATATCACGCTGTAAAATAGAAACATTTTACTTGTAAATATCTAGTTTTGATCGCCATAAGTGTACCAGGCTTACATGACGTTGAAACAGTGGTTCTTGTACGATCAGCGAAGTTAAGTAACATCGAGCCTAGTCAGTACCTTGATGGGTGACCGCTTGGGAAGACCAGATATTGCAAGCTTGAATGCGCGGGTAATGTAATGGATAATAGCCCAAAACTTTAATCGGAAAGCTAGTCGAGTTCGTTTAACTCGCTTACGCGCAAATACCCTCGAGAAAGGTATGAATCCACTTCGTCTCTCCCCAGCTATGGGTTAATTAGCAATGTTTGTATCATTATTGTATCAAAAAAAATTCTTACAATCTAAAAATATTTTCTGGCTTTAAATAACCTTCAAATGGTTGATTAGCATTAGGAAACGAATCAATCAATGAAATACTTTGCTGGACATTCATTTTTATTTCGAAGCACGTCGCTAAAAATTGAGATCTTCTGTGTTACTCAGGCTAATCTAACAACCTATTAAAGGTAAAGGAATAATTCTGCAAAGTTTTTTTTTTAAAAATAACCAATTAATTGTCGTTCTATGACATTTTAAAATTGGCGAACCAAAAAGCCTCTCATCTTTTTTTCACAACTCCAAACTAACCTCCCTGGGATAAGGTTAAATGTTAACTACAAGCCTGCCTCTTTTTATAGCGTTGCTCATGTATTACGCTTACTTTTTAAGATATTACAGCCGGGTTTGGGCAGCTCGTGGCGGTGTAATGGTTAGCAAGCTTGTCTCGCTAGGACAATTACGACTGAGTAGTGAGTTCGATCCTCACTGGGTGTCCCAATCTTTCGGCGTTGGGCCACATCTAAGCTGCGCCTGGGAAATCACTATTGCAGGTGGGTTGAAATATAATGTCAGTAACATTTGAAAATGTTTATTCACTTCTGGGCGATATAAAATTAACATAGATCGAATCTTTCGGATGTTCGATCTTCTTTCGAGAATACTCTCCTTCTCAACTCACAGGTACGACGTTCATGTAATATCCTGTTATCCGATTGTATTTGTAAATCCTTGGTTCAATTCCACTTTTATGTTGGTGAATAACACCCAGCCCGACATCGGTCGAGGTATTCTTAGATTAAGGTTCATCTTGATCATCTTGACAATCGGAAGGTGAAGCCCTATGTCAGAAAAGGCGATCGGCTCAACACGGAAAATAAATTTGAAGTGATGTGTAATATCCCTATGTACGGAGTTTAGTCAGAAATTACTCGAACTTTCGCCATACTACATCTTTAGGTTTGCCACGCTGTCTTCTGCTCATGCGTGCTTATAATTGGTACTATTGTGGTCACGTGATAGAATTTAGAGCTTTGACCGAGCCAGTTTACTTACTGCTGTCACAGTGTAGACATGGCGGAGCGAAAAGTGAAAAGGTACTAAGAGCTACAAAGGACAGGAAATTTTAAAGAGCCATGATCGTTTACGTTAATTTTCGAAGATTAAAGTTGGCTGAGAAGTATGGAGTCGGATGAGAGTTCCACAAACGAAAAATGCAAGAAAAGAAACCGTTCGCGTAGAATTTACGGTTTCATCGAGCCAATTCCACTGTGAATTGATGATAGCTTGCCACCAATATAGTACTACGTTTAAATTCATAAAGTCTATGTAGCATAGCGAAGAGTTCATCAGAACAATTACCATGACAGTATTTATAGAAAAGGCCAAGGGAAAGTAGATTACGGCTGTTGGTAAGTGACTGAGGTCGAGGCGATAGGTCAGGACCAATAATATTTCGGAATTTATCAAGAATCTCTATATATACAACCGGGGCAACGGACCAGATAGGGCAACAATATTCCATGCAAGGTCGGATGATAGATTTGTAGATGCGCCAGATGGATTCAAGAGAAAAACACTCAGCATGACACAGTGAAGCAACTTTCTTTGCAGCTGCCCTAGAAATTGATTCAATATAATCTTCCTACTTCATGTCAGTCGAGAATGTAAGTCTGAGAAGGCTCAACGGATCACACTCGTGGAGGATAGCATCAGCCATACTAATAGGATGAAGAAAGGAGTCTTTCACATGATTAATAGTTATCGGCCTCATTTTAGAAATTTTAAAATCAACAAGCCATTCGTGAACACATAGGGAGAGAAAAGGGAGATAACCGCATTCTTTGAGATCAGGTTGAGATCATAGACAAATAACACCATTGGAAAATTCGTAAACTTAAGGAATCAGCACATATGCAAGGCCACAAAAATCTCCTGAGCCGATCAAGCATAGAAATGAATACAATATGGGACCCAGTAATAAGGATTGCCAGAGAAAAGCGGTAACAACAAAAATTGCAATATGAGCTCCGGTAAAAACGTGGAATGATAACAGCAAAATTGCAATATGAGCACTGGTAAAAAATGTTTCCTGAAGACATTAGGTTTATAATACACAGACATTCATACACAGATGTCCTCAAGGACACATGGCACAGCGGATAAAGGCGTTGGTTAGATCCAGTGACAGGACCCAAAGAGTGTGAGTTCAATACCCGGCAGTGGAGAACTTGGACTGGAGATAACTGATTAAACATGGCACGTGGAACCAGAACAGTCTACCACAGTGAGCGAAATAAAGCGTTCAGTTCGACATTCCAACAGGGCGTACAACGACCGAAACGTTGTAATAAATATGGCGACAAAGATGAGGACAATAGTCCGAATAATGTAAATAATGTACACAATACCTCATCGTACAACGACCGAAACGTTGTAATAAATATGGCGACAAAGATGAGGACAATAGTCCGAATAATGTAAATAATGTACACAATACCTCATCTCAGAAATATAGACAGATACTGAAAGGCCAAAACGTTGTAATAAATATGGCGACAAAGATGAGGATAATAGTTCGAATAATGTAAATAGTCTACATAATACCTCATCTCAGAAATATAGACAGATACTGAAGAGCCGAAACGTTGTAATAAATATGGCGACAAAGATGAGGACAATAGTCCGAATAATATAAATAGTGTACAT
Source organism: Acanthosepion pharaonis (assembly GCA_903632075.3). Taxonomy (NCBI): domain Eukaryota; kingdom Metazoa; phylum Mollusca; class Cephalopoda; order Sepiida; family Sepiidae; genus Acanthosepion; species Acanthosepion pharaonis. Next base: position 333,738 of record CAHIKZ030000203.1, on the reverse strand, counting down.
AATACCTCATCGCAGAAATATAGACAGATACTGAAGGGCCGAAACCCTGTAATAAATATGGCGACAAACATGAGGACAATAGTGTACATAATACCTCATCTCAGAGATATAGACAGATACTGAAAGGCCGAAACGTTGTAATAAATATGGTGACAAAGATGAGGACAATAGTCCGAATAATGTAAATAGTGTACATAATACCTCATCTCAGAAATATAGACAGATACTGAAGCCATTCCCAGTTAACAACAGACTTAAAGTCATTTTTGAGATCCACTGCCAATTTATCGAACTGATCAGACTTACTATCGGGACAGGAGTAAATGGTTTTGTTATCAGCATAGAAATATCAAGTTACTTGCTTTATTTCAAGTTCGTATCTTCCTAGAGCATTCTCTGAATTTATTCTATTCGGCACTTACCGTATTTCCGGCTTGCAAGACGCACTCTTTTTCCTAAAAAAAATACCCTGAAAAATACGTGTGCGTCTTCCAAGACGAATGTAAGGTAAATGTTGTTCTACAGAAGGATGCTGAGAATTCCATGAACGGATCGCGTATGAAACGAAGAAGTTTTAAAGAAAATGGAAACTAAAGTGTATGAGAGAGAGAGAGACATCGGAAATATCTTGGACACATGAGTAGGTGGTCGGGTTTGGAGAATTTAACATTTACAAAGTGAACTGGAAAGGCAGCCGGCCACCTAACAGATGAGCTTATGTGGATGGACAGCGAAACCCGAGAGTGGGAACGATGACCCAAAAGACGAACAGCACATACTAGGTGTAGTATCGTAGTAAATTAGAGAGACAAGTAAAGAACAAATGTCGAACATAGGGAAGAGCTATACGTAGCAAACCGGTTTGTTATTCAGAGTCCGAAGTCGAGCGACCGACTGACCGGCTGATCGGTTGAACTCTCTGCCTTCGGATGGGGAGGAACCCGAACGAGGCTATGCCGAAGGGCAGAGTCTCTTTCGGGGAGGTAAACCGACCCTAAACCCGTTTATACGGGTTCAAACCGGCCTTGTGCCACATGATGCCCTCGTGTTGGGGAGGGGTGACTAAATACCATTCAGAACATGGAGAACTATACTATGACTATTACTAGGCAGAGGGATTTGAAAAACGTCACAGTAGGCAAAGGTCATTAAAGGCACAAATTAGATAAGCCATAATTATAGCCTTGCGTGAGAAAAGTACAACCTTTTTAGATAATAACAATTTTAAAATTACCGATCTTTAATAAGCGCTTCTAATGAAATACCGTCGACCTTGAGTCAAACTATGCCAAACGGATAAAATTGCAACTAATTTATACTTCCTGGTTTGTGAACACGTCACTTGAATGCATCAATTGAGCGACGATAATAAACCTAGCATTGTTCAATGCAAAGACAGTTTTCACACCAGAGCGTTTAATTTAATGATCTCATCATCTGTAAGAGCCTCATTTTGAAATCATAATTTGTTAGCACTGCGCAGTGACGTGGAAACAAGATGGTGGAAACGAAAGGCTTGTACAATTTATTTATTTTTATATTTTTTTTATTTCTTTGTGGTTTTTTATTGATTTATTTTTTCTTATTCATGCCGTGTTTATTTTTGTTTTTTGTGTTTTTTTTCCGTTTAGTTTCGCATGTAAAAACGCCAACTCACTGCAACTCTGAGATTTAAAAAATTAAGAGCATTTTTTTGTTCGCCAAAGTCAAGTCGACGTGGAGTAGTCTTTTATACTGACTGTTGAATTCGATCTAGGTGCCAAATACTTGTGGTCTTGTGTCAAACAAATCTTAGCTTAGTAAATAACAAATACACTACATTTGGCTGCCTCACAGTTGGGCGATGGTTAGTGAGCTAGCCTAGTTGACCATTACAACTGAGTAGTGAGTTCGATACTCACTAGGTGCCCTATAATTCTGACAACGTGCCAGATTAAGCCAAGATAATTAAATAACAATTCAACTACCAATTATTGCCTCAAGGTTGGCCATTACAACTGAATAGTGAGTTCGATCCTCACTAGCTGACCCATACTTGTGACCACGTCTCAGATTAAGATAATTAAATAACAATTTCGCTACCAACGGGTGCCTCAAATTTGTCTAATTGTTTGGGATCCAACCTGAGTAGTGAGTTCAATCTTCACCAGGTGCCTCATATTTGTTGCCACGTGTAGGATTAATCCATGATAATTAAATAACAATTCCACTACTAATGGGTGCCTCAAGGTTGGTTAATGGCTTGAGAGTTAGCCTGGTCGGCTATTACAGCTGAGTAGTGAGTTCGATCCTCATTAAGTGCCCCATACTTTTGGCCACGTACCAGATTAAGCCAAGATATTCAAATAACAAGTTCACTACCAATGGATGCCTATAGTTTGGCTCGCCTGCTTGGCCATTACCGAGTCGTGAGTTTGATCTTCACTGTTCACCCCATACTTATAGCTCCGGTCCTCGTGGTTCAAAGAAAGATGGCCCTCGATGAGAACTACACACTCCATTAGCTCGAAGCCATTTTTAATCGTCAATATGAAAAGACGATTGTATACAGCTGACAGTTCAGATATTTTTGAAAGAGCTTGATGCCATGCAATAACATCCATATCAAAATCTCTGAAAAGGTTTTTAGGTTAAGATTTTCGGTCCTATAGAAATCCGTTCCGTTGAACGAAAATACCTCTAGCGCACCATATTCAATGTTCAATTTCATTATCTCCTGTAGTAAATTTGCTATAACCGATCCATACATGGAGGTATTTGAAGTATTTAGCATTTATTAATTATTATTATTGAGATGGAAAGCAGCACGCCAACAAAGGGACGTTATAGTAGAAATATACGTAGCTTAATAAACACATATCCTGGCAAATGTAAGCCACGCCCTATTCACACTCTTCTCTCCCGTCTCTTCTCTTCTTCCTCAGTCACTAGCCCCACTAGCTCTGTTGAGTAGTACCGACTTTACGGGTCATCCGGCTTTCCTTTCCCTCCACGGTTGGGGCCGGTGTGTTGTCTCGATAGGGTTAATTCTGGTTTCCCAAAATTTTATGATATTGGAATTGATGGTGAAGTCTAGTGATGGACCGAATGGGTACGTTGTGTACCACAAACGGGCGTAATTCCTATCTACTGCCGTGGCAAATTTTGTCTTTTGCGGCCAATGACAAAGCTGGAAATCAAGGCTGGAATAAGAACTCCATTAAAAATGCACAACACTGTTGATAACTATAACAAGAGTTTTATTGAATACCAATAAAAAATAAATAAATAAATAAAATAAACAGTGATGGTGATTTGAGAATTCCAGCAGTAGGTGCTATAAAATTAGTGGAAGCAAGATTCTGTTATGCGTGTCTCTGTGTTTTCGATCCACGGAAATGTGTGTGTATGTGATGGTGTTTCTTTATGAGATAGAGACCAGAGCAAATTCTGACGACTCTGTTGGGTCCGGTCTTCCGTGTGCTTCTTACACCCTTTTAGGCCTTTGTTTATATAGATGACACCCGATATAATTTGATATAATTTCTCCACCCCACCCCTAGACCGGGGAATCTGTTAATAAACACATAGACCTCTATTTGATTCAGTATTTCCTGCCCTTTCTTTCTGTAAAGATGGTGGCGTTTTGGATGGACAACATCAATATAAACAAACACCAGGTCGTAGTTTAGGCATAACCCTAATGACCTTTTTGGTCTTTTTTACCTTTAAGATTATACGTGTTTTGGACGGATTGTA
>CAHIKZ030000203.1:237500-322500 GCA_903632075.3 Acanthosepion pharaonis | reverse complement strand
TATTTTGTCCCTGTGATGCCAGTTATTGTTTGTTCCTGCTTAAAAGTGTTTCATTGCCTGATCCAGGGATTGAACTCACGACCACCGGATGACAGTAACACCTGTGAAAAATTTCACGGCTTTCCTATTTTAAATATCTGATTAATATTAATGTTTAAGTTTGTGATTGGATAAACTCCCTGAATAGGATTTTAATAAGTTCCTTGAATAAGTTTCCACGACCCGTGTAACCCCCCCCCCTATTGCATCCTTAAATATCTGAGCTAAGACAATTTTTAAAAAAATATTGCACTAACAATCGTAAGTATGAATGCTGGTCATTATTTATGCTTAGAATATTGATGCCACATATGGTCTGGTGTTCCTGCTATATATTTAGAGATTCTTGATATAATACAAAGAAGGATCTGCAATGTTACTGGTCTTGACCTGACATCTCGGCTTCAGTCCCTTTCCCACCGCCGTAACGTAGCTTCGCTTTGCCTTTTCGATAAATACTTTCATGGTAATTATTCTGATGAACTTTACTCTATGGTACCTAGACTTTATGAATTTAAGATCAGTACTAGATTGGCGGCTAGGTCTCATCATTTTAAACTGAAATGGCAAGATGTAACCGTAAGTTCTATGCTAACAGTTTCTTTTCGAGCACTTCTCGCCTGTTGAACTCTCTTCCGGCTTCATGCTTTCCAATTAACTTTGATGTTCAAATATTTAAATGCAAATTCAATCGTTATTTACTTCTTCTTCTCAACCAAAAAAAAGATTAAATAAATAAAAATAATAAAATAAAATAAAAGCAAACTAAACAAATATAGAACCATCATTATTGACCAGATATTACCCTGAAAATGTCACGGTTTTTTATTTTAATTTTCTTATGAATTATGATTCTTAAGCTAATAATTGAATTAGGTGCTTGCAAGTTCTACGACTATAACATATCTGCGGAAATTCCTGTATTGCATCGTTTAATATTTGAGCTTAACACCTTTAACAAAATAATGCAATAGCAATGATAAGTATGCTGAGGGTACCATGGAGCGAACATGTGAGCAGCGACGAAGTTATAGAGAAAATGGAAACTAATTGACACTTATACTTAACATTTGCAGTTAACTGGCAGTGTTAAGCAATAGTCTAGCAAACTATTATTTTTTAGAGAATTGTATTTCTCCTCTGACTTTCTCATTTTGACCTTTGAGGTCAGATACAGGAAAACAAAGAAAGTCGTTTTTGATTGGCTAAAACTAGCATGGAAATGCTAGATGAAGAAAGGGATTTCAGAGATTTAAGTCTTGCACGTCATCCAATGTAGACGTTGTACTTTCGTCTCTGCTAACTTGTTCCTCAGTGATGGGGTGAGATAGCAAATGTACACGTCGACGCTGTGAATAAAACTAGATAAGTTTAAAATTCTTTGGTGAAGTTTCTCGTTTAATTCAGAACTAAAACCAACTAGCAATCACCGGCTGTGGGAGATTGAAGGCAAGGAATGAATCGACACCGTTGCCCCAAGACCTTCCTAGAACGAGGGGGACTATGCAACAGTAGTACCGATGAAAACTTCACAGCTTTTTTATTTGAATTTTCTGATCAATCATAATTCTTCAGATAATAATTGAATAAGCTCATTGTGAGTTCCATGACTATAAAATATCTGTGGCAATTCCCTTATCGCATAGTTAAATATTCGAACTATTGTCCTCATCTTTGTCGCTATATTTATTACAACGTTTCGGCCGTTGTACGCTCCCGCCTTTTTCAGGTGGTTGGAATGTCGAACTGAACACTTTATTTCGCTCACTGGGGTATACTGTTCTAGTCTACCCCAGTCAGGATGTCAGTTATCAGTTATCTCCTGTTAATTCCCCTCTCCAAGTTTTCCACTGCCTTAACCGGGTATTGAACTCACACTCTTTGAGTGCTGTCACTGGATCTAACCAACGCCTTATATGGCGACCAAGATTAGACAATAGTCCGAATAATACAAAAAGTGTACATAATACCTCAGAAAGATAGAAAGATATTAAATATTTGAGCTTAACAACTTTATCAGAATATTGGAATAATAATTATAATATTGAATTCGTCTTTAAAAAAAAGTAAGAGAGTACAAATGAAAAGATTTAATTTGACAACATTTTTCAATTCATTGAAGCAGACGTAAAACGCATGAGAGCATTATTGTCTCCTGCGGGTTCTTTTTCTTTCATTTTCTCATTAGAACAAGACAGCGTCTCTGATAACTCTTTTTCTCCCGTCTCTTCTCTCCTAAAATCAAAACGGAATAGTTCATTATTTATCTGAGGTAATGACAGGGCATGACGTACGTGCTGATTAACGAACTAAGGAACGCAGAAACACAAAATTACATGATGTAAATTTTAATAATTTTAAATTAGTCGATAATGTTTATGCAAATTTAATGGAACAGTTTATGATGTAAAAAACCCAGTCATCACGCCCCCAGGTTGTTCTTCTCCTTTGGGTAGTGGGTGGGGCCATTACGCGGTGTCTGAGGGGTCCACGCTTACAACATCTGGTATTCCCAACTGGTTACCTATGAAGTAACTGATCAGGCTCGACGTTGTGGAACTTTGGTGATCGTACGAGAACCCGTTTCAACATGATACCCTTGTCAAATATGATTCGGAAAAGCATGAAACCACCTCTTCTCCCCCAGATATGGGTTAATTAGTAAGACGTGCATCACTAAACCATTATTATCCAAAAAAACATTCTTACAATCTAAAAATATTTTCTGGCTTTAAATAGCCTGCAAGGGGTTCATAAGCTGTAGTAAACAAATCTATCGGAATTGTTAATATGAAAAAATACCATTAAATGAAAATCATTTACATTATTTACATTGTAAGGACTGCTGCCCTCATCTTTATTGCTATATTCACGGCGTTTCGGCCGTTGTAAGCTCCGACCTTCTTCAGATGATTGGAATTTAAAAATGAACCCTTTATTTCGTCCACAAGGGTAGATTGTTCTAATTCCACGTGCCATGCCTCTTCCGGATGTCTCAATTATCTCCCTTTAACTCAATGTAAATATTTACAATACCTCATCTCAGAAATATAGACAGATAAACGAAAAGTTAAGTTCACATAAGAAGCTTCAGCCAAGTTTAACAACGATAGCCGAAAAAAGCACAGTGTCAAAAGGACAGTTTTTCTCTTAACACTATTATTATTGTTTTGTTTCTTTTGTTTTACGGCATATCAACACCTCAATGGGTTATTTAATGCCGACAAGATTTTTAGAATAGGTTCGTATGAATAGGATTTCTTTGTACGAAAATCAGTTTGCAGATCAGGTTTCATTGACGTATTTTTGTGAAGATGGTTTTTGTCGAGAGTCAAATGTATTGCTGGTGATATTTTTTTTTTTCTTCGAATATATATATTGCTGGTATTTTTATTATAAAACCCTATTTTTACACTTTCGTAGTGTTTTCACTCCAGTTTTTGGCGTTCACTATTTGCCCATTGCTGGGACCATAACAGGTGCTACCATATCCGGATCAGGGTGGACCTACGAGCAACATCAATTAAGAAGTGGTTCCAGGCTCCTCAAAACCTCATCATTAGAGGCCTTGCTGCCGGATGTGGTTTATCGTCATAATCAGGACGCCACATTGATAGCGGGGGGGTCTTACCCTTCTGCGGGGGTGCAGTATTCTGAAACCCCAGCCAACAGGGTGCCAGTATTATTTTATACTTTCTTGACAATTTTTATTATTTTACAAAACTATTTTTAGTATTTTCCTAAAACCCAAACAACTTAGCCTATTTTAGTGGATTCATATGGCGAGACCAAAATGAAAGAAAGGCACGGAAAATGCATTTTTCAAAATTAATGATTACAGTTTTCAAAATTAGTAATTACAGTTATTCGCCGCAATTTCTAAAGAATTAAAGGATTTTACTTTTTTAATCCGATACATTTCATTACTTCAAACCTTAATTTTAGTGGTTACCTGTAATATAACAGCCAAAATGGACCAGTGACCCATATATATAAATATTCGAGAAAAAATCCAACACTCGCGGTCTCACGATTGTGTCTAGCATGAAACAACCTGTCGCCTCTGACTGTTGACTTCAATGTTCACTTTTATATTTACAGACGCTCTATCTCCGATTTTGAGCACTTTACCCCATAAATATAGCACACTTTTAAACTATATTACTTTATATATATATATATATATATATATATATAGTGTCATCCACAGACAGACTGTTTCACTGTTTCCCATTTCTTCAAGCCGGGATCGAAACCTGACCGACCTGACATCAGTCAGATAGCTTACCAAAAGAAGAAAAGAAATTTTAACGGTTTTTTCTATACGAAATACGCCCGCAATCCAGATAATATATATATATATATATATATATATATATATATATATATATATATATATATATATATATATATATATATATATATATATATATATATATATATATATATATTACATCAGGTCCAAGCATTATTTACATCAGGTCCAAGTGGTTTTCTCTTTGCAAACAAAAAGATTGTTTGCTTGACTTGCTGTTCTGCGCTTCTAGCAGCTTGGTTGGTATAATTTTATCTTTCCTTCCTTCCCTGTCCATTCATTCATGTCACCCATGACAGACTTTTTTTTTTTTCCTCATAATCTAAATTCCCGTTAACAGTTCTGACGAGAGGGGACGAAACCGGTCGACTGGTGTGTGTTTTATTTTAAACTTATCATGGCCTGCAATACAACATTTCTAGTTTTTAATGCCTTAATACGCTTTTTGTACCGTTTCTAACCTATTTTTAATATATATATATATATATATATATATATATATATATATGCTAAAATGTGAAAAAGAAACTGTATATTTTCTTCCTTCGCTTGATTAACAGCGGATACCGTAGAACCAAAATGGTACAAAGACGATCTACTACGCCATCGCATAATTTTATTTATTTATTTTCCTTTTCTCCTGAGTTATAGATTCCAAAAACCTACGTAAAAACGATGACAGCCGAATAGAAAAGAATAACCTTGATTAAGGCAATTTCTTTCGATCACTGGAAGTGTTCATTTTGGGCTGTCAACGCCATCTGTCTTGGCAGGCGCCAGCAGGAGATTTCTCCGGCATCCCAGCCTCCGTTATGTACTCACCTATGATGCTCTTTGAAACTGGTCGTCTAAACTTCTGTTTCACGATATAAATATGTCCCTTATTCGACATATTACACACAGTCACATATTGCCAAATGAAATTTCTCTATCACATGCTTCGTGTTAAAATATGAACTTTGGCTTCTTCATTATCATTTGACATTTCCTGCCAGCTCAAGTTGTCGGTATTGGAGTTTAAGTAAAACCAGGAATTTTCATTGTTGATTCGCAGAGCAAACAGATCCTGTCTTCTTGTAAAACTGTCACAGTCTTCTCCTTATTTCCTGGCGCTGATTTAAATTAAACCTAATAAATATCTGTTTATGGGAATAATTCTTGTAGATAAGCATATATACTAATGTTGTGGATTCCGGGTTGAAATCCGGTACCAATAAATAACAAACGCCAGGAATGAATATATGAAAATAATGTATTAAGTAATAATACAACTGGTAAAGCAGGTTAGTAGTTCCAGGAATACGGGTTAGTAGCAAAATAGATATACTGTCTTTGGTATTGAAGTATCGCTGTATGACTTCTTAGTGAGTCTACGGGCTCGCTCACTGTGACTCCTACAACGCTGTTACCTCACCCCTCACTCTTCCGGTTACCTACAACCTTTTACTCTGTCACTCTGGACTCGACTCTTCGGTCTTGCTCTGTTCTCCCGGGTCTTCCCGTAGAAGTAGTATATGTATATACTGGGTGAGTCCATTTGTATAAAAAGGGGTGGACCCCTCAACAACTAATATATATATATATATATATATATATATATGAATAAAATCAAAATGAAAACTTATCTTAACCGACACGTTTCGTCCTCTACGGGACTTTATCAAGGCCAAAGTCCCTCAGAGGACGAAATGCGTTGCTAAGTTTTCCGTTTGTCGTTATTTATATTGTGCTTTTACAGATATCTTTATTTCCTTTTATGTGGCATGTCCTTTCAGGACGTAGGCGATCATGGCTCTCCACTTCTCTCTATCCCTTGCAGCTATCACAAGTTCCTTCCTTCTGCTTCCTCCTCCAGACCATATTCTGTAATCCACTTGCTTAAGTCCTCTAGGTATGTCACGCTTTCTTTTCCCTTGTCTCTCTTTCCCTCTATTTGACACGTGAGTATCAGATTCTCCATGCCCTCCTTCCTCATTATGTGTCCCAGAAACTTCCTCTTCCTGATATGAAGTAGAAGCCTCCTCATTGTTTGCAACCTCTCTAAAACCTCATCATTGGTCACACCCTCGGTTGTACACATCTATATTTCTCTCTCTCTCTCTCTCTCTCGCTCTCTCTCGCTCTTTCTCTCTCACTTTCTCTCTCCCTCTCACTCTCTCTCTCTCTCTCTCCCTCTTAAGAGTGTAATTAAGAAAATTTGACAAAATTAATATCGGCTACAGGTTACAAATCAAATATAAACATATAAAAAATAAATATAACGATTATCTAATCTAGCAAGGACCTATAGTTTTATGTTCAAAAACAAATGCGTGTACCCACATACACACATACATATACCCATGTACACACATACACATATATCCATATATATATATACATACATATATCCACATATACATATATATATATATATATATATATATATGTTTATATTTGATTTGTAACCGATATCAAATTTTCTTAATTACACAGCGGTCCTTTCAGTAAATGCTCTTCAGTTTTAGTTTCCCCTCGCCCCATCTCTCTTCTCCACCCCTTTTCCTCTCCCTCCCTCTTCTTCTGATCTTTAAGATTAGATCGTCTATTGTGTGTGTATGTCACCACAAAATGTATCCTTTCCGGTTACATCTTTAATGTATTAGACATCCGACAACATTCATATTTCTCTCACTTAAACCCTCTTCAACTCACCTCTCTAAAACTTCTCTCTGCTAAGTTTTAATCCCCCACCTTCTCTTGTCTGTTACCCCTCTCTTTAGCTCTAACATTCGTCCCACACCCTCATATTTACACTCTCTGTAAATTCTATTTTTTATTTCCGGAGTTGTTTTTTCTGTTTTCGTTTTGAATTTGTAGGTCTGATGAATTGGATCGTATTTACGATTCCGATGGAATAAATTATGACAATGGAATATTAGTGTTTAAGCCTTTTTTATTATATTCTTACTCTGTCCTGGACATTGAGTTCTACCTGGATTCTATCCTCTTGGAAATTTTTTTTATTCAAATAATATATATGTGTATGCATGTATGTATATATATTTATATATTTTGCATATGTATGTGTATATTTACCACTAATATTATCTATCTATCTATATATATATATATATATATATATATATATATAGAGAGAGAGAGAGAGAGAGAGAGAGGGAGAATTGTATGACAAGTGGATAAAGTTTACTTGTGACGCGTTTCTTTCTTCAGGATTCATCGCACTAAATTGTTGGTAGAACTACACATGTGCACGACAGAGTAGTGCTGGGAATTTTTTTTATCTATACAAATTCATTTAGAGTCTTTTTCTTTTTCTTTCCATCACTTTTGTAATTAAGTATTCCAGATTGTGATATTAGAAAATCTGCCAGGAATAGTGAAATATTGTAAGATCCAGAATTCAAATTTACTGTAGTCGACCTTGCGATTAAGGTACTCTATAGATATTTACGTCGTAGTCAATTATTTTCTCCTTTGATCAGAGTAGGATTTTTTATGTCAAGATTGTGGTCACTCTCGTTGAGGTGGGCACCGAACGAATTTGACGTATTCTTTTGTAAAATGTCCCTTTTGAGTTTAGATAATCTTTTATTTAGATTCCTTGAGGTTTCTCCTATATATTTTTGTGACAATTATTACACCAACCGTCTGTCGTGTATGTGTAGTCCTACCAACATAACAGATTTAGACCAGTGAATCCTGAACGACCAAACGCGTCACAAGTAAACTTTTTCCACTTTGTAATACAATTTCCCCAATACTCTTCTTGATATATAAAAATATATATCACTATCTCATATATATATATATATATATATATATATATATATATGTATGCATGTATGTATGTGTGTGTGTGCGAGCGTACGTGTGTGTGTGTGTGTTTCATATATTTCCATGGATATGCGAGTAGCGTGTTAGCGACTCAGAAAGTAGAATCCACCTGCCGTGACGAATTTATTCATGCGTAGCGCCGTGCGACCAACTTGTCGAGACGAGATAGCGTAAACTCGGACGCGTTGCCGTGCGGCCGTCTTGCCGAGACGAGCCAACCCGCGAAATGGCGCCGGGCCGTCGACATGCCGAGGACAGGTTGCTTTTCGTGCAGTCGTCATGCGGCCGACTTGTCGAGACGAGTTCAGCACTCGCGAAATAACGCACAAAACCATCGACTTGCCAACTCGGGCGCGGTGCTGCATGGCCGTCTGGCCGAAAACTCGCGCACGACGCCTGAGTTTCAAATTGCCTGGTAGGATTGATTTACGCGCTGTCGTGGGGCCGACTTGCCGAATAGATTTAAATCTCGCGTGGCTTCAGGCTATCGACTTACTGAGATGGAGGTATCTTATCAATAGTAGCGAAATGGTTAAATTAAAGGGTGTTCCAATAGCTTGGAACGATTTTAAATGTAAATTAATCTCAAGCGTCTAAGAATTTTTTTTCTTTTTCTTTCAGATTTGGCGGATATTTAGGCGATATTATTTTTTCACACATAATTGTCATGACTTAAATAACACGATCCAATAGAGAAATAAATAAATTTTCACCAAGAACACTGATTTATTTCCTGCTGACTTTGATCCGTTTTGATAATACACCCTTATATATAATCCGTTTTAATGAAACACCTTTTACTATTGGGTTTGAAACAAATTTCCCGTTTAATTTTTGTTAACAACGATATACAACGATACAATGCATTTAAAAGCATATATCAAGCATCAGTATAATCAACTGTATTTTCGGACACCCGCTTCCACCGACAGGGTATTTCATGGATATCCATATAAAATTCAGCCGGCTTGCTATCGAGGAAATCACCAATTGCAGCTTTCATTTCATCATCAGTTGCGCAACGTTTTACAAGTCAATAAGTTCGTAGTGTGCAGAATAGATGGTAGTTGGTTCCATGTCGAGCGAGTCCGGTAGGTGGAGAACTTCACAGTACAATTCCGGAGATTTTTTTCCGGGTGAGCTTTGCAACGTGTAGTCAGGCGTTATCATGAAGGAAAAAAGGCATCAATAAATTATGGACTTTTTTGTGCAATTGTGTCAGCCACACGTTGAAAGTACAGTTTGGCGCTGATGGATTCTTTGCATCCCAGCATCCCACAGTCTCGCCTTTCACATCCCACAAGAAACAAACCTTCAGCTTCTTTTGATGCAGCTCGGGGTTTGCCTGGGGTTGCGCAGTTGCATCCTTCTCTATCCAGCTTCTTTTATGGATGGTGGAGTAAGTTTTTGAAGGGATAACAAAAGGAGAAAATTTATTAAGAGCTAGAAAGAACAGGAAATTGTGGAGAGCTATGATCACCAATGTCCTCAAGGGACACGGCACATAGTCCAAGAAGATGGTTGAATATGGTATTTTTATTATTGGAATGCAATATTTTTGTCTTTGAAATATGATACTTTTAAAGCTTTTTAGGTTAAAATAAAGCATTTTTAACATTCTTTCAGATTTTCACACTTTTCACACAGATTTGCTCTTCACACTTGTGGGACTCCCTTCCGGCTTCTTATTGATCTTCAAAATTTCAAATGCAATGTCAATCGTTAACATCTATTATCTTAATTCATCTTAAAACAAGAGTAATCAGGAGGAGAATATATAGCTATTGACATGACATTGAAATTTTTGAAGATTGGCTAGAAAACATGCAACCGGGAGTTCCACAAGCGAGAGGTGCGATAGAAGAAACTGTTAGCATAGAACTTACGGCTACATCTAACCAGCTCAATTGTAAATTGATAATATCTAGACGCCAGTCTAGTACTGCGCTTAAATCCAATTAGTCTCGGTACCATAGCGAACAATTACCATGAAAGTATTTATAGAAAAGACATATGGAGGCAACCTTAGGGTGGTGGGAAAGTGATTGAAGCCGAGACACTAGATCAGGACCAATAATATTGCTGATTCCTTTATCAGGGAGCTCTAGATAAATAACAGGAGCACCGGACCATATGTGACAAAAATATTCTAAACATGGAGGAATTGTAGACTTATAGATATATAAGATAGATTCAGGAGACAAAAATTATCTCAAACTACAGAAGGAACCAACTTTCTTAGCAGCTGACCTAGCAATGGATTCAATATAGTTTTCCCATGTCAGCTAAGAATGTTAGCCTGAGGAGACACAACGAGTCACATTCCTGGTGGTTAGCATCAGCCATGCTGATCAAAGGCAAAGAGTGGTCTCTCAGATGATCCGTTTTTAAAGCAATAAGAAATGATACAATATGAAGTGTGAGAAAAGAAACTGTTAGCATAGAACTTACGGCTATATCTAACCAGCTCAACTGTAAATTGATGAGATCTCGATGCTTAAATTCATAAAGTCTAGATAACATAGCAAAGAGCTCATCTGAACAATTACTATGAAAATATTTATAGAAAAGACACAGAGTAGTAAACTTATGATGGTGGGAAAGTGACTGAAGCCGAACCAAAAGATCAGGGCAGATAATATGACTGATTCTTCTTTGAATCTTATCAAGGAGCTCAATGTAAATATCTGGGGCAGCGGACCATATATAGCAACAATATTCTAAGCATGGACAAATGATAGACTTATAGATATATAAGATATATACTGGAGAGAAAAATTGTCTCACAGTGAACCGATTTTCTTAGCAGCTGACCTAGCAATTGATTCAATATAGTCTTTCCACTTCATGTCAGCGTAGAACGCTATCACGAGAAGGTGGTATGAATCTCCTTCCTGGAGGTTAGCATCAGCCATGTCGATGGAAGGCAGAGAGGGGTTTCTCAGATGATTAGTGGAGAGCATTTAGGTTTTGGAAGCGTGAAAATTAACAATCTTCCCTTTGCGACAGTTAACAACAGACAAGGTCGTTTTTTATATCAGCTGTCTATTTGGACCTATCAGATCAAGCTGACATTATCGAGACAGGAGTAAAAGCCCTCAGCGTAAATACTAAGTCAAGAGCTGATGCCACCTAGAAGATCATTAAAGAACATTTAAGAACAAAGTAGGAACAAGGATATAGCCCTGGGTGACAGACGCATTAGTATGAAAGGATCTAGACAAGTGGCCGTTCAGGATAACTTTCATTTCACGATCTGATAGGGAAGATTGGATCAGCTCAAAAATTTGTCATGCAAATGACAGTGCAGAAGACGTGTATGCCATACCTTGTCTAAATCTTTTGAGATGTCCAAAGCTACAGCCAGGGAATCAGCATTCTTATCTAGAACTTGATAGACTCTATCCGCAATTATTGTCAGTACATCAGCAGTTGACCTAGAGAAACGAAAGCCATATTGTTTGCCTGAGAGAAGGCCCTGCGATGTGAGATGCTTAACCAATTCAGCATTGGTTAGGGCCTCTAGATGTTTTCCAGAAAGAGGTAGGTTAATAGGTCGATAGTTGAAAGGATCGAACGGTTCACCTGAGCTTTTAAAAACTGGAACAACAAATGAGGACTTCCAGCGGGTAAGAAAGTTTTTTTTTTTTTATTATACAGTTTAAAGAGAACAGGAGCCAGCTTGACTGCATACGTTTTAATGAATATTTCAGGTATGCCACCAGGTACACATGCTTTGTAGGAATCCAGGTTTGAGATGATAGCAGAAAGCATAGAAGGGGCTATATGCATATCACTCAACAGAGACACAGTTCTAAGTAAGCACTAATACTCCAGATGAGTCAGAGTAGAATTTAAGGAGAATTTACGGGCGAAGCGCTCAGCTTTATCAGAAGATGTTAACACCTCAAACTAAATGAAAATAGGAGGAATAAAGTCGTTATACTTATTTAATGCATTATTACAGAGCCGCCAGTAACCACGGGAGAGAAAGTTGTTATATGCAATGCGGTGCCTCATTCTCTCAGCAAAGCCTTTGCTCCTTCAAGGACACGTTTACATTTATTACGTGCAACCTCGAATAAGCGTATGTTGTGGTTGGAGCTGTCACACCGGTATAACTGGAAATAGTGATTCTGTAAACTATAGCGGTAGGATATACTGGTGTGAGCCATGGAGAAGATTCAGGATTTACCTGGTATTTCCGAGCAGAAATGAAACATCCATACCGTCTTATACTGAAGAAGAAATCTCAATGGTGGAATTCTCAGGTTGAAGGTTAACGATGTCAACCCAACGGACATCACAAAGAAAATCATGGAATTAGTTCCGATCAGCATGCTAGTAAAAGAAAAGGGGCCTTATGAATAGGCGGTTCCTGTATAATAGACGATTGGAACGAAATATCAATAGATACTTCAGATTGACCCAAGTTTCCAAGAGGAAGTTCGGCAAAAACGAGGAGAGGGGAGAGAAGCCTGTTGATCGGTTTTGCTAGGGAAACGAGAAGGGAAATCCGAGGTTTGATTCAGGGATTGGGGAATAGAAAATTTGAAAGTCTGAATGACGGCTCCATCAGTAACTTTAGAGTGGTTAAGTCACGGGTTATGATGCTCATTAAAATCACCGAACACAAAGATGTTCGCATAGAGATGGAGAGAAACAGAGTACCTTTTTCTGTACTGTCAGAGATTATGTCTAATATATTGCAGTCATGAGAAGAGGGGAAGCGATAAGGGGAAGAGAGATAGCGATAGTGCAATAATGAAAGTCGAAAGCACATGAAAGAGTTGTCTGGGGATTTGACAGTTAATTCCCTTGCTATCGGAAGATTATCACGGATGTAAATACCAGAGCCATATATATGAATGCTGGAATCTTTTTGGCAAAGGGGAAGATAGCCTGAAACACAATTCATTGATAGCAATGGAAGAATTCAAATTGATTTCACAAATTCTAAATATATCTTGTGATCGTCCAAAGAGAAAAAATTCAGAAGTTGGAACGGATACCTCGAATATTGGTGAAAGGGTTGAAGATGGTTTGGTGTTTTTTTTGTTTCCTGGCTTACTCGTACTTTTCATTTTGCCTGTCGTAAGAACATTTACATAATTATCACTGTCTTCAAAGGCAATGCAAACTAGCTAGAAAATGGCTGGGACCAGAGCATAATGTCACCTCTGTTTTGGACATCGGAAATACATACATGGACACCTACACTTGCGCAATATGGCACTACAAACACCCCGTAAGTATACAACTCTTGATCAGAGCAGCCTCTCTAAGAGCTACCAAAGAGTTTGGGCCCCTCAAGACCAGTTGGAAGCAGCAGCCAGCAAACTGCCTACCCGGTAACCTGATAAATGAAAAGACACAGTCACTGATTAGTCAGATCACCAAAAACTTAAGACTGTTAAATCATTATGATCCTGATAGAAGAAAAAAAACCTGTAAACCATATTTGGAATAAGGAACAATTGATGATCCACTGTTCAGGTGAAAGTAACGCAGGCCTTACGATAGCTGAGCCTATCTACTCTTATTAAACTATTTGCGGCACAGGAGGTTGGGTGATTTTATCCTGATACCAACTCTAAGAAGGTTACCGAATAAGGTTATTAGGATATGGGGAAATTACCGCATGGTTAATATACTTCTAGGGGAATCGAGAATATATGAAGGACAGTTTTAAGGGAAAGAATTATGATATGACTAAATAAGGAAAGGATAGATCATATTAAGTTTTAACTTAGTATAAGTTCTGATGTCTCCTAACAACGAACGGAAAAAAAAGTAATTCACTCTTCTCACATCAAATTTTCAACACCAATCAAAAACAGTAAGAATGCAGTTAGTCTTAATCAAATATTCTTTAATTTACTACAAAGATATAAAGTACCAATTGGCCGTGGTCAAATATTTCTTAATTTACCCAAAGTTATGAAGTACAAATTCATTTAGGTTTCAATAAAATGCGTTTAAGTGGGGTGGGACTGAAGATAAAAAATTATAGCAATAGGAAAAAATAAAAAGGACAATAAAAGAGGGAAAATAAATAAATAAAAACAGCAAAAGAGTACAAAGCGTGTAAGTGAATTAAGAAGAACGGTTCAATTGCGTGTTTTCAAGATCTGAAATAGCTATTTTTACGGACAGAGGGAGACGAAATTTTTATTAATGGTGCGATGAAAATGTCGGCACTCTGAAATTAATTTTGATTTGGATGTCCGAAAAGAAATAATTGCCATTGGGTGGGGATGGGTGGTGGTTGGGAGGGAAGGGTGATTTCTTTTGCGTTCAACTTTCTCATCCCTTTTTCTTTTTCTTCTCGAGTCATTAATGCAGTCACAAAAGACATACAGGTTTGTTCATACATTGGCACAGTTCAAGCCATATATATATATATATATATATATATATATATATAGAGGAGAGAGAGAGAGAGAGAGAGAGAGAGAGAGACAGACAGAGCGAGAGAGGAGAGAGAAAGAGACAGATATATATCTGTGTGTACATATATATATATATGTATATATATAGTTTTAAGGTGTGCTATATTTACGGGATAAAGTGCTCAATATCAGAGATAGAGCGTATGTAAATATAAATATAAATAAATATATATATAAATAGTCGAGAAAAATCTAACACTAGCAGCCTGAAAATTGCGTCTGGCATGAAACAGCCTGTCGTCTCTGAGTGTTCACTTTTATATATATATATATATATATATATATATGTTTACATAATATCTATATCTCTCCCTATATATACAGATATATATATACATATACACCTATATATATATATATATAATATACAGATATTACATAAATATCTACCTATATTACGTAAGCATATATACATACACATATATATATATGTATATCTGTTTACGTAATATATATATATATGTGTGTGTGTGTGTCTGTTTACGTAATATAGATAGATAGTTATTTATGTAATATCTGTTGTACCGTTTGGCAATGAATGCTGGACAATTTCATCAATGGTGAAGAAGAGACCTGAAGCAACTGTCATGTGGTTCTAAAGAAAGGATCTTATCATTATCTCATTGCGTTTATTATTATTATTATTTACATTATTCGGACTATTGTCCTCATCTTTATTACAACGTTTCGGCGGTTGTACACTCGGGCCTCCTTCAGGTGGTTGGAATGTCGTACTGAACCCTTTCTTTCGATCACTGGGGTAGACTGTTCTAGTTCCACGTGCCATGTTTAATGGATGTCAGTTATCAGTTATCTGAAAGTTCTCTACTGCCTTAACCGGGTATTGAACTCACACTCTTTAGGTCCTGTCACTGGATCTAACTAACGCATTTATCCACTGTGCCATGTGTCCTATGAATTTCTGGGTATTATAAACCTAATGTGTTCAACAACCATTTTTTACCAGGGCTCATATTGCAATTTTTGCAGTTATCATATATGTCTTTACCAGAGCTGATAGTGTAACGTTGTAATAAGTATGGCGACAAAGATGAGGAAAAATAATCCGAATAATGTAAATAATGTACATAATACCTCATCTCAGAAATATATATATATATATATATATATATTGGGTAAATATAAGCAGGTATAAAAGCTAGCGATCATTTACAAATCTATCGTGTAAGAAAAAACATTGCTTAATAATAACAGTACTATTTAATATATATATATAAAGAAATATGCCTATCTTAACTGCACGACTCCTGGTTTCATACCGATGCAATTTCCAAGTGCTGAAATGATTATATTTATTTATTTATGTGTTCTCTTATTTATAATTTCCGTCGACATGAAACACGGAGTTGTGCAATTAATGCAAGATATTATGTTCATTTCTTTATATATATATATATATATATATATATATATATATATATATATATACGCGCACAAAATTGAATATATAGTTTTTCTACATAATAATGTATTTTACTCAAATTCTCTAATACTCAATAAACCCTTGCGTTTTAGTGGCTTTATTGCCTTGCTCAACAAATCAACATATAAATAAACGTAAATATAAAAATGTCTGGAACTGTTTCCAGTTTGCAGTTACAATTTTGTTTCCTTCTTTTTTTCTTTTTTTTTTTTTTTTTGCTCTTTTAATATTTAAGGATGATGTCATTGTGCTTTAAGTCAAGTGTATAAAAATTCATTAAACGCCAAATACAATATATCACTGTAAAAATGTTTTGATTTTTTTTTAACTATTATAGATAGAAAAACATTCGTTAGACTCAAAGAAAAAAAAGTACTGAACTGTTATGTAATATCTGTTCTACTGTACAGCAATAAATGCTGGACAATTTTCTCAAAGATGAAGAAGAGTCTTGAAGTAATCGAAATATGATTCTACAGAAAGATGCCGAGAATACCATCGACCGCTCACGTGAGCAACGACGAGATTTTAGAGAAAATCAAAACAAAAAGGAAACTTATGTTTCATATCAGGTAGAGGGAATTGAAATTTCTGGTACCCACAGGTCAGATTAAGGGCAAGATGGACAGAGGAAAACAGCGCATGACATATTCGATGAGTTTGAGAAAATGGATGGCGGAACAAGATTTAGAAATAAAGAAAAGACAGAATTTATTCAGGGATGGCTGCAAGGGGCAGGAAACTGTAAAGGGCCACGATTGCCGACCATCCTGAGGTGGCACGACACATAAAAGAGGAAGACCATTTATGAATTACTCTTTTGTTCTCTTTCCGAACTGAAAAGGAAGTACCTAACTGACAGATATTAATTAAGTTCTTGTATAAATCGCTCATGTGTTAAATGATGTGTAGCTCAATTCATATTGGGCGTGTCATTCAGAGATGAAGGAATTTTATTGACGAATCTTCAGACCATTTTGACCAAACAATCCTTTCTGATCAAGATAAATTACGTAAACAGTGCGCCCAAAGTGATTGAACAAGGATTTTAAAAAAAGAAAGAAATCGCCAATGATTCGATGTATAAAAGCTACAGAACATTTAATAATGTACCTAATAAATATTTTGTTCGTCTCAGTGTGGAGAAAAATTACAAAACCGATATTCTTCAACAGTGTTTTCGGACCTAGTTCTAAAAAAGCATTCAATATATATATATATATATATATATATATATATATATATATATATATATATATATATATAAATCAATTTAAATAGAAAACAGATAACCTTAAGAGTCCATTGGTTATAATTTATTTCCCCAGATATATGCTTTTTACCTGGTTCATCAGACAACACTTCCAAGGGTGAAAAAATGTTTTAAATTTACATATAGTTTTTATATACTTTTGAGGGGTAGTTTTATGTTGATGTAAGGTGATATTGAGAGAGCGGGAGGAGGAGTATGACAGACATGGTCGAAATTAGAGAGGGAAGGGAGAGTTAGGAATAATTCTAAATCCATTTTTATTAAGATATTTAAGAGTAAGTGAGGTAGCTAAGACATTGGCCTATTTAATAAGTATATCACGGTAAATAAGATAAAGAGAAAATCAAACAAGTCCTTTTACCTCATATGGGGAATAGGCTATTTCGGCAGACGACGAAAATGGTCGTCTGTCTTTTCAACACCGGTGTGGAATGAAGTTCACGTCTGTAAGGTTAGAGGAAGCAGGAAGTATCAGTTAACTGTGAAGAATTTGATATTGGAAGCGAATGGGTCAACCCATACCTTAACTAGGTGTTTACGGCAAGTTAAGGTTTCGGTTGACCCTTTAGCTTCGAATATCAATTCTTCACAGTTAAATCCAACTGCCTCCTGCTTCCTCTAAACTTACAGACATGAACTTCATTTCAGAGCGGGGTTGAAAAGACAAACTACCATTTTCCTCGTCTGCCGAAATAGCCTATTCCCCATATGAGGTAAAAAGAATTTGTTTGATTATTAATTATATTGCTCTGTAGAAATAAAATACATCGAGCTCTTTTTTGAGTTCTTTTTCAGTTCGAATATTTTCATATTACTAGGATCCACTTCGATTATATACCAACGATTTTTTTAACTTACTTATATATATATATATATATATATATATATATATATATATATATATATATATATATAAAAAGAAAAATATATACGGAAAAAAAAACAAACAAAAATCCTCATATACAATTATGCTGTTTTAATGTTAATATGTCAACGTCGGACGTTTCGGTCTGATAAACCATCTTCAGGACATATTCATAAATTATAACATTATCAATACAACATGACAAAGACGATGTACATAAGAAACAAGACTTATCCAAACAGAATAACTGAAAGTTTTATAAGATCAGCGCTCAGTTTAAAACATGGTCACGTTGTCGTCACGTGGGTAACGCTGTGAAAATGTATTCCTAAAATTTGAGTATTTTGAATGAAAAATGAAAAGAATTCTATTTTGATCTAAAATTTATATGTACGCTTGTCATATTAACATTAAAACAGCATAATTGTATATAAGGATTTTTGTTTGTTTTTTTTTCCGTATATATTTTTCTTCATACTGTCGGATCTATATCCATATAATTGCTTATATATATATATATATATATATATATATATATATATATATATATATATATTGTCATCCACAAACAGGCTGTTTCGCTGTACCACTGCTCATCAATCTGGCTAGACGTCCGGTAGCCTCTATCTAGGATCAAAACCCAAATTGGCATCAGTCGGGGATTCTACCACTAAGCAGTTGGCGCACGGCAAGGATGAAGGTGAATTTAAGCGTATTTATTTTTAGATAAACACACAGTGACTGAGAGAACTCGATTTATTATATACTGGTTATCATAATGTTGGCATAGTTATATATAAGGCTGGGATTACATTTTTTTTTTTAATTTTAGAATTTTAAAATTATATTTGACAATTAAAATAAGCGGGATTTATATATGTATACAAAAAAAGAAAATTACAAAGTTATATATTTCAGTGGTGAATATTCGTATTTTAATATTTATTTCAATTATATATATATATATATATATATATATATATATATATATATATATATTAAGAAATGGACAAAG
Organism: Acanthosepion pharaonis; assembly: GCA_903632075.3. Taxonomy (NCBI): domain Eukaryota; kingdom Metazoa; phylum Mollusca; class Cephalopoda; order Sepiida; family Sepiidae; genus Acanthosepion; species Acanthosepion pharaonis. Next base: position 303,260 of record CAHIKZ030000203.1, on the reverse strand, counting down.
TCCGACAATTTATTTATTAAAGATATTTTTATGTTTAACGTTCTTTTTTTTTTTAACGTTAAACATAAAAATGTCTTTAATAAATAAATTGTCGGACTTTGTCCATTTCTTAATATATGACGTCATTTGTTTACATTTGATACGCCAGAGCAGTTATGAATGTACGAGATTCATGGAAGATTGAAGTTTATAAGCATTAAATTCGACCTTGTCTACCGAACGCTCCTTTTTGGCCGATCGGTAAGGCACGTCAGCGTAAATGACGGTTCCGTATAGGATGCAGGTTCGAATCCTGTCAAAGGACGAATATTTTCTATGAAAATTTCTCGGACATTCAGGCCGGTAAATGTTATTAATACTGTTTATTATAAACAGAGCACTTACTTAAATACTTGTATCTATAAAAAAAAAGACGTTAAACATAAAAATGTCTTTAATAAATATATATATATATATAGGGTGCAAGGGTAAATTGTCGCCATTTCATTTTTTTAATTTCGCGCATGCGCATTGTTTATTTTTAATTTGTCGACTGCACAATATAGTATGGTCAGTTGTGCAGTATCTGTGACAAACCGAGTAATTCACTCCGACAGAAATTTGGAAATTCCATGGTGTACTTCCGGAAGCTCCAATTCATAGTGTTTGGGTGTCAATCTAAAGACATTACAGAATTCGGAAATAGTTAGATGATATATCCAGGCAACTTCAAGGTGTTTGGATTGATCACTAGTGAAGGCGACGTTGTCTCCATCGATCTTCCCACTGAGCCTAAGACTTAACACGGAGGCCTACATCAAGTGGCTTGAGAATTTAATGCTGCACTGGGTCAAGAGTGTGGCTGCTGGAAGACCCTATGTTTGGCAACAGGACCCTGCACCATGCCATACAAGCAAGACAACCCAGTCATGACTAGCAGACAATTTCTCTGACCACATCACACCTTACATCTGGCCACCTAACACCCCAAACTGAAACCCCCTTGATTATTATGTGTGGGACGTAATTGAGCGAGACACCAAGAAAACTCCTTGCAACACCAAAGATCAACTGAAAGCAAGGATCATGGCAGCATTCATCAACTTCAACAAGGAGACAGTCCCTAAGAGTTGCAGGAGATTCCGAAGTCGTCTGGAGGCTGTGATTGAAACCAATAAGGATGTTATTGAATAAATTTATTCTTTAGTATTTCAAGATATTTTTGTGTGATTTTGGTAAATATATCTGTTAAAATGAAATGTCAGTGTTATTTTTTTTTTACGTAATTTAGACGACTATTTATCCATCACACCCCGTATATCTGTTAAAATGAGATGTCAGTGTTATTTTCATTTTGGCGTCATTTAGACGACTATTTATCCATCGCACCCTGTATTTTTGTTAAAATGAGACGTAAATGTTATTTTCACATATATATACGTGGAACCCCGTTTCAGGATTGTAGGAAAATGCTAAAAGATGTATGTACTGTCACTGAAAACTCATTTTTGTATATTACGGCATTCTTTGAATTGGCAGACGGTAAATATCTGTTAGAATTAAATATTTTGTGTGAAGTTCGCAAAGAATCTTTGTATTTCTTTCAATTTCAAAGAGAAAATTTGAAATTTGTAGATTCGTGTTTGAAGATTAAATTAATTCTTCGCTTCTACACGCATATTATATTATACATATATAATATAATATAATAATATTATCAATACCAAAATCGGATACTCGGAGTTTCATGTAATAAAATCCGTTCAATAAGAAGAAAGAAAAAAGCCGTTCAATGTACAATGTAATAGCCGCGTATTCGTGGCAGTAGGTAATAAATTGCATCTAACATTTTTGTTTCTCATGATTACTGGCAACTCTGTAATAGTGTTCTAAATAAGAATAAGTTTTATAATCCTCTCTTCAATCAATTTGAGGTTTTAACATCTTCCGCAGATAAAACTGAATTTTTCGCCTGTAAATTCTTAAACTCTACACTCAACTCATCTGGAGTACTCTTGCCTAACTGCCTGTTGAGTGATATGCATATAACCCCTTCTATGGTACCTGCTATCATCTCCAATCTAGGTCCCCACAAAACATATGGACCTGATGGTATCCTTGGAATATTGTTCACCCTAAACTGTATAATAAATGCCTCGCTGCCTCTTGCTTTCGTGCATGCTGGAAATCCTAAGCTGTTGCAGTTGTTAAAAACTCGGGTGAACAGACTGACCCTTATATGCCTTCTACCTCTTCTTGACAAACTACAAGGGGCACGGGAGAGCAATGAATAGAGGCTTGGATTGAGGAATCGGAGAGCCTAGTTTGAATTCCAGCCAAATCCATTACATTCACTTACGTGCTAATAACCTTTCGAAAGATATGAATCCTCTTCTTCTCCCGGGTTCTATAGCTTTCTATACCGCAGAAAGAAATAGCAACCTACTCCGGGGAATAATCTGCCTCGTCAGTCATGTATCGAAATATACAGGAATCGCCTAAACGTGTATCACGCATAGAACGTAAATGCTGAATTCGTTATGCATCTCACATCGCAGGGCCTTCTTCCAGACAAGCAACATTGCTTTCGTTTCTCTAGGTCAACTGCTGATGTATTAACGATAATTGTGGTAAGAATCTATGAAGCTCTAGATAAGAATGGTGATGGCCAAGCTGTTAGTTTGGACAAGTAGGAAGCAGATCTTAATCTAATATGTTTTACTTTATTAAAGCTTCGTCAGAGATCAAGATAGAAAAGATAAAAAGCAAAAAGATGCAGATTAATGGTATATTGTATTTGGCTTTGGTTAGATTAAGACCTGTTTCCTACTTTCTGTTTATCCTATCATATATATATATATATATATATATATATATATATATAACGTATTCTAACCCAAACACCCCTTTTAGAAAGAATCTTTAAGTATACAAGTACAAAAAAATGCCGAAAACCTTTTTGTCGTTAATAATAAGAAAAAACCCAGACGACATGCTTTTAATGGATGTCTGAATTCGTTGAAAAAAAAATGCATCCCTACCCTCCCTAAACTTAACCTCTTTTTCGAACGTAACTCATAATTGATACAACAATCATACTTATTATAAAACCCAGGTTGTGTGTGTGTGTGTCTGTACGTTTATATATTGGATCGGATTTCCTACATTTTTCAACCGATTTCAACAAAACTTCACAGGACTACGTAGAATTACCTTGTGGTGGTTCTGACAGCGCCAAAAATTGGAAAAACACAATTGTTTTTGCACAAAATCAATTTGAAAACACGATTAACAGGCATCGCTGTCACGAGAATGAAAGGGGACAACTCATATCGAGTTATACTTATTATAAAACCCACGTTGTTTGTGTGTGTGTTCGTTTATATATGGGATTGGATTTTCTACATTTTTCAACTGATTTCAACAAAACTTCACTTTTTTTGGCAGGTAGTGTTTCTTATTGTCTTGCACACTTTTTCATTATTTTTACATTCAGAATGCTTTAAAAATTCCATTTACAAGACAATTGTTTATAATTCTATTCAATCGGTAGACTCATAACGATTGAAAACAATGTTTTTGTTTGAGTTTGACCAATTCGTAAAAAAAAACAAAAAAAAACAAAACAAACAAAAAAACTAATTAAGACATGCGTGTCCGTCAACCTTAAACAATAATCTTTGTCAATTTTATTTTTCACTCTTTATGATGGTCGATACTTGATCTATTTCTTACTGTTACATCCCCGGGCAACTCCGGGCTCTACTGCTAGTAGTTAAAAATAAACACGCTACGGCCCCTGTCTAAATGGTTGGATTTCTCTGTATCCTTGGAAACAGGAAATTAGGAATTTATATGTGCGTTTACAACTCAGTAAATTTAAAAATAAGTTATTCCAAAATTCGCTTGAAGATAAAACAGAACTAACGCTTTTAATTTAATTATGTAATTAAATTTGAAGTTTTTAGCTTCAGTTTTTGAAACATGGTTATTACTGGGTAGCGAAGAAACCGTATCTAAAATCAGTTAATCCATAATATTTATGCTCTATAAATTTTCATTAACACTGTTTTGTAAAAATAAAAAATATCAATAAGAACACCGGATTATACATCTTAATGTTCTTTCTTTTCTTCATATATATATATATATATATATATATATATATATATATATATATATATAGAGAGAGAGAGAGAGAGAGAGAGAGAGAGGTTTACTAAGCGGCTGTATAGTTTTACGTCTGGAGAAACTGGACCCTTTTCATATCTAATAACTAAACTCAATCTAAAATTTTCTTCCTGAGGCAAAGAAAGCGTACTAACTTTTTTCAATGTATGGTGTACTTGAAGGGAAAAATAATAATAATAAAAAAAAACGCCCGTTCAATTCTTTAATGATAAAGGGAAAGTGACGTTCCGGGCCTCATTATTTCTTCAAAACTATTGCAGACATACACAAGACAAATATATCCGACATAAAAAGAGAACGCAAGTTACCTTAGAAGGAATTTGAACGAATTTTTGTTTCTGTTATTAGAACAAGAATATTCTAGTAAACAAGAAAATAATACGTTGATCAATAAGCTATTTTCTTTTTACTTATTTTATATATATATATCCGTATCTTATAGTAGAAAAATAAAATTAAATGTTAAACTTATCTGTCCGTACTCGGAGTTTCATGGCTATGGTATACGCTTGTCAGGGAGACTTAATAGTAACATTGTATTTATTTACAGGAATCATATTTTTCTGAGAAATATTTCTGTAAATAAATTCAATTTTGCTATCAAGCCTCCTGCCGAATATATACCATATTTGTGAAACTCCAAGTAGGGAGAGATAAATTAATATTTGTTTTTTAGCATTAAACACTTTACCAGGAATGCTTACCTTAGAAGCGTTATTTTATAGAAATTCACCATTCAGTTGCTTCTTGGGCGTAATGCTATATATATGTTCAAATCTTTCTACACATAGAAACACATATGAATGCGACAAGCATTACTAATTGGTCGAAAATAGAGAGAGTTTTATTTGTATTAAGGGGAACAATGGTAGGTCGGTGCGCTTTATAAAGAAAAAAAGCTCTAAAAAACAACAAAATCAGCAAAATTTTGTTTCCATCATTCGTTTCTTTCCGCTTTTCTCTTCCCAGTTTGGTATTAGGGTCTTGGAATATCACGGATATATTATTGCTTATAATAGGGGAAAAGCGAACAAATATTCTCACAGAATCTGAAGAAGAGACTTTTGTCGAATAAGGTGCGTTTCTATGGACGGATGCTGAGAATTCCATATGTGAACAACAAGGAAGTTTATAGGAACTTACACTTACAATCAGAAGGAGACAGGATGTATTGAAGGCAAGAAAAAGGAGTGAGTAACACAGTTAAGGAGTTTATGTAAATGGATGGCCGAACAAGTAGAGAAGGAGGTTGTAAAGAGTGAAAACTTACAACAAAGTAGGAAAAAAATAGCACCAAGATCTCCCCCATCGTAAAGCAACAGGGAACATGATAGAAAAATATCTATCTTCGATCAAGAAAGCATTCCAGAAACATTCTGATTTTTTAGAAGTTTTCAGTACCCTCCTATATATATATATATATATATATATATATATATATATATATATATAGTGTTTAAGCCTTTTTATTATATGTATTTACGATTCCAATGGAATAAATTATGACCATGGAATATTAGTGTTTAAGCCTTTTTATGATATATATATATATTTTTATGATATATATATATATATATATAGCTGACCACTAATATTCGAGGACACCCGTCCACCAGGCTGCAGACGCTTGCTCAGGGACATTTGTCCTTATTCAACACCCACAGAGCGTTTATACTGCAGCTATGCTGAGCAAACATTTGTTACAGTTTCTAGGAGAGATCGTGTTATCTAGGGTGATCAAAATTTGCCACAATTACTGTGACTTCGTGCTATCGACGGGCTCAAGGGTGCGCCTATCCAATTTCACTCTTGTCTTCGGTCACCTTCCTGAGAAATCGATCATGGTGAGATTCGAACCCGGGACTCATGATCAGAAGCCGGCCATTCTAACCACTCGGCATATATATATATATATATATATATATATATATATATATATATATATATATATATATATATATATATATATATATATATATATATATATGCACATTTCATTGAATACGACAGACAAGGTGCTTTTATTCTGTCTCTGTTTTTATATCTATCTCAGTTTGTTCATATTTCATATTCATTCATAACTATAACTATATATATATATATATATATATATATATATATATATATATATATATATATATCTTATATCTCTATCTGAGCGTTGTGAGCAGTTGCATTGTCGCGATGAATCAACCACTATGTCCTGCCACAAAAACATGTTAAAACAAAGAAATACAGTAGTTGCAGAACAAAACAATCCACCTTCAACAAAATTACATCTCAAAAATAGTCACAACACATTACTATGCATCTAGACATGGTTCTCTTGTTAATATTTCGGTCTCTCGCCTGATATTACGTCATAGAACCGCATCATGAATTTACGACCTGCGTCTGCTATTCCGCGACCGTTATCATCGCATAGCAATCTTCTATGTCAATATAACAAAATATTATCGTCGATGGTGAATATCTTTGTTTAAATGTCCGTATAACTACTCTGATGAAAATCGGAAGCTTAGATCAAGGAACAGCTTAAAGAAAAAATATCCAAATGTTGGAATATTTCTGTTTTTATTTTCACCCGAAATTAAAGCAACTATACGAAGTTTAGAACGGCTCCTGATCAAACATAACAGACATTTATTCTCTGTTATATTTAACAATACACACACATACACACACACACACACACACACACACACACACACACACACACACACACACACACATATATATATATATATATATATATATATATATATATATATATATATTCAGGTAGCATCCGATACGAAAAAATATAATGAAAATCGAAATATGTTTTTTTTTTTTTAATGCGTTGTTGATAACGGATACAAACTTTTGGAGCGTGCAGTCGCTACGCTAAGATTGTGTTGTTTTTTTTTTAGATTTAATTGAGTGCATAAATACTTCAATAAGTAGATTTACTAATTTACTTTTTGTATGAATGATTCATTGTAAGTTTACTGTTTGTAAACTTCAATCTTCCATGAATCTCGTACATTCGACCTTGTCTACCGTAAGGTTCTTTGTGGCCGAGCGGTCAAGGCACGTCAGCGTATATGACGGTTCTGTATAGGATGCAGGTTCGAATCCTGTCAAAGAACGAATATTTTCTATGAAAATTTCTCGGACATTCAGGCCGGTAAATGTTATTTAATACTGTTTATCATAAACAGAGCATTTGCTTAAATACTTGTATCTATAAAATAACAACGTTAAACATAAAAATGTCTTTAATATATATATATATATTATAAATTGATTGATTTAAAATTTTGTATTATTCTGTATTTTGATGTATAATAACTGATACATCAAAATACAGCGATAATGAACACGCAAACACCCCTTGTCTAGTGGAAGTGAATTTATTTGTATCTTTGGAAACGTGAATTATGATTTTTGCTGTGTCTTTAAAACCCAGTAATTTTAAAAGTTACTCCAAATTCGCTTGAGGATGAAATGGAACTAATGTCTTTAATTTAATTACAAAATTAAATTCGGATCTTTTAGTTTCCATTTTTGGAACATGGTTAGAACTGTGTAGCGAAAAAACCATATTTTAAATCAATTAATTTATAATATTCATGCACTGTAAATTTACATTGAGCACTATTTTTGTAAAAAATAAAAATATCTATAAGAACACCGGATTATATATCTTACTGTTCTTTCTTTATATATATATATATATATATATATATATATATATATATATATATATATATATATATATATATATATATTATTATTATTATTATTATTACGTCGTTTTTTACTCCTTTTTTTTTCTCAGATCAGTTCATACATGCGCAAGTACACTTTGGGAAGATATGAAGTCATCTCTCCTCCCTCAGATATTAGTTAAATAGTAGTACTTCTACCAAGAAAATACATTGTTATCTCAAAAGAATTGTAAAAATTCCCTTGAAAATGACTGACACTTACAATCCAAAACATTTTTCGGCTTTAAATAACACACAAAAATGGTTTGGTTGATACCTTGAAAGACAAATCGATCAATCAATCTTTATATTTTCTCGATGTCGTCCAGTTTTGAAAGTGACAAATTCTACAATACCCCGACCCACGGGCGAGGCACGCCGCTTCTTACAGGTTATCAATTCATTCAGTGAATATTGTAGATTTTACAAACACGTGATAGCGTATAAGAAAGCACCCCCGATTATATGCCAACGATTTCTAAAACGTGTTAATAGTGAAGGTTTCACTTCCATCAGTCCATTACTCTATCTCGAGAGGCTTTTATGCTCTTGCATTCTAGAGACAATTAATGAAAGGTATTGTCCCGCGAGAATTTTCGCTTCGTACGGGACGAATGCCATCGTGGTTGAATCTGTAATAATGAGGGAAGATTGAAAATGTGAACTTGTCAGATGCAAGCTGAAAGATGGACTGGGGGTGAAATGGAAATTCATATGGTCAACATCAAAAGTCAAAACAGCGAAAGCCTGAAAGCATGCTGTAACTATGATGGAGGCAAGTATGTATGTTGTCAGTCATGAATTGGTCTCGGTACATAGATAGATAGATAGATAGATAGATAGATAGATAGATAGATAGATAGATAGATAGATCAGAATTTACTGAGGCAGATATGAGTATACTGATATATGAATATATATATTTATAGATAGATATATGCAAATATATGTGTAAATACTGATATATATATATAGAGAGAGATAGATACATAGATAGAAACAGATTGAGATAGATAGGTATGAATAGAATAAGAAATAGCTAGCTAGCTAGCTAGCTATAAAGATAGATAGGTAGACAGATATGAACACACTGAGATAGGTATGAACAGAGTGAGAAATAGGTAGATAAATATATAGATAGATCAGAATATACTGAGACAGATATGAGTATACTGAAAGATAAATAGAAACAGAGTGAGAAAGGTATGAACAGAGTAAGAAATAGATAGATAGATAGATAGATAGATAGATAGATAGATAGATAGAAAGTACAGTCAACGACCAAATTATTCGTACACTCATCAATTTTGAATATTTTTATCCATTTCTCAGAGTCTAATTACCGTATGATGTCATGTTAATAAGCACAAAAACATGAATATAAAACTCAATTTCCAGAACAAGAGAAACAACAAATTTAACAGGTGAATTATGTAAAATAAGAAAAGACAAAATTATTCCTACGGTAGAAAATATCGTTTTAAATTGATTGATTAGTGTAAGTATAATTAATTCAGATATTTCATTGGTGAAGTCTTCTAGACTATTTATTCAATAGAATATTTGTGATAATTCCAGCAAAGAACATCACGTGGTGCATAGAGTCTCACCGTTGTTATTCTTACGTTAACAACACGATGGGGAAGACAAAGTAGCTTAATTGAGACTTGATACAGAGAATTATTAATTCCACAAGTCAGGAAATAGTTACAGCACTATTTCAAACCGGTTAGCTATCCCTAGATCTACGGTACAATCAGTTATAAAGTTTGAACAGTTTGGAACGACAGAGAATTTGCCTGGGCGTAGAAGAAATCCCATATTTTCACCGAGAACTGCATGAAAACTGTGTCTCGAGGTTAATATAAACCCAAGAGTTGTTTTGAAAGACATCTCCTAAAGTTTGGATACGATGGGTATCAGTGTAAGTACTCGCACAATACAATGTTGTTTAAATAGAAATGGGTTGTATGGAAACTGACCACGACAAACCGCTCTTCATAAACCATGTCACATTGTTGCTCAGTTTAATTTTGCCAAAACATTCTTGGACAAAGAAAATTGCTTTTGGGAACAAGTACTATGGAGTGATGAAACAAAAATTGAGCTTTTTGCATATAACGATGTACAGGGGATTTGGCGCAAGAAAGTTGAGGCTTTCCTCCCAAAGAACACAGTGTCAACATTAAAACATGGAGGCGGCTCGATTATGTTTTGGGGTTGTTTTAGTTCAAAGGGGACTTGACAATTAATTGCAATAAGAGAAATAAAGAAATCTGCAGACTATATCAAAATTCTGAATGAAAATCTACAACTATCAGCGCAAATTCTTCATCTAGGTCGACGATTTATTTTCCAGCGAGATAATGATCCCAAACATACGTCTAAATCAGTGACTGCGTGGCTTCAGAAAAAGAAGATAACATTTCTGCCATGGCTTTCAATGAGTCCTGAATTGAAAATCTAAGGCAAGAATTGAAAGTTCGAATAAATCCTCGGTCACCAAAAAACCTACAGGTATTAGAATGTGTAACCATTGAAGAATGGAAGAAAATCACAGAAAAACTTCTTCAAATCTTATCAAAAACTTTAGAAAGCGTTTGCAGCAAGTTATAAAGATGTGAGGCCATGTTATTGACTATTAATATTATGAATTTTTTTCTATTCTTCATACTGTACGAATAATTTTGTCTTATCCTATTTTGCATAATTCTCCTGTCAAAATTGTTGTATTTAACCTATTACGAAAATTAAGTTTTATTTTCCTTTTTTGTGCTTAATAACATAAAAAACATGGGAAAATACGGGCATTAAATTCTGATAAATGGATAAAAATACTTAAAATTTATCGGTGTACGAATAATTTCGTTGTTGACTGTATGATATAAGTATGAATTTCAAAATGATCTATCTATCTATCTATCTATCTATCTACCAATCTATCTCAATATGATATAACTATCTATTTCTCTATCAATCTCAATCTACGTTTGTTCATATCTCTGCATATCTATCTATCTATCTATCTATCTATCTATCTATCTATCTCATTCCAAGGAATCCAAGTTGTTGAACGGATAACTATCGATCCTGGTTGGTTCGACTGGGAGAGGAGTCTGATGTTTTGAAGAGACCTAAATCCCCTTTGCACCGGGGAAAAAGATCACTGATATAGCTTCTCGGTACATTCCAGGGGTTTTTGATATACAGGATGCGATGTGTAAATTGTCACCATTTTATATTTTTAATTTCGCGCATGCGCATTGTTTTTGTTTTTTTTATTATTTTATCGACTTCACAGTATAGTACTGTCAGTTGGGCAACGTCTGTGAGAAAAAAAAAAGTACTATGATGCAATTCAATCCACCAGAAATATATAAACGGCATGCTGTACTGCTTGGCATTCTCACCGGAAGCTCCAATACGAACATTTCAGATTGTCTGAGTGTTAATCAGAGGACAGTGCAGAGGATTCGGAAAATATAGGATGAGTCTAATGGCAGCTCGAAAAACTCACTCTAAACGTTCTGATAAGAAAACATCCCCGTCCTGGGTATGACGATATACTACGTCCAGCAGCAAGGCCTCTGACCAGAAGGTTTTGAGGAGGATGGAACCACCTCTTAATTGCTGGTGTTCCCAAGTCTACCCTGACCCGGGGTGGTAGCACATGTTATGATCCCAGCTATGGGCAAATAGTTGACCCCCCACCCTGACTATGAAAGTGTAAAAATAGATTTTAATACCAGAAATACTTTGTAAAAAAAAAAAAAGAAAAATTAGTATCAGCAATAAATTTTTAAAGAAGAAGACCTTACCAGCAATAAAAATCTTGTCAGCATTAAATAACCCATTGATGTTAATATGCCACAAAACAAAACCCACACTGAGCTTAGCGAACCACTTCCTTACAGTTCTGTCAATTAAAACACCTTCGTTGTACACAGCACATATCTTTTTTTGTTGCTTACGAGACATTTTTGCCTTTATGGTAAAAAAGAAGCATCAAGTGTCGAAAATGCACCTTATAATCTTTCAATTTCATAGGGATGCAAAATTGACACGAATTAAGTCATTTTAAACTTTTTTTCTCAAGAGATAGATTGAAGTGTGCTCTAATGGGAAATGTAAAAATATTATATCAGCCGATAAATCTGATGTGTTCTAACGTGTTGGGACATGAGCGACAAAAAATCGTCATGAACTTTCCTGACAACGTAATATATATGTATCTCAGCTATCTGTCTCAATATGATGAATCTAACTATCCCAATAAAATATAACAATCTATCAATACCAATTATATAGTTAGTTATCTATATATATATATATACCATATAATTAGCCCTCTTCGTATGACCTAGCTATCTATTGAATTACTCGGGTGTAAATTTTGAACCTGGTAATTAAGTTTATACATTAAACGAGTTAGAAATCTCTGATGGAAAGTTTGTCCATGTTTTGTTTTGTTTTTTTTTAATATTTGTTTCGTAAATTTGTTCGGAGAAAGAAAAGGAAGTAATTGTGGGTAAGAAAATGAAAACAAATAAGAAAGAAAGAAAGAAAGAAAGAAAGAAAGAAAGAAAGAAAGAAAGAAGGAAAATATTTAAATCAAAAGAAAGAAGAAAACTACGAAAGACAATCGAAAGAAAGAAAAAAATGAAGGAAAATACCGAAAGAAAGAGATAAAAAAACAACGAAAAAATCGAAGAAAGAATAAAACAACAAAGAACGAAAATAGAAAGAAAAAAACAAGGACAAATACAGAAAATGAAACGTGTAAATTGAAAGAAACGAAAAACGAAAAATCATAAAAACGAATAAAAGAAAATCTGAATAATTTTAGAAAAGAAAATTAGGCATTAAGGGAAAAGAAAGAAAGAAAGAAAGAAAGAAAGAAAGAAAGAAAGAAAATCTAAAAAGGAAGAAAGAAAGAAAGAAGATCTAAAAAAGGAAGAAAGAAAGAAAGAAAGAAAATCTAAGAAAGAAAGTAAGAAAGAAAGAAAGAAAGAAAGAAAGAAAGAAAGAAAGAAAGAAAGAAAGAAAGAAAGAAAGAAAGAAAATCTAAAAAAGGAAGAAAGAAAGAAAGAAAAAAGAAAGAAAGAAAATCTAACAAAGAAAGAAAGAAAGAAAGAAAGAAAGAAAGAAAGGAAGAAAGAAAATCTAAAAAAGAAAGAAAGAAAGAAAGAAAATCTCAAAAAGGAAGAAAGAAAGAAAGAAAGAAAGAAAGAAAGAAAGAAAGGAAGAAAGAAAATCTAAAAAAGAAAGAAAATCTGAAAAAGAAAGAAAGAAAATCTAAAAAAGAAAGAAAGAAAGAAAGAAAGGAAATCTAAAAAAGGAAGAAAGAAAGAAAGAAAATCTAAAAAAGAAAGAAAGAAAGAAAGAAAGAAAGAAAATCTAAAAAAGGAAGAAAGAAAGAAAGAAAGAAAATCTAAAAAGGAAGAAAGAAAATCTAAAAAAGAAAGAAAGAACGAAAATCTAAAGTGAGAAGGAATGAAAAAGAATATCTAAAAGAAAGAAGAAATAAAATATCAAAAGAAAGAAAAAATAAAATATGAATAAAGGAAAAAAAAATGTAAAAAAGTAAAATCGAAAAACAAAGAAAAGCTAAAGAAAGAAAAGAAGAAAGAAAAAAGAACCAAAAGGCGAAAGAAAGAAAATCAATAGGAAGAAAGGGAAATAGAGAGGAAACAAAAAAGAAAGAAAGAAAGAAGTCTAAAAAAAAGAAAATAGAAAGTAACAAATGAAAGTGGGATACAAAGAAAAGAAATTCAAAGAAAAATATTATGAAATATCGGATAGAAAGAAAAGCGTAAAAGTAAGAAAGTCTAATTAAAAAAGGATGAAGGAGTCATCTAAAGAAAGAAAATAAAGGAAAGAGATAGAACAAAAAAATCAAAAACTAAGAGGATTTCCTATAAAGATGAAAAACAAAATAAGTGGTTAAAAATAATGAATGACGTAGGCAGCTGTATTGTAAAAATAAAAGAATCCAGACGACTTTAATTTTCTGTTTTTATATTTGATTTGAAATGTGATCAAAGTTTGCTAACAAGAAAGACAAATCATCTCGTGTTTTGAAAAAAAAAAAGTCCTTCGTTTCGGCTTCTTTACAGATGAATTGATTTCTATGTTGATCTATCAGTCGACGGAAGTAACCAAAGTTTAAGGTGTGGAAACCACAGACAAAAAATCACGAAAAAAATTATCTAGTCCATCATAAAAAAAAAAATCGTAGTGGAACGAACGCCGTCAAAGTGTTTGGAATTCTACAATATTGGAAAACCTCCGACAAACCAATATATATTCTCAGGCAAAAGTTACCAGATGCATTGGGCAGCATAACATTTTCGTTCGCTTTTTGTCATTTAATGTCTGAGGGAGCGTTCATGTTTAACATTGTAAAAAAAAAGCCGTTTTTTTTTTATTTATCGATACAACTCTGACATTAGTGAGCATATTTAGCTGTCAAAAATAGTGTTTTTTTTTTCTTCTTTTTCTTCTTCTTCTTTTTCTTCTTTTTCGTGCCGTGTCCCTTCAGAACGTAGGCGATCGTGGATCTCCACAATTTCCTGGCTTTTGTAGCTCAATATATTTTTTTTCTTTTTGTTATCTCTCCTTGTTCTGCCGTCGATTTAATCAAAGGATTTCTTCTTATTCTTATTCTTCTTTTTTCTTCTTCTTCTTCTTCTTCTTATTCTTCTTCTTCTTCTTCTTTCTTCTTCTTCGTCTTCTTCTTCTTCTTCTTTCTTCTTCTTCGTCTTCTTTTTCTTCTTCTTCTATATGCTGTGTCCCTTCATGACGTAGGCGATCATTGCTCTCCACAATTTCCTGCCCCTTGTAGCTCGTAATAAATTTTGTCTTTTTGTTATCTCTCCTTGTTCTGCCATCAATTTAATCAAAGGATTTCTTCTTCTTCTTCTTCTTCTTCTTCTTCTTCTTCTTCTTCTTCTTCTTCTGTGTGTTAAGTCCGTGTAGGCTACGAGTGGTCATGGATTTTCATAGCTTATCTATCTTTTGTACCTCTAAATGATGATTGTCTCCTTACTATAACTCTCAGTCAATGTTCCACAAACCTGTTAGGTAGATTACACGACGTTTCCCTCTTGCCTTCAGTATGTCTTGTGAGTGTCAAATTCTCCAAGTCTTCGTTCCTCATTATGTGTCCTAAAATATCAGCTGATCCTTTCTGCTTGTAAACACAAGTGTCTCTTTGTCTTTTCATTTTGTTTAAAATTTCCTCGTTGCTTGCATACATCATCCATTGTATTCTCAGTATCCTTCTGTAGAACCACATCCCTAACGCCTATATCCGAGCGCTTTCGGATATACCGAACAGTTTTTACACAATCTATGACGAGAAAAGAAATCTATGGACATAAGATGAATTGAATAAACAGCTTAATCGCAGGGCCTTGTTTTTAATGAAAACTGCATAAAAGAGGGATTGCTGTCCAAATACAAATATATATATATATTTTAAAAAATATGTCTCCGTCGTGACACTCGTCCTGGGTAAGACGATAAACTACGTCCAGCAGCAAGGCCTCTGATCAGGAGGTTTTTAAGAGTGTGGAACCATCTCTTAATTGCTGGTGTTCCCAGGTCCGCTTTGACCCGGTGTTGTATCATCTGTTAGGGTCCCAGCTATGGGCAAATAGTTAACCTCGAAACTGGGGTAAAAATGGGTTATAATACCAGAAATACTTTGTAAAAGATATATATATATATATATATATATATATATATATATATAGCAATAAATTTTTTGAAGAAAAAAAAGCCATTACCAGCAATATTTTTTTTGAAAAAGACATTACCAACAATACGTTTTTCAAAAGATATTGCCAGAAATTAATTTTTGAGGAAGAGAAATATTAACAGCAATACGTTTTTTGAAGGAAAAAATAATTACCAGAAATAGATTTTTGACAAAACAAAATATTACCGGCAATAAAAAACTATGTCGACATTAAATAACCCATTGAGGCTGATATGCCGTAAAACACACCAAACCAAACCAAACCAAACCATCGTATACAAAAATTACTATGTCTCGAAACCGAAAAAACAACTTAAAAATAGAGTAAATTCAATTTATTTGTAAGGCACTCTTAGCAATGCTTGAGAATGGGACCGAGCTCCGAATTTCAAGTTTAAACTTTAAAGTTGAATTTTAAGATTTAAGCTTCGATTTCGAAACATAGCAATTTGTGTTGCGATGGCGACATATTTTTAAAAATATAATTATAATATTATTCACTACTTTGTATTGAGCAGTATTTCTTAAAAATCAAAATAAATACTAAATAACTCTGGGTTATAAATCTGACTGTTCTTTCATATCATATGAATATGAATATATATATATATATATATATATATATATATATATACTGACACACATACACGCACAGATAGATAGATAGATAGATAGATAGATAGATAGATAGATATACACAATTATATATCTCTATTTATAAAAGGCAGGATGTGTGTGTGTGTGTGTGTGTGTGTGTGTGTGTGTGTGTGTGTGTGTGTGTAACGAATGCACGACTGCAATTTTCGACGGATTTGCACCAAAATTTACATGCACAAGCGGGAAGGCCAAGACCGACTTTGCATTTACCAACTCTCATCGATAGTGGAAATAATCGATGTTTTCATGCTTCTACGGCAGTTTTCATGTAGTTTGCGGCCATTTTCTACTGGCCAGAGTGAGAGCCAATAGCTGGCTGCCACGAATAGGCAGGAAGATTCTATTGTCCGCTTGAGTGCCAACAGCTGACTGACACGAATGTTAACTAGCATGCTAGCATGCAAAAAAATAGATAGTGCATTCGTCACAAGTGGGAAAAATTTAAATCTGCATTGCCCTTTACTCCAATTGGAGTTTCTTAAAGAGGCCTTTTATTTATCAACTATAAAAAAAATTATGTAAGAAATCCATAGAGCATATTAAAGAACGTTGCATTAGGTTAAATTACCTATCTAACTCTCTGGGTTTATTTCTTGGGAAAGTTGGCCTTCTGACATGTATACACTTTACGTAACTATCTGTGTCAGTCTTTAATTTCATGTCTGGCTGCTGCTGGGAGATAACTCCGGGTCATGACCCATTTCTAAGAAACTTTAAATTTTTTTCTTTTTCGTTTAGTTTTACTTGAACCGAGGTCATATTTGGTTTATCAGGGTAAAGCCCTCACGCCTTATACCCTTTTTTTCAGAAAAAAAAGAGGATGTATTTTACTTTTGAAACGAAACTAATCGTTTACTCGCCATTAATTTACAATCACCTGAGGAGATGCATTGGTATGCGTTGAAACACGAGTTCAATTGTGTAGCGATTTTTACGTGTTGTTTTAATATCCTAAAATAAATAATATTGCTCTACTCTGTATTGATCCCTCTTTTAAATTAAATGTATGAACGTTCTAATGTTACTCTATTCGTTCTGATATATATATATATATATATATATATATATATATATATATATATATATATATTATCCCTTTAATACCCAATCTCCTTTTACTATCTTGTCTAGGAGAGTTTTTCTGTGTCTGGGATCAACATTTTATCTGGCTTTTTAGATAGCGCTGTGATCATGGAACTTCTAATGTCTTTCGGGATTTAGCCACTGTTATGAAAGGAAATAAACATTTTCGACAGCTTATGCTTTCTTTATTGAGAAAAGGAAAAGCAAAACTATTTCAAAACAAAAAAGTATTTATGTCCTGTGTGTACTGTGTAAGATTGAATGTGGCTGTAAAGTGTTGTGCTTTGGACTTTTGATAAACGATGCTCCACGGTCTGGTCGCCCTGTTAGTTTCATGCTCTCGGCCTGACTAGAAAATGAATTCAAAACAAATCTTAATGTTGCACAGAAAATGCACTGCCGTATATCTCGTGAGCTAAGACGCTAGAAGTGGTAAGACGCACCTTATAATTAATCAAGTATTTTGGGAAAAATACTTGAGTATAAAATAGCATACCATACTACAAAAGTACAAATCGCCGACTCTCCGGTGTCACTTTTTTTTTTTTTTTTTTTTCTGTCACAAATTATCACATTTTGGTCATACAGGAATCCTTCGATTAATGCGCATTCGATTAGTGCGCTAAAATTTCTGTATATCAAAATTCGATTAGTGCATACATAATGCTCGATTAGGGTGGTTAAGCATTCTTCAGTTTCACCATAATAACTGAAAATTGATTTTTTTATAGTTACCGATTAATTAAAATTTTTCTCAAATTTAAAAATGGAAAATGAGCAACTATTTTGTTTGTCAAGTATTACGCTAAGTAATTCTAGTAGTGTGAAAAAATGAACGGTGATAAAGTGATCAATTTTATGATATAAGCCGATAATAAGAATATATATTTAAATATTTGTCTCTATTAAAATTCTTTGAATATTTTGATTTTTTTTTTCATGTTTATTTTTAAGCTCTTAAAAGGAAATTTCTGATTTTTTGTTAAAAAAA
The DNA here is from genome assembly GCA_903632075.3 of Acanthosepion pharaonis. Taxonomy (NCBI): domain Eukaryota; kingdom Metazoa; phylum Mollusca; class Cephalopoda; order Sepiida; family Sepiidae; genus Acanthosepion; species Acanthosepion pharaonis. Next base: position 284,845 of record CAHIKZ030000203.1, on the reverse strand, counting down.
GAATGGACGATTTAATTAACTCGATGCAGAAATTTACATTTATTAAGAAATATCGAACTAAAAAAAGATGTATGCATCTATAGATTAAATTTTCAGGTTAAAATACTAATGATTTTGATATGTTTGAAAAATCTGATTGGGCAATTTATCAGTACCGCCACTTATATTAAGAACAGAAGAATACCATGCGTCAAATCATTCTACATATTTTTTTTCATAAAAAATCATATTAATAAACATTAATTCATAGCATTTTTATTGTATCTTCTTATATGTACCTATTTTTAATATAAAAAAGTACGCAAATTAGGAATTAATTGTAAATGAGGCTAAAATTTAAGGGACAAATTATATGATTTCCTATAAGTTATTATATTCGATTAATACGTTTTCCATTAGTGCGTATATATTCTGAAACCAAGAGGTGCAGATGGAAATTGTAAGTAACCTACTTAATAAGTTTGTGTGAATGGATAGCGGTGCAAAGACAATGAGGGATAGTAATAAAGAGACAAAAGTTACTTAGAGCAGCAAAAGATAGGAAGCTGTGGAGAGCTATGATCGCTTACATTTTGAAAGGACATGGCACATAAATGAAGTGAATGGATAACAGAATCAATAAGTCATAGAAAAGAGTCGGATGTTACTTAGAGCAACAAAAGATAGGAAGATGTGGAGAGCTATGATCGCTTGCATTTTGAAAGGACATGGCACATAAATGAAGTGAAGGGATAGCAGAGTCAATAAGTCATAGAAAAGAGTCGAATGTTACTTAGAGCAACAAAAGATAGGAAGTTGTGGAGAACCACGTCCGGAGTTAATAAACTACGCTTCAGGGTCATTGAAGAATTTAAAGGAAAATGTTTAGAATCAAACACTGATGAAGACAGAAGCTGGCAAATTTGAAGTAAATTTGAAAGGTAAATTTCTCAGTACCATCAATTATAGGATGAACAGAAGACGACCATACGGCAAACCATTTTAAATAATGTTTTTTTCATAAAAAATCAGATGAATAAACATTAATTCATTGCATTTTTATTGTATCTTCTTATACGTAACTATATTTCAGTTAAAAATTACCCAAATTAGAAATTAATTGTAAATGAGACTAAAATTTGAGAGACAAATTGTATCATTTCCTATAAGTTATTATATTCGATTAATACGTTTTCGATTAGTGTAACTTTTAATGTACACATTAGCCGAAACTAATCGAAGGATTCCTGGATATCATCATCTATGGATTATTTAAATATCAAAAACTAAATATTTTGTGCGCAATTTTATGACTTTAACTAAAGTTACTGCGTACATAATTTTATTCTTTTAGGGTAACTGTATATTTTTAAAAGAGATATAGATTTATAGTTTTATATATCGTCTATAATTCTGAAATGAGGTATTATGTACACTATTTACATTATTCGGACTATTGTCCTCATCTTTGTTGCCATATTTATTACAACGTTTCGACCTTTCAGTATCTGTCTATATTTCTGAGATGAGGTATTATGTACACTATTTACATTATTTGGACTATTGTCCTCATCTTTGTTGCCATATTTATTACAACGTTTCGACCTTTCAGTATCTGTCTATATTTCTGAGATGAGGTATTATGCACACTATTTACATTATTCGGACTATTGTCCTCATCTTTGTTGCCATATTTATTACAACGTTTCGACCTTTCAGTATCTGTCTATATTTCTGAGATGAGGTATTATGTACACTATTTACATTATTTGGACTATTGTCCTCATCTTTGTCGCCATATTTATTACAATGTTTCGGCCTTTCAGTATCTGTCTATAATTCTGAAATGAGGTATTATGTACACTATTTACATTATTCGGACTATTGTCGTCATCTTTGTTGCCATATTTATTACAACGTTTCGACCTTTCAGTATCTGTCTATATTTCTGAGATGAGGTATTATGTACACTATTTACATTATTCGGACTATTTTCCTCATCTTTGTCGCCATATTTATTACAACGTTTCGACCTTTCAGTATCTGTCTTTATTTCTGAGATGAGGTATTATGTAGACTATTTACATTATTCGGACTATTGTCCTCATCTTTGTCGCCATATTTATTACAACGTTTCGGCCTTTCAGTATCTGTCTATATTTCTGTGATGAGGTATTATGCACACTATTTACATTATTCGGACTATTGTCATCATCTTTGTCGCCATATTTATCACAACGTTTCGGTCTTTCAGTATCTGTCTATATTTCTGTGATGAGGTATTATGTACACTGTTTACATTATTCGGACTATTGTCGTCATTTTATATGTACGTATATTTTAATAAAAAAAGGTACGCAAATCAGATATTGATTGTAAATGAGACTAAAATTTGAGGGACAAATTACGTAATTTTCTATAAGTTATTATATTCGATTAATGCGTTTTCGATTAGTGCGTATCTTTTAATGTACACGTTAGCTGCACTACTCCTGTATTATTAAATATTTGTGGTTATTATTAATTACATTTTCAATTCTCACTTGCCGCCACAAGACGCCTCAACACATGACGTGTTTACATTTAACTCCCATCCGTTCAAGATCGCCTAAAGTGTATTGCTTCTGCATCGTCACTTTATACGCGTTTTGTTGTCTATTGCTGCATGAATATATCATCAAATATCCATTTGTATTATTACAGTGAGGAGTTGGTGTGTGTGAAAACACCATTCGGTATGCTTAAATAAACGAATAACTTTGTGCCGAGAGGAAATTGTCTACTGCTTATCATCAATATATATATATATATATATATATATATATATATATATTTGTGTATATTTAGGCAGCAATTTTTCATTGATGCATGTTTCATTAAATAATATAGACAAGTTTTGTCTATTTTAAGTAAGTTCCTTTCACATTGTCTGATAAGCTTAATAACATTCTCATTGAAAGACGAAAGGAAATCCCCATATTGATACATGTTTAAATCCAATCTAAGCTTTCGGCTTACATAAGCCATTATCAAAGATGACAATTACTTTTCAATATATCAGCCAATACACGGACGAAACAATAATGATGCTGTATGAAAAATTTTAAAAACAACGACATCTCGTGTATACGAGACGCGGAAGCGAAAATCGCGTCGCAGCTCGTGACATCACACATGACCACGCGAGCGTGAAAACGAGAAGTATTAAGTTTGGGAATCTGCTGATATAAACCAATGACTTCTGTTATCAACTATAGGCATTTAAGCATATTTGTGGAGATTTCGTAGTTTATTTTGTTCAGGTTAGATTTCAACTGTTTTATGTATATAGCTTCAATAATTTTTAGTTTATGTTTATTGTTTTCATGGTTAAGTATAGTTGTATTTTCAACAAAGATTTCCTGGAATTGTGTACGCGGCCAGGCATGTTGTTTATATATATATATATATATGGTATGATTTTAACGATATATACAGAGTTATTACATATGAATAGCTGTAGGCTTTTGATTGACTGATTTGTTTGTTTAATGACATATCAACACCTTTATGGGTCATTTAATGCCGAAATTTAATTTTCTTGGGAGCTTTGAATTAATGAAAAGCTGATATGTTATTCTGCTTTCACAGGTGAATACATGGTAGATGATACTCAGCTTTTGCACATATTCATGATTGTGTGCGTACAATTGCTAGAAGTGATGATGTGTGTGTTTTATGTTGTAGTTCTGTTAGTGTTATATTTTGGAATACAGTTAGTTTTAAGAAATCGTAGGATATTTTATGGATTAATGTCATGAAAGTGTTCTTTCATGTTGGGTGGTTGATTTTGTTTAGCGGCATATTAACATCTCTATGGGTCATTCAACACCGAAATCTAAATATTTTAAACGTAATTTCATGCCTGCAACCAATGATAAAATGTATTGTTGGTCATTAACTATATATATATACTAGCAGCATGGCCCGGCGTGCCGGTGCTTGATTCAAAAATCGTACGACTCATACAGCAATCGCTATCACTTGACTTAAAATATTTTTGCCCTTCCTTGCCTTTAAAGGAGTGCCCTGTGTTGTGCTGATGTTGCTACATGCCTTACTTTTTGCCTATTCTTGCCTTACATGAAAACTGCCGTAGAAGGATGAAAAAATCGATTATTTCCACTATTAATGGGAGTTGGGAAATGCAAAGTCAGTCTTGGCCTTTCCGCTAACTTGGAACATGTGCATGTAAATTTTGGTGCAAATTCGTCAAAATTTGCGGCCGTGCATTCGTTACACACACACACACACACACACACACACACACACACACACACACACACACATCCTGCCTTTTATAGATAGATATATATATATATATGTGTGTGTGTATGTATGTATATACATACAGAGAGAAAGAGAGATAGAAAGAGTGAGGCTAAAGATAAAAAATCCCTTGATATATAACCCAAGTGGATCCTAGTAATATAAAATATTAAAACTGACCACAAAAAAGAGCTCGATGTATTTATTAATACTGAGCAATATATTAAAATGTCGACATAAAAACAAATTTAAGTTTCCATAAAATCGTTTTACCTTAATTAGCTACTATATTTCCATAATATAGTTTTATTTTAATTAACTACCCAAAATCACTCCCCCTCTAATACTGCAAATGCCGACAGAAAACCAAAAACTAATTCTAATTTCATATTGAATTCCCCACTTTTAAAACCTTTTTATACTATATTAATTATAATTCATAAACTTTTCCCTGCTTGAATATCTCCCCAACTCTCTTTCCCTTAATCCCTTACATCCTTTTATTTTAAATTTATTTTTGGATTCATTTTTTTATTTCTCCTTCTAATTTCAAATTAATTTTTTTTCATATAACCCCAAATTGGTGTCATAACGCTAACATTCCGTTTTTTTTTGTTTTTTTTTTGTTTTTTAATAAAACTTCTTCTCTTTAAGACAGATATATCCCACCCTCTCCTGACACCTGTCTCATGCCTATGGTCTGACTGAAACATTGAAATGTGTATACTCTATATTAGAGATGTTCAGCAAATTGGATTTGTTAGCTTCCACAGTTAAATCCTACACTCTGCTTCATTAAACTAGACGTGAACTCATTCCACACCGGGGTAGATAAGACAGACGACCGATATCATCGTCTGTCGAAATAGACTATTCCCCATTTGAGGTAATTTGGGATTTATTTGTTTATTAATTATATATATATATATATATATATAGTGATTTTCTAAGCGCGGCTTAGATGTGGCACAACGCCGAAAGTATGGAGCACCCAATGAGGATCGAACTCACTAGATCAACTAATTTTTACATTCCATAGTCTAAATAAATAGTTTAAGTGCCCTACAAAAAAATAAAGATAACCCTTTATGAAGTCGTCAAGAAAACAAATGTTAGCGACTTACGACAGTTTTTTTATATATATATATATACACAAAACCCTTTCAGAAAAAATAAAAAATAAAATAAAAAATAAATAAATCTCCATAGACACTTAACCAGACTAGACGATGTCATCTTCCGCTTTGAATTTAGACACCCCAACCTTACCCTGACTTGACGTCTGTGAATGTAACTGAGATATTGATACAAATTATCAACCCTTACACCCCTTGTCTTTAAACAATTGCTCTAGCCGTTACCATAGTAATCTTAATTTCAATAATGAATATGCTTATAAAACGCGTAAATTTCAGGAATAAGTTATTCCAAAAAAAATTTCGCTTGAAGATGGAACAGAGCTTAGTACTTTAATTCAATTTAATTCAAATAATTATATTGAAGTTTTCGGCTCTTGTTTTGAAACATGAGAACTCTTATGTAGCGTTGGAATCATATTTTTAAATAAATAATTATATATATATATATATATATATATATATATATATGATGTATCGCTGATATTTTTACTATAAAAATATGTTTTGTTTTTGTTTAGTGGTTCACTATTTGGGACCCCAACAGGTGCTACCACCCCGGCTCAGTGTGAACCTGGGAACAACAGCAATTAAGTGGTGGTTCCATCCAATCTGAGACCGTGCTGCTGGATGTAGTTTATCTTCATACCCAGGACTGGATGATTGTTGGCTTATGTGATATATCTATGGTTCGTGATTGCTTGTATCTCGTGACTAGAGTCGGTTAGTGTTGGCAAACTCCTCTCGACAATTTAACCTGTTCAGTGTTATGACGCAGAGTGAGGAAATATTTTCATGGAAAAAATCGTCTTAGCATACAGAAAATAAACTTATTTCGGGACCATCTATGAGAAATTTATGTCCAGGATTATCCAACGTGGACTCTTTTCACACAAAATTACTGTCAATACAATGTGTAAAATGAAAAACAATAGCGATAAAAAAAAATAAAAGTGGGGAAACACTGAATGAGATTTTAATTCGGATTGTCGCCATTTTATATTTTTAATTTCGCGCATGCGCGTTGTTTTTTATTTTGTCGACTGCACAGTATAGTAGGGTCTGTTGGACAGCGATTGTGTGAAAAAAGAGCACCATAAAGAAATTCACTCCACCAGAAGTCTGGAAACGGCATGCTACACTGCTTGGCATTCGCGCCAGAAGCTTGCATCTGAACATTTCAGAGTGTTTGGATGTCAATCTGTGTACAGTGCAGAGCATTCGGAAAGAAGAAGTAGTGCTGCCCTGAATTAAGATGGTGGCTGCTGGAAGATCTTGTATCCAGGACTCTGCACCATGCCACACAAGTAGGAGAACCCAGTCATGGCTGTCAGAAAATTTCTCCCCTTACATTTGGCCACTTATCTCCCCAGACTGCAACCCCCTTCATTATTATGTGTGGGGCTCAGTTGATCGAGAGAACAACAAAACTCCTTGCAACACCAAAGATAAACTGAAGGCAAGGATAATGGCAGCATAAATCAACTTAAACAAGGAGACCGCCCAGAAGAGTTGTAGGAGATTCTGAAGTCGGCTAGAGTTCGTGGTTGAAGTCAACGTCGATTTTATTGAATAAATTTACTCTTTAGTATTTCAAGATATTTTATGCAATTTTGGTAAATATATCTGTTAAAATGAGATGCCAGTGTCATTTTAATTTTTGCGTAATTTAGACGACAATTTATCCATCGCATCCTGTACATATATCGGGCGTCAAGGACACCTCGGCGTGGTGTAATGGTTAGCAAGCTTGTCTTGCTAGATCAGTTACAGCTGAAAAGTGAGTTCGATCCTCACTAGATGCCCCATACTTTCGGCCTTGTGCCACATCTAAGCTACGCTTGGAAAATAACTATATCGGGCGTCAAAATTTAAATTTAGAAGCTGAGCGTCTCGATATCTTTAACGTTTCGATGTGTTCTCTCCTAGGAATTGTAAACAAAGATCCGCTCCGAAAATTTGTAATATGAGTCGCAGGTTGGATTTAGGGGTATATTTTTTAAACATTTAACCTCAAACAAGGGGATAAATCCACTAAGATGCAAGGGGTTACTGAGAGTGAAAGATTACGAGAAAACGTTTAATTTTTTGAAGATCGTAGTTGACAGGAAAGCTAGAAGCCGGGAGAGAGTTCCACAAGCAAGAAGTACAATAGAAGAAACTGTTAGCATAGAACTTACGGTTAGTTACAACTAGCAGTTTCAGCAGTGAAATTATGAGACCTAACTTCCAATCTAGTACTGCGCTTAAATTCTTGAAGTTGAGGTACCAAGGAGGAAAGCTCACCAGAACAATTACCACGAAAATGTTAACAGAAAAGGCACAGGAACGCTGCATTAGTGCGGTGAGAATGTAACCGATGCCGAGATGCCAGGTCAGGGCCGATAACAGTGTAGATTGTTCTTTGGATTCTCTCAAGAATCTTCAAATATATAACAGAAGTACTAAACCATATTTTGAAAGTGGTACGAATGGTAGACTTTTCCTCTTTTTTTAATCAATTCACTCGATGCAAGGCGAGAATACCACTAGTACGTAGGTGGGCGGGGTTATAGAGAGTAAAAACGAGAGAAAACTGGTGGGGACCGAGGAAAGGACAAAAGATGAACGAGGTTCAAAACGACAGAAGATGGCGATTGACGTCGCATTTAAATTTTTGAATATTGTAGTTATCAGGGAAACAAGTAAGCGGAAGGTAGTTCCACTGCCAGGAAGAACGAGAAAAGAAACTGTTGGAGTAGAAATGGCGGTTGCCTTTAACTATTTCAACAATAAAATGGTGGGACCTAGATGCCAATCTAGTAACACGCTTAAATTCACGTAGTCAGGACACCAGGGGAAAAAGATCGTCAGAGCAGTTGCGATGAAAATATTTGTAGAAAAAGACAAAGGGAAGCAACATCACGTCTGTGAGAAAGTGACTGAAGTCGAGATGCCAAGTCAGAATCGATTACATTGCAGATTTTTCTTTGGCCGTTGTCAAGAGATGAATAGCAGGAGCACCAGACCAGATATGGAAAAAGTATTTAATGCATGGACGAATGGTAGATTTGTAAATGCGCAAAATAGACTGATGAGAAAAACCTTCTGGTACGACACAATGAACCAAGTTTCCTTGCAATAGATACAGTTATTGATTCAATGTAGTTGTAAATGTGCAAGATAAGTTCTGGTGAGGAAATTTATATATCACAGTATCAGACTTAGTAATTGATTCATAATCCTTCTAGTGTCAGTGGAAAATATTAAACTGAGAAGACGCAGTAGTTATTGTAGCAAATGAGAATGCTCAGAAATGAGCCACCAGCCCTTGTATATAAAATTGCTTTCTGACAGGGTTATGCCAATGTGGCAATAAGTTTATGTCTGATAATTATACTGCACGATATCAGCAGAATTTCATCTCAGAGAATGGTAAAGTAATTAATCTCTTTAAATTTCTTTTATCGCATCCAATTATAATTCAGTTCCATTTTTGATTTTATTTCGACAAGAGTCGTGGTGATTGTTATCAACCGGATTAGTCTATAAAATGGCGGAAAACTACTTCTCGATTGTCGACATTGGAAGCTGCTTCTCGTCGTAATATTACCGCCTTGCAAGCTTCTTCCTTATTCTTCTATATGCCGTGTTCCTCGAGGACACGGGCGATCATGGTCCTCCACTACTTTCCATCACTTGTAACTCTAAATAATGTTTCTCCTTACTATCCTTCCCACACCTAGCCCTCTCATTCTTTTACAAAGCTGGTTAGGTAGGTTACTTGCAGTTTCTCAATATCCTTCTAGGACATGAGTAACCATGGCTCTCCATGACTTCCTATCCCCTTGAGCTCTAAATAATGTTTCCTTATTATACTTCCTACATCCTGTCGTGTCATTCTTTTACAAAATCTAGTTAGGTGGGTTACTCAGTCTTCACTCTATACCTTCAAGACATAGAGAATCATGGCTCTCCGCAACTTCTCATCCCATGTAGCTCTAAACAATATCTGTCTCTTTACTATTCTTTCCACACACAACTCTCTCATCCTTTTACAAAAGTTAGTTAGGTAGGTTACTCGATGTTTCCTAATATCCCTTTAAGACATGGTTGATCATGACTCTCCACTACTTCCTATCCCTTGTAGCTCTAAATATTTTTGTCCCATTACTGGCATTCCCACGCCCTGTTCCTTCACGCTTTTACGAAAGTTACTTAAGTAGGTTATTTAATGTTTCCTACTTTCCCCTCAGAATGTGGGTGATCATGGCTCTCCACAATTTCCTATAAATTCTAGCTATAAATAATATTTGTCTCCTTATTGTCCTTTACACATCATGTTCTGTCATCTTTTTACAAAAGCCCGTTAAATAGGTTACTCGATATTTCCCAATATCCCTTCAGGGTTTGTGTAATCATGGCTCTCCACAACTACCTTAGCGGAGTTTTCCCCCAACTATTACGCCCAGTTCCTGCGTCTCCACCTATTTAAACAAATTTGTTAGGTAGGTTACTTAATGTTTCCAGTCAGGACGTGATTGTTCATGGCTCTTCACAATTTCCTATCTTTTGTAGCTCAAACGAAAGAACTTCCCAGACCATTAGTCCTGATCCTTGTGATACAATTCATTTACAAAAAATTGTTAGGTAGACTTCTCGGTGTTTCCCTCTGTTCCTCTTTACAATGTCCTGTGATTGTCGAATTCTTCAAGCCTCCTTTCCTCAGAATAGTACGTAAAAAAATCGAAATACAGAGAAAAAATAATAAGACCTTGCCTTAAAGCTGAGAAAAAATTGTGAAATAATGTGGCTTAAGTAGTACCCATGATATTTGGCGCACTGGGAACAAAATACAGCACTCGATTTTTTTATTTATTTTGAAATTCGAAATTTAACCGAGATTATAAAAGCCACGGTGTTGACAGGGTCGGCGAGGATAGTGAGGAAAGTGTTGGTCATTTGATGATAATTGATAATTATTTGTTAATAATTATTATTCAATTTCCAGCGATAATCATAAGCCGTCTAGCATGGACATGCAAATTAATAATAATAATAATAATAATAATTCATGGTTGATAAGTGTGGGATACATAGCAACATTCTCAGTAGTCTTGAAACCACAATACTGAACACGTTTTGTAAACGTAAATAGAAACCCAAGATAATAAAAAAATAATTTATAAATTAAACACAATAAGAAATAATAAAATAAAAGAATCATAACAATATATATTTTAATAAAATTTGTGTGACAGAAAAAATAGATCTTATTAGGCACAATAAAAGATTAAGAATAACTAATAATAAAATAGAACAATAATAATAATAATGTACTATAATAAACGCTTTGTGACGAGTAAAAGATAGTAGACCGAGGGTTTCCCAACCTGGGCGATATCGTCCACCGGTGGGCGAGTAGCAATTAAAACCGAAAATGATGGACTATTGAAAATTCTGGTGGGCGATATAAGATTTGTGTATTAAAAATGTATTACAACATATGCTACCCGAAAAAAATATTCAAAAGAGATATGCAAAAAATCTATAATAAAAACAGGGGACTAATTGGGAATAAGTGGGTTACATTCCTAGATAAGATATAAATGAATATTTCGGCATTTTCTATAGTTTTAAAAAGGGCCATTAACAATGAAAAAAATTCTTCAAACGAAATAACATTTTTTCAGAAATAGATCAGACTAGTGAAGACTAAGAACAAAAAAATATTCGCTGCATATTTATTAGTCGCTAATAGAGTATATTCATTTTGATTTTCGAATTATGAACAAAAATTGTTTAATTTTTTTATCACCACTTGCAACGCTAACCCTAATCATAAAACTAATCGTGGCCACAAAACTACATTAGATATACCGCGTGTAACAGCAAAATTGTCCAAATCGTGTAACAACAAAATTGTCCAATTGTTAAATTAAGCTTTGAACCATTGTATCTTACAAATGATTAAAGATATCTTACTGGAATTCTCTTAGGTTTTTATAACACTATTGGACTCTCCTTTAAACAATAACAATATATTTAGCTCTAAGTCTTGCTGTTGTGACCGCTTGATCTAGTGTTCCCTCTTTTTAAACTTATCCACCATTCTCTTGATGGACTTTGAAGATGGAAGCCAGAGTATGAATGTTTGTACCATTACTGAAGGCCTGAATGATCTTTTTTTTTTTACTCTCACCATTGCTGAGTTGGTAAGATATAGTGGGACTGACACAAAACGATTTTAACCTGTTCTCTTTCAAGTTGACTCAAAGGGTTTTTCAGTGATTCTTACGTCAAATGGTCTCAAGATGGCTAAACATCCTTTCTGAAAACCTGGAAGAAAAGAAATTCTATTACTTTAGTGTTTCTTTCGATATGAAATATTTTGTAAAATGGACAGTCATCCCGTGCTGTTACACAATTTGGACAATTTTGCTGTTACGACAAGAATATATATTATTCAATGGTCAAGTTTGCTTTCATTTGGTCTTTAATACGGTAGTAGCAGCAGCAGCCGGCGCATAAGACAACGTTATTTATTATCTCCCTTTGGTATTTTTTATTACAACACAAACAATTTTGGTATGATTTTGAGTTTTGGATATTTACTGTACAGGTGTGTGGTGGAAAAATCTTCTATGTGAAAGTGGGCGATGATTTAAAAAAAAGCTTGGTAACCCAAGCCGTAGAACAAGACTAACTAAAAAAGTTTCTAGAATGTTCTTTAAACGTGACTGAGTTCAAGTACAGTTGTTAACCGTTGAACACTGAATGTATTACAGACACAGCGTTTTACTTCCTGTTTTGTAAATGTCGAGTGGACTAAATCTCGTCGAAGAAAAAGAAAAGACGAAAATGTTGGTTTATTATTGCAGAGAACAATAGTCTTTGTGCTACTGCACAAAAATTGAACAGATCTCAAATCGCCACCAGCATTCTTTTAAGAATTCCGAAACGTACTGACACTAAGAAACGGCCAGGAAGTCCACAGAAATCGAACGCTGCAGGGATGGGGGAGAGGCTGTCGCCTTTCTTGAGAGGCAACAGTTTTGTTTCAAATCGGCTTAGAAGGTAAGTGACGGAGAATAATTCAATCAATTTTTTTTTTTTTTGGCGAATAAGATGGAGAAGATAGAGCTGGTACAGAAAGAATACTGCCCAATTGTTAATACCTGTAAATTTATACGCGTACACAATAGGTGGTGTGATGGTTAACGAGCTTGACTCGCTAGACCCGTTCCTACTGAAAAGTGATTTCGATCCTTACGAAGTGCATCAAACTTTTTACCTTGTGCTTAGATCACCATTTTATCAATAAGTTCAAGCGGCGATTTTTGTCAGTACGTTTCTGACTTTTCGGCGTCCTGGGTAAGACAATAAACTACGTCCAACAGCAAGGCCTCTGATCAGGAGGCTTTCAGGAGCGTGGAATCACCTCTTAATTACTGGTGTTCGATCCTTACGAGGTGCACCAAATTTTTTATCTTGTACCACATCTAAGCTAAGCTTAGAAGATCACCTTTTTATCAATTTTATTAAGTTCAAGCGGCGATTTCTGTCAGTACGTTTCTGAATTATTAAAGGAATGCTGGTGGAGATTTGAAATCTGTTCAATTTTTGTGCAGTAGCACAAAGACTATTGTTCTCTGCAATAATAAACCAACATTTTCGCGTCCTGTGTATGACGATAAACTACATCCGCGTCTTGGGTAAGACGATAAACTACGTACAACAGCAAGGCCTCTGGTCAGGAGGTTTTGAAGAGCGTGGAACAGCATCTTAATTGCTGCTGTTCCCAGGTCCACCCTGACCCGGGGTGGTAGCACCTGTTAGGGTCACAGCTATGGGCAAATAGTTAAACCCCGAAACTGAGGTAAAAACATTTTGAAAATGTAAAAATAGGTTTTAATATCAGAAATACTTTGTAAAAAATAATTACCAGCAATACGTTTTTGAAAAAAAAACTATTACCAGCAATACATTTTTAAAAATAATATTACCAGCTAAACAATTTGGAGGAAAAAATATTACCAGGAAATAAAAAAGTTGTCGGCATTAAGTGACTCGTTGAGGTGTTGATATGCCGTAAAACAAAACAAACCAAACCAAACCAACATTTTCGTCTTTTTTTTTTTCTTCAGCGAGACTTACCCCACTCGACATTTACAAAACAGGAAGCAAAACCCCGTGTCTATAATGCATTCACTGTTCAGCTGTTAACAACTGTAGTATCTGTCTATATTTCTGAGATGAGGTATCATGTACACTATTTACATTGCTCGGACTATCATCCTCATCTGTGTTGCCATATTTAACACAACGTTTCGTTGGTTGGAATGTCGAAGTGAACCCTTTATTTCGCTCGCTGGGGTAGACTGTTCTAGTTCCACGTGCCATGTCTAATGGATGTCAGTTACTCTTTGGGTCCTATCACTGGATCTAACTAACGCCTTTATGCACTGTGCCAGGTGTCCTTGAGAACATCTGTGTATGAATTTCTGAGTATTATAAACCTAATGTCTTCAGCAACTATTTTTTACCATACTGCAATTTTTGCTGTTATTATTTCATGTTTTAATCAGAGCTCATATTGCAATTTTTTGTTGTTATTACCGCTTTTCTCTGGCACTGCTTATTACTGGTTCCCATATTGTATTCATTTCTATGCTTGGCCGGCCCAGGAGATTTTTGCGGCCTAGCATTTGTACTGATTCCTTAAGTTTACGAATTTTCCACTGATTTTCTTTGTCTATAATCTCAACCTGATCCCACAGAGGGTGGTGATCTCCCTTTTCTCTCCATATGTGGTCAGCCATGCCTGACTTTTCCACTTCCCATCGTTTTACTGTTTTTGGGTGTTCTTGAAGCTTTACCTTAAAGGGGCGGCCTGTCTCCCCTTTATATTTCTTTCCGTAGCTGCACAGGATAGCATACACACAGTCTTTAGTCATGTTCTCCTCTATGGGGGGTCTTACTCGGGAAAGATATCTGCGAAGTGTCGTCCAGCTTTTGAAGGCTGTCCTGATGTTTTATGGACCGCAGATCCTTCGTATTTTCTCTGATAACCCCTTCACATAAGGCAGACAGACTGTTTACTAAGTGTTGTTATCCTCCTCTTATACCCGCCTATCCCAGTTCTTGGGGGCTGCTGTCATGTACCCAGGGTAGTTGTTACGTTGTAGGTTACTACTTATAGTGACCAATTCTTTATCTAATGTTTCTGGGTCGCCACTTATGACTTTTGCTCGGTGTTGTAAGCAGCGGACGATCCCTTTCTTTACGCTGTATGGATGGTGGGAGTTGAAATTGAGGTACTGTCCGGTGAATGTCGGTTTACGGTATACGGATGTCTTGAACCCATGCTCTGTTCGAGATATTAGAACATCCAGGAATGGGTGTGTATTGTTACTCTCTTTCTCCATTGTGAACTGTATCAAAGATCTTATTGAGTTCACATGGTCCAGTAGAACCTGAACATCTTCCTGGTGTGGCCAGAGTATGAAGGTGTCATCTACGTACTTTAACCATAGAGTTGGCTTTAGAGATATAGATTCTAATGCCATTTCCTCATAGTATTCCATGTATATATTAGCTATTGCTGGTGGTAATGGCGAGCCCATTGCCAAGTCATCATCCTGTCGATATATGTGTGATTCCATTCCGAAATGTGTTGTTTGTGTACAGAAAGTCAACATCTCCAGATTATCTATTGGAATACTGGCCAGTTCTTCTAGGGAAGAGTCAGAGGCAAATCTCTCTCTGACTACTGAGAGTGCCTCCGCCGTGGGTACCTTGGTGAACAAACTCACCACGTCCTAACTCACCATCTAGTTGGATAGGATGATTATTGATGATATTGATTATTGATTGAAGGCCAGAGCGTACAACGGCCGAAACGTTGTAATAAATATGGCGACAAAGATGAGGACAATAGTAAATAGTCTACATAATACCTCATCTCATGAATATAGACAGATAATATCCAACGTCGATAACTCTGCGCGGAGTTTCATGTTGTTAATGCAATTTTCAGGTGTATTGTATTAACTGCATGCAATTCCGAGTAGTGTTATCAACGTTGGATATTATTTATATTCACTAATACGTATTTATATATATATATATATATATATATATATATATATATAAGTGAACATTGAAGTCAACACTGAGAGGCGACAGATTGTTTCATGCTAAACGCAACCATCAGATCACATCCTCATGATTGCGTCTAGCATAAAACATTCTGTCGCCTCTGAGTGTTGACTTCAATATTCACTTTTTTTTAATACACCCTATCTCTGATATTGAGCACTTTTTATCCCATAAATATAAGACACAACTCAAGACATATTTCTTCATATATATATACATATATATATATATATGTGTGTGTGTGCGTGTGCGTGTGTGTAGACGTGAAACTTGAGTAACGATACGAGTTGTCCTTTGTTAAGTGCTGACGTTGTCATAATTTGCTCTGTCTTTATAATCTTGGCATTGGTGTGCAGGTGTTGTAATGGATAATGGCTCAGAATTGTTAATCGAAGGACCGAGTTCCAATTCCGGTTGGGTTCGTTATATTCACTTACGTGCTAATGCACTTGGGATACATATGAATCCACCTCTTCCTCCCACCCAGCTATAGGTTCATTAGTAAGATTTGTATCACTAAATCATTATCTAAAAAGAATTCTGACAATATAAAAATATTTCCTGGCTTTAAATAACCCGCAATGGGTTGATAAGCCGTAAACATGAATCTATCAATCAATGAAATACCGATTAGCTAAACAGGCATATCTTTTAGAATTATTTACATTCTCTGGAATATATATATATAGACTACTGTGACCACTAAGTGAGGGACCAGTTTATATATTAAGTATAATATAGAATTGATCCCCCACTTTATATTCCTGTTAAAATATCGTCTGTTCATCAAATTCTGATTAGGTATGAATCCAACTCTTCTTCACCTATCTATGGGTTAATTAGTAAGGATATTTCCCAACCGCCCCATGCGATCAGATGTAGCACAAGACCGAATTTAACGTGGAGTATTCCGAGCCCGTAAAAATGCCCCTTAGACCCCGTAAAATTCAATTCGGGTAGCTAATACCACCCCAGACGAGACCTTTGCTTCCAAACATAGCCTCGTTGGGTTCAACCGAGGCCTGAAGTCAGAGAGTTCGATTGAAACTTAAAGCTGGAGACGAAAAAAAATCTAATTGGGTTAATTAGTAAGGTTGTATCACTAAAAATTCTGACAATTTAAAAATATTTTCTGCCTTTGAAACAGTTGATAAGCCGTTGAAAGCGAATCAACCAATCAAAAATATTCTTTAACCAAAGTCATGATGCGCCTATCCATGCAGCAAAGACGTTTGTTCAACCAGTGAATTTTTGTCAGAGTCATTTATATGCCCATTATTAACACATTTTAAACAAAGACGACTTAATGGAACGTCGTTAACCACAGAAGATAAGGTTAATATATTGGCTTCTTCAACCACTGCTCATGGATGACCTTTTGAAATTGTTATTCTTAATAATTGATGCTTCTACAAGCTGCCACTTCAACACTTAATTCATCACGTTCCTCGATTCCTTTTAAATGACCTCGACAAAATCGTCAACTTCACTTTGAAAAATTGCCAAAGTAATTAAAGGTTAGTTTCAGTCGGTAGTTCTTCTAATTGCACTAATTTATACGAAGAGTCACTGGATTCTCCAGACCCCACCCGCTTCCTAAAATCTGACGAGTTCTATTTTTTAAAAAAATTCGGCCAGAAAGCTCTGTACCATCCTTGTTAAAGATAATGAAACATTTTTATGTCTGACTGATATCGTAAATTCAATACACACACACACACAGTCACACTCACACTCTTTGGGTCCTGTCACTGGATCTAACTAACGCCTCAAGGACACATGGCATAGTGGATAAAGGCGTTAGTTAGATCTAGTGACAGGATCCAAACAGGGTGAGTTCAATAGCCGGCTAAGGCAGTGGAGAACTTTCAGAGGGAAATTAACAGGATGTAACTGATGACAACCATTAAAACATGGCACGTGGAACTAGAATAGTCTACCCCAGTGAGCGAAATAAAGGGTTCAGTTCGATATTCCAACAACCTGAAGAAGGCCGGAGCGTACAACACCCGAAACATTGTAATAAATATGGCGACAAATATGAGGACAATGTAAATAATATATATATATATATATATATATATATATATATATATATATATATAAGTGTAACAGCAAAATTGTCCAATTGTTAGATTAAGCTTTGAACCGTTGTATCTTAGAAATGATTAAAGATATATTACTGGAATTCTCTGAGGTTTTTAGAACACTATTAGACTCTGTATTTAGCTCTAAGTTGAAATGATGACCATTCTTGCTTTTTTGACTTCTTGATCCAGTTCTTTCTATTGTTCCCTCATTTTTAAACTTATTCATCGTTTTCTTGATAGTTCTTGAATGGACTTGGAAGATGGAAGCCAGTATATGAATGTCGGTACGATTACTGAAGGCCTGAATGATCTTTTTCCTCTCACCATTGCTCAGTTGGGAAGACATAGAGGGGCTGATACGAAATGATTTTAACCTTTTCTCTTTCTAGCTGAATAACTCAGAGTTTTTCACTGATTCTTTCGATGAATGGAGTCAAGATGGCTAAACATCTTATCTGAAATCCTGGATAAAAGAAACTCAATTAGTTTAGAGGTTTTTAGGTATTAAGCATTTTGTGGGATGGACAATTATCCCATGCTGTTGCACGATTTGTACAATTTTGCTGTTACACCCGGTATACATACATACATACATACATACATACATACATACATATATATATATATATATATATATATATGTATGTATGTATATGATTTTGCTAATCACATCAATAATTACAACATATAAGATTCGATTGTTGCCGAAGAGTTCATATTTTTTTCTAATAATATTCCTTGAATATTCAGTCAGATGGTCAAAAATAAATAAATATGCTGTTAATAAACAAAAGACTCAAATTTGATGGAGTAATAAAAAATCTATTCCTGTATATATATATATATATATATATATATATATATACAAATGTAATGAGAAAGAAAATAATACATAAATTCTAACGTTCACAGTATTAATTCAAAAGAGGTCTCAATACCGATAATTGAGCAGTAATTATTTATTATAATTTTTTCATATAGACAAAACAATTACTCACTACAAGGATGCAACCTCGTTTCAGTGCATTTAGTTGGACCTCGACTGATGAGAACCAAAATGGTTATGAACAATTCTGTTTGTAAAAATTTATAATAAATGACATATACATATATATGGGTGTGTGCGTGTGTGTGTGCGTGTATGTATCTATTCCTATACATATATCTATAGGAATAGATACACACACACATATACGTGTGTGTGTGCATCTATTCCTACACACACACACACATATATATATATATATATATATGTATGTATAGTCATCCACAGATTGTTTCTCTGTATATAGATAGATATAGAAGAATTTAAAGATATAAGTATATGTATAGAGACTACTGTGACCACAAAGTGAGTAATAACTTTATATATTGAGTGTAATATAGAATTGATCCCCTACTTTATATTCCTATTATAATATCGTTTGTTTATCAAATTCTGATTAGGTATGAATCCACCTCTTCTACACAGCGGTGGGTTAATTAGAACGACTTGTATCACTAAAGCATTAATATGTCTGTGTGTGTCTGTGTGTATTTAGGCAGCAGTTTTTTATTGATGCATGTTTCATTAAATAACTAGCAGTAGAGCCCGGCGTTGCCCGGGGATGTAACAGTAAGAGATAGATCAAATATCGACCATCATAGACTGAAAAATAAAATTGACAAAGATTATTGTTTAAGGTTGACGGACACGCATGTCTTAATTAGTTTTTTTTTTTTTTGTTTTGTTTTTGGACTTTGATTGGTCAAACCCAAACTCAAACAAAAACATTGTTTTCAATCGTTATGAGTCTACCACATTGAATAGAATTTTATGATAAACAGTTGTCTTGTAAATGGAATTTTTAAAGCATTCTGAATGTAAAAATAATGTTTTGTTGAAATCGGTTGAAAAATGTTGGAAATCCAATCCCATATATAAACGAACACACACACACACACACACACACACACACACACACACACACACACACACACACACACACACACACACAACCTGGGTTTTAAGTATAACTCGATATGAGTTGTCCCCTTTCATTCTCGTAATGCCTCTTAATCGTGTTTTCAAATTGATTCCGTGCAAAAACAATTGTGTTTTTCCAATTTTTGGCGCTGTCAGAAATTACCTTGCGGTGGGCAAGGTAATTTTACGTCGTCCTGTGAAGTTTTGTTGAAATCAGTTGAAAAATGTAGGAAATCCGACCCAATATATAAACGTACAG
Organism: Acanthosepion pharaonis; assembly: GCA_903632075.3. NCBI lineage: Eukaryota > Metazoa > Mollusca > Cephalopoda > Sepiida > Sepiidae > Acanthosepion > Acanthosepion pharaonis. The sequence goes on along the minus strand of CAHIKZ030000203.1, from coordinate 264,967 downwards.
AAAAACACACACACACACACAACCTGGGTTTTATAATAAGTATATGAAATAGATAAATAAGTTTTGTCTATTTTAAGTAAGTTCCTTTCATATTGTCTGATAAGCTTAATAACATTATCATTGAAGGACGAAAAGAAATCACCATATTGATACATGTTTAAATCCAATCTAAACTTTCGGCTTACATAAGCCATTATGAAAGATGACAATTACATTTCAATATATCAAAAAATACATGGACGAAACAATAATGATAGTTTGTTTTCGTTGCATGAAAAATTTCAAAGCAACCACTAACTAGTGTATACGAGACGCGGAAGCGAAAATCGCAACGCAGCTCGTGACATCACACATGACCCCACGAGAGTGTAAACGATAAGTATTAAGTCTGGGAATCCGTTGATATAAACCAATGGCTTCTGTTATCAATTATAGACATTTAAGCATATTTGTGGAGATTTCGTAGTTTATTTTGTTCAGGTTAGGTTTCAACTGTTTTATGTATATAGCTTCAAGAATTTTTAGTTTTTGTTTATTGTTTTCATGGTTAAGTATAGTTGTGTTTTCAACAAGGATTTTCCGGAATTGTGTACGCGGCCAGGCATGTTGTTTTAAATGCCTAAAAATGTTAGAGATATCATTCAAATATAGAGTCAAGCGTCGTGAAAGCGAGTTCGTGGTGTGACCAACATAAATATTATTTAATCCATTGAAGATACAATCTTCCAAAGGGCACTTCAATTTGTAAACTATGTTTGTTTTTTTCAAATCGCTAACGAGGAGCGGGGAAGAATCATTGCGAACAATTAAGTTAGATATACTAGATTTATTGTAGTATATGATTAACCTAATTTATTTGCTAGGATCTGATGTAGATATATTAGTATTTACTCATTTTTTTTAGTATATTTTCATCTTGTTTATAATTAGTATGCATTTGACTACGATATAAGAGATTAATATGTTTTCGCTTCCGCGTCTCATATACACTAGTTAGTCGTTGCTTTGAAATTTTTCATGCAACAAAAACAAACTATCATTATTGTTTTGTTCGTGTATTGATTGATATATTGAAAAGTAATTGTCATCTTTGATAATGGCTTATGTAAGCCGAAAGCTTAGATTGGATTTAAATATGTATCAATATGGTGATTTACTTTCGTCCATCAATGATAATGTTATTAAGCTTATCAGACAATATCAAAGGAACTTACTTAAAATAAATAGACAAAAACTTGTCTATATTATTTAATGAAACATCAATATATATATATATATATATATATATATATATATATATATATATATATATATATATGAGATAACAATATAAGATTTTTTATATATATCAAGAACAATTTTCGGAGAAAGAAGTATGGTAGAATGGGAAAAGTTTTCGAGTGATGCGTTTCGTCCTTTAGGACTTCATCAGACTAAATTTATGCTTACGTTGATCTGAGTACTATGTGCTCGACATCAATAATTACAATACTTGTTATACATTGTTTATAGTATTTACATTATGATCATAAATACTGATAGTTAGTGTTATGGTAATTTACCCACGCACGCGTGGACTCTCCCAGATATAAATAGGAGCAGGTACTGCCTTTTGGGAATGAAGTTTCCAGCAGTCAGCTCTGACAACCGGACCGAACATTCTTGCTGTAACACTCACGTTTGTATATGTTTGTATTACTGTTTCTGTTAATATATTTGTTTAGATCAATTCCTCTCTTGTGTCTTTATTTCTGGTCCTAACAAGGCCACAATAGTTACTATAGTGGTTTTATAGCTAAAAAATAATCTCTTCTCATCTACGAACAATCGGCTTTAGCGGACCACCCCTTACTTCTATTAGTCTATGTTCTGTATATATGAGTGTTTTTGGCTATTCCTTTAGTCTTTATCAAAGATGATTTTCATTTTTCATTGAATGTATTGAATTTTTATGTATGCGTCTAGAATTTTAGGAATATTTCTTTATTTTCCGAGCACGGTTAGTATATTTTGTCCATGTTCATAGTTGATGTTATTGAGTGTTAGCTTTTTCTTTTTCATTTTTAGTATTTCAATTATTTAGTCTTTTTTAACATGTGGCTGAGCCTTTTATCCTGGTATTTTCTATAAGTAGGTTGCGAATATAGTTTGGTAGGTTTATGTGCGTGGTTAAATGAATCCTAAGTGAGCTTAGCTCTATTTTATTTTCTTAAAAGAAGAAAAACCATAAAACAAAATAAACCAAACCAAACCAAACCAATCGATTTTACGAAAATAATAATTTTAGCGATATTTTTCTGGTAATGGATTTTTTTCTTCATTGAAAGCTGCCAGCCGATAGCTAAACTTCAATTTTAAAAGGAACGATATTCATTTTATATTTATGCTTTGTTGGTCCTCATGATCTGCCATTAAATTTTTAATGTGATTTTTTTTCTGTAAGATGTAAATCATACTGAAATAAAAAGAAAAATACATTTAAAATATATTATTTGTTTCTATCCTACAATTCAATTTCTTTATCCTTTTTTTTTCTTTTTACAATTCTAGGCAGTGGTTTTCTTCTTCTGTGTGTCGTGTTCCTTTTGGGTGTGTGTAATCATAATTCTCCACAACTTCCTATCCTTTTGAACCTATTAGCAATATTTGTCGCTCATTCATTTACACGAGCTCAAGCTTTTTGTCGAAACTGAATTATTAAATTCTTCAGATGAACGCTCAGTACCCCCTTGCGTCTTAGTAACAATATCGCCTTGCTTGAAGTGAAAAGAAGCAGAGAAATCTATCAATTAATTTTGCCATAGAAATGCATTGACAATCAAAAGGAAATTTGTTTACTCTTATCTTCAAGAGGACAGAGAAGAATGTAAGCTTTACTGCAGGAATCTGGTTACTAGATGTATAATGCAAATGCATCGCTAATGGTTTTATATAGCTAAGAATTGGAAATAATTTAAGTATGGAAATACATTGAAAACCCAGCAGGAAAGTATTGTCAGCAGCCAGGGATTAATACAAGCATTACCGAAAGTATAGGACGATTATATGCATAATGTAAATACATGGCTAATGATTTTACTTGAGAAATGCATTATAAATGAGGAAAGAATGATTGTCAGTGGCGAGGAATTAAGGAAAGCGTGACTGACTGTTTTATTAGATGTAGAATGGAAAATAAAAAGTGGAAGTAATGAAATCCTTTGACGAAAGGAAGAGAGAAAGGAAGAAACGTATATAGAATATAGAAAGAGAAAGAAATCACTCAGCAAAAAAGAAAAGACAAAAATAACATAGAAAACGAGGAAATAAAAAAGATAGAAAGAAGAGGTCATTAAGACGAAAAGTAGAAAAAGATAAAAATCATACGAATTGAAGAAAGAAAGAAAGAAAGAAAGAAAGAAAGAAAAAAAAGGATAGTTGGAGAAATAGAAAAAAGAAAAGAAGAAAAGAGAATGGCAGTAGAAGAAAGAAAGAAAGAAAGAAAGAAAGAAAAAGAAAGAAAGAAAGCTATCATTAACACGAAAACTAAAAAGGACAAAAACATGAGGTCAGAAAGAAAGAAAAAAAGAAAGAAAGAAAGAAAGAAAAGAAAGAAAAAATATAGTAGTAGAAATCGAAAGAAAGAAGGAAAGAAGAAGAAAAGAGAATGGCAGTAGAAAGAAAGAAAGAAAGCTATCATTAACACGAAAACTTAAAAGAACAAAAACATGAGGTTAGAAAGAAAGAAAGAAAGAAACAATATAGTTGTAGAAATAGAAAGAAAGAAGGAAAGAAGAAGAAAAGAGAATGGTAGTAAGAAAAAAGAAAGAAAGAAAAAGAGGATAGTAGTAGAAATAGAAAGAAAGAAAGAAAGAAAGAAAGAAAGAAAGAAAAAGAAAGATAAAATATAGTAGCAGAAATAGAAAGAAAGAAGGAAAGAAGAAGAAAAGAAAGAATAAAACAACAAAGAACGAAAATAGAAAGAAAGAAGCAAAGATAAATGCAGAAAATGAAACGTGTAAAAATCAAAAGAAAGAAACGAAAAACGAAAAATCATAAAAACGAATAAAAATAATCTGAATAATTTTAGAAAAGAAAATTAGGCATTAAGGGAAAAGAAAGAAAGAAAGAAAGAAAGAAAATCTAAAAAAGGAACGAAGAAAGAAAGAAAGAAAGAAAGAAAGAAAGAAAAAGAGGATAGTAGCAGAAATAGAAGGAAAGAAGAAGAAAAGAGAATGGTAGTAAGAAAAAAGAAAGAAAGAAAAAGAGATTAGTAGTAGAAATAGAAAGAAAGAAAGAAAGAAAGAATATAGTAGTAGAAATAGAAAGAAAGAAGAAGAAAAGAGAATGGTAGTAGAAAGAAAGAAAGAAAGAAAGAAAGAAAGAAAGAAAGAAAGAAAGGAAGAAAGAAAGAAAAAGAAAGAAAGAAAAAGAGGATAGTCGTAGAAATAGAAAGAAAGAAAGAAAGAAAGAAAGAAAGACAAATTGGATGATAGTAAAAATAGAAAAAAAGTGATCATTAAGACAAAAATACAAAAGGACAAAAAACATGAGGTAATAAAGAAGAAAAAAAGAAAAAAAGAAAGAAAGAAAGAAAAAAAGAAAGAAAAAAAGAAAGAAAAAAAAGAAAGTGATCACGAAGATGAAAACATGCAAACGGATAAAAAACATGCCATACGTGATAATAAAGAAGAAAAATTAAAGAAATAAAGAATAATTTAAAAAGCGGTCTTTCTGTCGAAAAATACAAAACCATTAAACAAAAACATTAAAAAAAGAGGAAATAAAAAAGGAAAGAAAAGCAAAAATCAGAAAATGAGACAATAAAGGAGAAAGAAAGAAAAATAGAAAGAAAGAAAAATAGTAAAAAGGAAAATGATCATTAAGTCAAAAAAAAATACAGATACATTAAAGCATTTACCATGTAAATATTTATTAAAAAATCACAGGAAAGCAACAATGCTGGTGGTATGACGATAAACTAAATTCAGCAGCAATGCTTCTGGTCGGGAGATTGGAGGTTTGGAAGAACGTGTAACCACGTCTTAATTGCTGGTGGGAAAGTGACTGAGGCCGAGATATCAGGTCACGACTGATAACATTGCAGATTCTTCTTTAGATTTTATCAAGAATCTCTAGATAATCATCAGGAGATATATTTATACTTTTTTTACAGTAAAGTTCAAGGCCCGGTGGTCATTCGAGTTAGAGTGTTATGTTATATTGATTGGAGGGAAAGATAACGCTTAACTCTCGACTTGAACAGATTAAGATTGTAGTGATCAGGGAAGCATCCTCTTGGGAGTCTGCTCCACAGGGCAGTGGTTCGCAGGAAGAATCTGTTCGAGTGAAATTTATTTCACACCGATGCAATCCGGTGGGAACTAGAATGGTTCGTTACATTATAAGTGGTATGGCGGGTCCTAGTTATGAAGGTTAGACCTCGCAGAACCAACGAATATAGTTCTTCCAAGCACTTTCCATGGAAGTAGTGACAGAGCAGGCTTGTCACACCCCGTCTGTGAGAGGAAGTTCGGAGGGTGGGCAATAATTACAGTAAAGTTCACCCTATACAAGACCCGGTAGCCCCACTTAAGGTGTAGTTTATATGGATAGAAAGGGAAGTTAAAGGATAGACTTAAACAAGTTAAGGTTGTAGTAATCGCGGAAAGGTCCTCTTGGGGGTCTGTTCCACAGGGCAATGGTTCGCGGGACTTCTATTTATACCAACACGATAACGGTACAATTTTTTCCTCGCAAGTAGGACACCCGAAAAGATCTTGTGGGGTGGGGATAAGAGATGAAACATGTCTTTGATGGCATTCCTCTCCCTGCTGAACCAACTTTGCTTATGTGGTGCGCACATCGTCTATGCAGCCAACTAGCCCGATCCCCAACCAAGCTTTCTGATTGTCTAGGGAAGATATTAAAGGTGTTCAGGGTGGCCCTAGTGTGGTCCCTGTATCACTGTATCCAAACTGGCATCTATTTTGCCTGATTCCAAGAAAGTACGTCGAAGGAGCTAGCCTTCAGGCAGGCTGATGACGTGGCCATTTTTTACTGATTACTCTTAATTTATTTGTCTGTATTTCTGAGATGAGTTATTATGTACACTATTTACATTATTCGGACTATTGTCATCATCTTTGTCGCCATATTTGCACATGGCACAGTGGATAAAGGCGTTGGTTAGATCCAGTGACAGGACCCAAAAAGTGTAAGTTCAATACCCGGTTAAGGCAGTGGAGAACTTGGAGAGGGGAATTAAAGGGAGATAATTGATAACTGACATCCATTAAACATGGCACGTGGAACTATAACAGTCTACTCCAGTAAGCGAAATAAAAGGTTCAGTTCGACATTCCAACTATCTGAAGAAGGCTGGAGCGTACAACGGCCGAAACGTTGTAATAAATGTGGCGACAAAGATGAGGACAATAGTCCGAATAATGTAAATAGTGTACTTAATTTATTTGTCGTCATAATTGCTTAGTTTCAACAAACTACCGAATCGATAAAAACATTAGTACTGATGTGTTCTGTTCAATGTGTTGTATAGCCCCCTGGTAGGGGTGGTGTTTGGGAAACGTCGTCGATTCGGTTATAATAACGTTGCCTTCTCCCCCTCGGCCGGTGATCGCTAGTTGTTTTTGGTTCGGAAAAAGACATCAAAAAAGTTATTTTAAACTTAACTAATTTATTAAACACATCGACGTGTACATTTCCAACTAGCCAGTGGAGTTGCTCTCTCCCTCCACTGAGACGAAACGAACACGTCTACATTATTCGACGTGTAAGATTCGATATGCACCATTCGCACGCTAGTTCAGCCAATCAAAGTTGACTTCCTTTGTTTTCTCTTGTATCTGACCTCAAAAGTCAAACTGAATAAGTCAAAGCAGAAATACACTTCTCTAAAAAAACGAATACTCTGCTAAACAATTAGTTAACGAATGAACTCATGCGCACACATACATACACATGTTTGTTATGCTTCAATTAGACAACACAAAGAAACTAAACATAACTCTCTGCCCCTTATTATCCTTTATAGTTCTAAGCAACGTTCGACGTTTTACAATCCCTCTTTGACCCTGCTCTGCCATTCGTTCACATCTCTTATGTGTCGTGTCATTTCAAGACGTGTTCTATTGTGACTCTAAGCAATGTTTAACTTTACCGCTCTTTCTTTTCCCAGCTCTAACATCCATGGACATCTTCAGTTTTACGATGTGCTATTTTCCTTCAGGGCGTGGCGGATCATGGCTCCCAGCACATTCATATCCCATGTACTTCTGAGCAACGTTCCATTCTTATATTTCATTCTGCATCCTTATAGCAAAATGACCAGCAATACATTTTATAATAAAATTACCAGATTGAATATTCATGAAATCTTATTAAAGGAAAATATGCGCTCCCCGGCAGGATTCGGACCTGCGTTCCCGACCGTCATTTGGCCCGACGTGCTTTAACCGAATTGGCCACGAAGAAGATTTGCAGATAAAGCAAGGACTGAACAGTGCGTTTAAGTAAAATCCTTCTCGCCATAGATTCCTCGAAATTTTCATTTCCTTTCAGTTTCGTATCTAAACGTAAATAAAATCATTTTCTGAAGAAGTAATTGATTTTTTTTTATTTATTAATCCGACAAATTGTTTATCACTTTAAACCTTATAACATATGATAAAAATAATAATAATAACAATAATAATAATAATGATAAAATATTATAACATGTAAAACATATAATACTATAATACTATATTATAATACTATATTATAGTACTATAATAATATATAATACTATATGAATAGCTACAAATATAAAACCGTCATGGGTTTAATGATAAACTACATCCGCGTCCAAGGTAAGACGATAAACTACATCCAACTGCAAGACCTCTGATCAGGAGGTTTTGAGGAATGTGGAACCATCTCTTAATTACTGGTGTTCCCAGGTCAACTGTGACCCGGGGTGGTAGCACCCGTTAGGGTCCCTAATATGGGCAAATAGTTAACCCCTAAAATGGGGTCAAAACACTACGAAAGTGTAAAAATAGGTTTTAATTCCAGAAATACTTTGTAAAAATTTATTACAGCAATTTTTTTATAAATAAATATGATAAATATTAATAAATATATAATACAAGATAAATTCTATATAAATACTCTATAAAACATAAAAGAACATGAAGAATATGTGTACCGATTATCCACTGAGAACTTCCTCGATTCGTGTATTTTTTCGATAGAACATATTTAAAATGTTTTTGTATTATTTTCCTGTTATTTAAATGACGTAAAATATATAACAGTCCATTTTTATAGTAAAAATTGGCAGAATTGTACATCTTCATTGTAAAAAAAACAAATGCAAAAACATGCGTAATGTTTGTGCTTTGTTCTCTGTTAAGGGCAGCGGCTGGGGTCATAAAAGTGGCTTATGCTAAAATCTGGAGGCATCATAACAGTTCTGTTTTTAGAAAATGTTTTAAACTTTATATTTTATGTCTTGTTACACATTTTATACAGTATTTTCAAAAGTTGTATCGATCTATGTGTAATTAAAAATGGTTATTGTACGTATGAAAGAAAATTTACGCTCAGTGTATGGTCACCAATACTATTTTTCAAGAATGTTTTAAAAAGGGTCTGAAATGTTTCTAAAATGTTTAGTATGAAATTCATATTGGGGTTTTATCAATCAAAATAGGTACTTATAAGAAATTTTAGTGGGGGCGGTTACAATTATTCGCGGATTCTAACTATTCACGACCGGTTATATTTCTTAACCCCAGAATACGAGGGATTTACTATAATAACACACACATATATATATATATATATATATATATATATATATATATATATATATATATATTTAAATGTATGTGTATTTAAATTAAGATTACATTTCTTGAATAAAATGATATAAAGAAATTGATCAAAGCGTTTCTCCTTTGCAACTGATAATATTAATTAGAGAAAATGGTAAGTACTTCATGAACTTAAGATAGTTTCTTAATAAATTCAATTATTATGTATGATTGGTTACATATGGACTTGAAACGTGGACACTGTTGGCAGAAACGGAGAGAAGGATCCAAACGTTTGAGAACAAATCCTTGAGAAAACTCCTTGGCATCTTCTTTGGGAAGATAAAAACAATAAGTTTGTTCGGAAAAGGGGTGAAAGTTTTGTAGGCCACGAGGAACTTCTTCTCGCTACTGTCAAACCGAGAAAGATGGCGTGGTTAGGACACATTACAAGGCACGACAGCTTTTGCAAGACCATCATGCAAAGCACCGTTGAAGGACGTAGGAGAGGACGCGAACGCAAAAACTGGTTGGACAATGTCAAACAATGGACAAATATTACTATACCAGAATTGCTGATGGTTACTGTTAATAGATCGTTCAATATGGCTTCTGCATTCGGATCCCCATTATGATTACAAAATTCAAGGTGATGATGATGGTCAAGGTGATGATGATGATGATGTTGTAGATCGTATACAGCAACAATAGAAAATCTGCCAAGAAAGGTGAAATGTAAGAAACTGAACGAAAATTTGCCGTGGATGATTAATGATAGGTGTACTTAATAGAAATTTTCGCCTAAGTAAATTGCATTATGATTCGACTTCTTACGATGAACAATTAATGCATTGAGTGTGTTGTTTTGTAAATGATCAAATAATCTTTTATTTAAATTCTTTGATGTCTCACCTTTGTACTCCTTGGTTAGGACACATTACAAGGCACGACAGCCTATGCAAGACCATCATGCAAGGCACTGTTGAAGATGGACGTAGAAAAGCATACCAACGCAAAAAACTGGTTGGACATGGCTCCCGTTGATAGATCGCTGTGGAAAAGAGTTAGTGCGGCTTCTGTGTTCGGATCCGCCTTACGATTACAAAAGTCAAGAGGATGATCATGATCATCATCATCCCCTTGAATTTTGCAATCGCCTATATTGCACATTTTTGTTCACCTATATTGCACATGATCTATTATTATGTATGATTGGTTACATATGAACGTGAAACGTGGACACTGTTGGCAAAAACGGAGAGAAGGATCCAAATGTTTGAGAACAGACTAATTAGGTTACAGTAAAATTCGCATTTTATATTATTACTTGGATTGAGTAATCGGAGAGCTGAGTTCGAATTCCAGTCGAATCCATTACATTCACTTACGTGCTAATACCCTTGGTGAAAGGTGTGAATCCTCTTCTTCTCCCTCCAGCTATGGGTAAATAGCAGCACAGACTGGGTTCTATAGCCTTGGATGGCATGTGGTCTAGGAGAAGGACAACTCTGAATTCAAACCCAGAGTGCTACCTTCCGGCAACTCTTGCAGCCGCGCTGGTACTAAACTGTATTGGTTTATCTTCTCCTTTGGACTCTGCTAGCAAGGCTGAGAGGGGGAACTAGATCTGGGCAGCCCTAGTTCTCCATATATCCCGACCAGGCTCGTAGCGCACCGCACTACTCCATCGTCTCTCGAGACGGACGGATGACGACGACGACAACCTTAGGACAATTGAGATATTGTAGAGTGGGGGCCCCGTATCATAGATTCGGGGGTATCATAGATTCGGGGGTGTCATAGATTCGGGGGTATCATAGATTCCCGGGAGAGGGCATGGATCCCTTGAACAGACCCCACACTAGGGAATACTGTGAATGAAGCAGAATAAGAAGAATTTAAGAGAAGGAATTGGAAACAGAATCCTGAAGAAATCCTAAACAAGGGACAAGAATGACTGTCCCAGAATTGCTAATGGTTATCGTTCATCGACTGTTGTAGAGGAGATTCAATATGGCTTCTGCATTCGGATATCACCCCAACGATTACAAAAGTCGAAGAGATGATGATTGCTTATATGTCGACTGAAAAATGTTATTTTTAAAGACTGGGATATATGTGTATATCCACGTGTGTAAACGTTTGCTTTATGGTTAATGATCTGTTATGTCTTATCAACGTCTTGCAGGTTATTTAAAGTATGGAAATATTTTTAACTTCTAAGAATTTTTCGGGGATAAAATTTATTTACTGACAGCATTTTACTATTCAATTCATAGGGGCGGTATCATGCCTTTACCAGTGCAAATGAACTCTGCGTTAACCAACACTCACAGACACAAGTTTCTAGTAGCTCATATTTCCGAACGGTCACCCATCTAAGTATCAACCCGGCTCGACGTTGCTTAACTTCGGTGAACGGCAAAACCGATGTTTCAACGTGACATAGCCGTAAGCAACAGAGAGAGCAAATAAATAATCATTGTTAAATATATAGCGTTTAACAGATAGATATTAACAAACTTAAATGCATGAATATATATATATATATATATATATATATATATATATATATATATATATATATATATATATATATATATATATATATATATATATATATATATAAATTAGATAGATAGAAACAGACTGAGATAAACAGAAAAAAGAAAAAAGAAACAGATAGATAGATAGATAGATAGATAGATAGATAGATAGATAGATAGATAGATCTGGCTTGTAAAATTCAATATATCCCAAACCAAACTTGTTACGTTCTACCACCACCGAGCAGACCCCGATTTTTCATCTATCATGATGTATGTGTCTTCACTCAATGGTGTTCTTTACCTTGAACGGCTGTTAGGACCCAATCTCACTCCAGACCTCAATTGGAACTCAAATACTCTATCAACTGCTAAAGGTGCTGGCAAAATGTTTGATTCATTGTACCGCTTCAGTAAGTATCTGACTTCCCACTGCTATACACTAACTTTAGAAGAGTCATCTCAGGCCCAAAATGTATTATTGCTGCTATATATGGACTGAATGTACTCAGTCCTCACCTGTCTTGTCTTAATAAAATTCAAAAGCGTCTACGCTGCCTTTTGGGTGAAGAATTATTTTCCACCCTAGAACCCCTTTCCCACAGACGAAATGTCACAAGTCTCTCTCTACTCTATCGGTATTTCTAAAGTAAATGTTCTGACGTACTATATTCTTTGATTCCACCAACCCTGACCTTTGAAGCTGTGACCCCGCAATGCCAGGTACACAAGCATGAATCATTTTCATTCTCTTCGAATTCCATTTATAAGATGTAATTTCCATTCGGGCAGTTTCTTTCGAACAGACCCTTGGTACGATGTTTCCCCAATCACTTGACAATCTTGACCTCTTTAAGACTAGGGTTAGCCGTTATCTTTCCTACATAACGTAATGAACTGCAATTCTTGTTTGTTTTCATGCTGATAAAACATAATTATCTTACAGACATGCAACACCTCATACTAAGCCTCTACCTTAGATAGATAGATAGATAGATAGATAGATAGATAGATAGATAGATATGAATTGTCTGGCATATGTTAGGTGCACTTTTAAACCGGCCGATATGTTTACAACGTTACCAATGTGCATTTATTTATTCGCTTGATTGCAAAAATCACCCGAGGCTTCAGATGATGACGTTTTCGATCAAAAATATGTATTCACTCGAAAAGCTATTTTTTGTCAGAAAATCTTTTATTACACATCTGAATGCATCTGATGATTAGAATATAAGCCATGTTCGCTGTTGATCCACTTCCAGTTTATATCTCTTTGGAAGAATCCATATGGAACTGAATTTCTTCTCAGGGCATTCCGGTAAAAACGTTTCTCCTGAAAAAGACCGTAACTCTTTTATCTTCCTTTATTACTACGGAATATATATATATATATATATATATATATATATATATATATATATATATATATGTGTAGGCACAGCATATAAAATAAGAAAAAGAATAGGCACAGCATATAAAATAAGAAAAAGAATCTTCATTGTAAGTTAATAAACGATTCGTTAATATGACAATGAATGAACATACATTTTTGACGAAATCGTATATATATATATATATATATATATATATATATATATATAAATATATACGAGATGCCTAAAATTGTATTGTTCATTCGTTAATATGACAATGAATGCAGTCTTTATTGACTTGAAAACAAGATTCATGGTTAAAATTTTAAAATATTACCGTTTATTAACTTACAGTGAAGATTGTTCTTCTTATTTTATATGCTGTGCCTATTCCGGATGTAGGCGATCACAGCCCTCCTCTTTGCAGCTCTTAATAAGTTTTGTTTTTTGTTATTTCTCCCAAACCCTTTCTACTATCCAAGCCCAAATATTACGTGCTGCTTTCCTCTGTCCCACTTTGCCTCAATCTGTCCTGTGTGTATCAAATTTTACAGGCCTTCCTTTCTCGTTACGTACCATAGAAATCTCAATTCCCCCCTCCTGATGTTAAGTATATGAAACTAAATTCATGTTTATTAATATTCAAACTGACAAGTCAAAAAGTAACACCTGATATATAACTAGAATTTTTTTACTCTAAAATAATTTATTACTAGATAGATAATTTTTAGTGGGTACTCTTGTTTGTGTTTGTTTTTCTTTAAACTATGAAATTACCAACAACCGGTCTAGATAGAGATGCATACAGTCTTACGAAATAAAAAGTGTGCCTCCTGAAAGGAATCGAGGTACATTTAGCCGACGAACATTTGGCCGACGGACATTTGGCCGACAGACATTTAACCGAATCGACATTTAGCTGAAAATGTAGTGGCGTACTTACATCTATGTCACACTCTTTATCGTAATCTGCTACATATATTTTTATTTATTTACTGTATTAATTTATAATCTTTCGTTTTCTTTAAGGCTTTATTTTTTAAAATCTTTTCCTATATATATTTTACTTCAAATATTATTGTATAGATGATAAGTATTTTGAAAAAAACGCACTTTTTACTACAACAAAAATCTTAAGCTTTTACGATATGAAAGATCTTTCAATTTTGCTTTTAATGATCATTATCTTAAAGGGAGGAATTAGCTTTTATCTTCCTGTTGTTAAATACGAAAGTAAAAAGTTAGATGCTACGTTTACCCAAATAATAAGAAAAAATTTAACTTTAAACTTAGCCACTGCAATTTAATCACGTTGGAGTAATGGATAACGGCTCGGATTGTGGAATCGAAGAGCCGAGTTCGAATTCTAGTCGAATTCGTTACTTTCAATAATAAACAGATCATGAATACTTCCTCATTGGATATTTCGGTACACGGATATTTGACCGACAGACATTTTACCGAATGGATATTTAGCCGAAAATGTAGTGGCGTACTGGCATGTATGTCTCACTCTTTATCGTAAAGTGCTACATTTATTTATATTTATTTACTGTATTAATTTATAATTTTTCGTTTTTTTTTTTTGATTTTTGTTTTTTGTTTTTTGTTTTTTGACAGGTTTTTTAAAAAATCTATTCTGTATATATTATATTTTACTTCAAATATTACTGTATAATAGGTATTTTGAGAAAAAAGCACATTTTTCTACAGCAAAAGTCTTTACGACATGAAAAATCTTTCAATTTCGCTTTTAATGATCATTATCTTAAAGGGATGAACTAGCTTTTATCTTACTGTTAAATAGGAATTTAAATAATTAGCTGCTACTTTTTACCCAAATACACTCAAATATTTTTTTGAAATATTAATTTCAATAATCAAATATTGAAATGAGAAAACTTTAACTTTAAATTTAGATTTAGTAATTTAATCACTTGAAATTCATTGGTAATTATTAGTCCTATTCTATCTTATAATACTGCTAATTAAAATACTTAAAGTATTGCTTGGTACTATTTTTACTTGTACTTTTTCGGTGAAATGCCCGTTCCGCCAAATGTCCGTTCCGCCAAATGCCTGTCGGCCAAATGTCCGTTCCGCCAAATGTCCGTCGGCCAAATGTCCGTTACGCCAAATGTCCGTCGGCTAATTGTCCGTTCCGCCAAATGTCTGTCGGCCAAATGTCTGTCGGCCAAATGTCCATTCCGCCAAATGTCCGTCGGCCAAATTTCTGTCGGCCAAATGTCCATTCCGCCAAATGTCCGTCGGCCAAATGTCCGTTCCGCCAAATGTCCGTCGGCCAAATGTCCGTTCCGCCAAATATCCGTCGGCCAAATGTCCGTTACGCCAAATGTCCATTCCGTCAAATGTCCGTCGGCCAAATGTCCGTTCTGCCAAATGTCCGTCGACCAAATGTCCGTTCCGCCAAATGTCTGTCGGCCAAATGTCTGTCGGCCAAATGTCCGTTCCGCCAAATGTCCGTCGGCCAAATGTCCATTCCGCCAAATGCCTGTCGGCCAAATGTCCGTTACGCCAAATGTCTGTCGGCTAAATGTCCG
Organism: Acanthosepion pharaonis; assembly: GCA_903632075.3. Classification (NCBI taxonomy): domain Eukaryota; kingdom Metazoa; phylum Mollusca; class Cephalopoda; order Sepiida; family Sepiidae; genus Acanthosepion; species Acanthosepion pharaonis. Next base: position 249,686 of record CAHIKZ030000203.1, on the reverse strand, counting down.
TTCCGCCAAATGTCTGTCGGCCAAATGTCTGTCAGCCAAATGTCCATTCCGCCAAATGTCCGTCGGCCAAATGTCCGTTACGCCAAATGTCTGTCGGCCAAATGTCCATTCCGCCAAATGCCTGTCGGCCAAATGTCCGTTCTGCCAAATGTCTGTCGGCCAAATGTCCGTTCCGCCAAATGTCCGTTCCGCCAAATGTCTGTCGGCCAAATGTCCGTTCCGCCAAATGTCCGTCGGCCAAATGTCCGTTCCGCCAAATGTCTGTCGGCCAAATGTCCGTTACGCCAAATGTCCGTCGGCTAAATGTCCGTTCCGCCAAATGTCCGTCGGCCAAATGTCCGTTACCCCAAATATCCGTCGGCTAAATGTCCGTTACGTCAAATGCCTGTCGGCCAAATGTCCGTTCCGCCAAATGTCCGTTCCGCCAAATGTCCGTTCCGCCAAATGTCCGTCGGCCAAATGTCCGTTACGCCAAATGTCCGTCGGCTAAATGTCCGTTCCGCCAAATATCTGTCGGCCAAATGTCTGTCGGCCAAATGTCCATTCCGCCAAATGTCCGTCGGCCAAATGTCCGTTACGCCAAATGTCCGTCGGCTAAATGTCCGTTCCGCCAAATGTCTGTCGGCCAAATGTCTGTCGGCCAAATGTCCATTCCGCCAAATGTCCGTCGGCCAAATGTCCGTTACGCCAAATGTCTGTCGGCCAAATGTCCATTCCGCCAAATCACGGGAGTCGAAGATGTATCCCTTTTTTACTTCGGGGATACAGTTTTTTTAACCGAAACGGGCATTTTGACTACTGTGTCCATCTTGACGGAGCACGATTTAAATTTCGGCTATTGAATCGATTTTTCAAAATGTAAAATGGGACACAGAGTGACAGCCTCGCAACGAGCCGAAAGGGAAGACACGCCCGTTTGACTGTTTCTCACAATTGCTCCATTCCTGCTTCGATCGTCTATAGCAGTAGGGTGACAAGCAAGATAAAATTTGCTTGCTGCTTCAAAAGTCTCATATTTTTACTTCGTTGATGACGATCTGGCTAAAGGGTTATTTTTAAGCCACGAGCATTTGACTGGAAGAGGCTGCAGTCTGGATACGAACCTGGTGTCTGGTCTGTGATTCAACACTACATTTGTACTATATTGGCTACCAGTCAGTACTTGCTTGCTTTGTTTGTTTGTTTGTTTTGTTTTGTTTTACGGTATATCAACCTCAATGTGTTATTTAATGCCGACAATTTTTGTTGCTGGTAATATATTTTTTTCCAAAAATATATTGCTGGTAATATTTTTGTTTTAAAAGAATGTATTAAGACCTATTTTTACACTTTCATAGTGTTTTGACCAGAGTTTTTTTTGGGGGGGTGTAACTATTTGCCCATAGCTGGGACCCTAACAAATGCTACTACCCCGGGTCAGGGTGGACCTGGGAACACCAGCAATTAAGAGGTGGTTCCACGCTCCTCAACACATCCTGATCAGAGGCCTTGCTGTTGGGCGTAGTTTATCGTCTTACACAGGATGCGGATGTAGTTTATCGTCATACCCTGGACGCAGTCAGTGCTTGAGAACCATAGTCCAAACCGCTATTTAAGCCCTAGCTGGTAATGGATTCTTGTCTTTTCCAAGAGAATTGGATGAAACTTGGAACATTTCTACAACTCTCTCTCATTCCATCTCATCTCATCATCGACTCCAGTCAGACATTTTCTTTTCAGTCCTTTCATCCCAAGCAAGACGATAACTATACTAGGACGCTAACAGTTACTGTGAGTGGAAGAAAATGAGAATGCTTTAGTGAGGAGAAAGGACAATGAAAGAAGGGATTTCAAGAAGACAAAATATAGTGATTGGCATTGCATTTACATTTTTAAAGATTTTATATGGCAGGGAAGGGGAAACAAGAAATCGAAAGGAGTTCCACAGGTAAGAAGTGTGAGAAAAAAATCTACCAGAATAGAACATACAGTTTCATATAGCTCTTTCATCAATAAAACGATCAGACCTAACTGCCAATCTAGTAGCACGTTTAAATTCCTGTTGTCGAAGCACTAAGGAGGTAAGCTCATCAGAGCAATTGAAAATATTTTTAGAAAAGGCAAAGGGAAGACATCCGTTGAAAATCAATTCCAGAATTTAAGATCTACCGAATTCTGGGTACCGATGCGCAAGCGGTCCAGGCCAAGGTTGAACTAAACAAATTGGATCCCGTAAGTTTTTGAAGACCTCCAACCAAATTATGAATTGAGGCAAAACGGCTGTACCCACTATTATAAATGGCCCCGATGCCATATCTTCCTCGATAAATAAGGCGAAGCCTTTCGCCTCGATCTTTGCCTCGAATTCAAAGGTCATCCCCTTCCCAACTTCCCACGTCTCACTGAGCACAATCTCAGCAATATTTTCATTACAGCCCGAGAAGTCTCAAGCTTTGACCCTAAGAAAGCCACTGGACCAGACAAGATCCCAGTGGTTGTCCTTAAGGATATCGACCTATCCCCAGTCATAGCTATCTAAACCGCTGCTTGAAGGAAAAATCCTTCCTAAACTGTTGAAAGAGTCAGGCGTATGCCCGGTTTTCAAGAACGCAGGGGAGTGCTCACCCCCTCTCAGTATAGACCTATCAGTCTTATCAGTATCATTAGCAATTTTTTGAGGCTATAATCAAAAAAAAGATAAGAATAGATAAGAAAAGCCTCTTGAGCGGCAAGCAGTACGGGATTCGATCGGCTCGATCCACTGCTGATGTACTAACTACCATTACTCACAGAATTAGTGAGAAACTAGACAGCAAATACACCCTAATAACCATAAAATTAGATATTTAGAAGGCCTTCGACAAAGGATTGCTGACACAAAGGATTGCTGACACAAAGGATTATTGTACAAGCTCTCTAGCTATGAAATCAGCGAAGGATACTTCTCAGTAATAAAGTCTTTCCTAACGGGTAGGTCCCTGAAGGTAGTTGTTAACGGTCCGTCATCTGGGACCCTAGCAATCAACGCAGACGACCTCCAGGTGTCATTTCTCGGACCAACCCTCTTTTTTGCTTTACATAAATGATCTGCGTAAGATTATATCCCGAGCATTTGCGAATTGATATGCCGATGATACAACAATATATGGGCGTGTCATCTCGTGATCACCAGAAATTGGCAACTGATCTCTTATCTGATCCTGCTCTAACATCTCAATGTTAGGGGTAAAACTGCCTGGTTGCATTCAATGTCTCGAAAACCAAACTACATTCCATCATCGTCGATCGGACCCTGAACTACCACCAGTCATGATGAATGGATGCCCCCTCAGGGATTCGCCGTGCCTTGATAGACTATAAGGCATTAAACTCACCCCAGATCAAGTGAAGATGCAGATAAAAAATGGACGGTTCCCTGTACCGCTCCAGTAAGTACCTGACTCCTCGTGCTATCCTCTAACTTATGCGCTGTGTCCCTCCAGGACGTAGGCGATCATGGCTCTCCACATCTTCCTGCATCTTGTACCTCCTAACAAGCTTTTTGTTACTTCTCCCAGATCCTGTTCTGCTATGCGTTTGCTTAAGCCCGTTAAGCATGTTACGCGTTTCTTTTCCCTGTCCTTCTTTCTCTCTATCAGTCCTCTGAGTATCAGATTTTCCAAGCCCTCCTTCCTCGTTACGTGTCCCAGAAATTTCAACTGCCTCTTTCTGATCTTAAGTATAAGTTGCTTTTTTGTTTCCATTCTCTCCAAAACCTCGTTGCTCACATGTTCGGCTCATAGTATCCTCACTATCCTTCTGTAGAACCACATTTCTGTTTCTTCTAGTCTCGTCTTCATCTCTGAGGAGATTGTCTAGCATTCGCTGCTATACAGGAGGACAGATATCACGTAACAGTCCAGTATTTTTTTCTTTGTTTCCAAGAAATTTTCTTGTCTCTTAATACACTGCTTAGCTTTTGGAATGCATCTTTGGCCATTCCAGTACGTCTTCGGATCTCAGTGTCGCACTTTTCGTCTTCTGTTGTCATATTAAGACGGGAGCTGCTCAGTCCTCACTTTCCAGTCACGATAGAGTTCAAAAGCATCTCTGAGTCCATGTTGGAGAAGAATTGTTTTCTACCTTCCAACCTCTCTCTCTCTCTCTCTCTCTCTCTCTCTCTCTCTCTCTCACACACACACACACACACACACACACACACACAAGCGGGATATGGCGAGTCTCTCACTGTTCTATCGCTACTTCCATGGTAAGTGCTCAGACGAACTGCATTCCTTGGTTCCGCCATTTTTAATCTTCAGAGCTAGGACCCTCCATGCCATTCATATTCTAGCAAACCACTCCCATTCTTTCCATATTGCATTCGTAATAACAAAGTTTCATTCGAGCATCTTTCCGCAAACAACTGCTGTGTTGGGCCGTGTCCCATTCAGTACAATCTTAACCAGTTCAAGTTTAGGGTTAACTTATATCTTCTTCACATATTCGCATAAACTGTGCCACTTACTCTGCAACCCTCTACCTTGAGTGGCCCCGCGCATTATACAGATTGAACCTCACTGTAAAAAAAAAAAATCTCATCTCATCGTCTTCGGTCAGATATTTATCACAAATCTAGTCCAGAATTCAGGATCTTCAATGGCTTTCGGTGACAGCTTCACTTCGTTCATCGTACCGGTGTGCCAACGTGATACTACTTTAGCATCCAAGCTTACAGCACCTGGTATTCCGGAGCGGTCACCCATCTAGATAGTAACCAGGTTCGACGTTGCTTAACTTCGGTTATCTTACGGGAACCAATGTTTCGACATGATATAGCCGTAAGCCATACCACCCTCTCATCCAAGCTTAAAGCACCAGGTATTCCGAAGCGGTCACCCATCGATGTAGTGACTATGCTCGACATTGCTTAACTTCCGTGATCGTCCGGAACCGATGTTTCAATATAATATGGCCGTAAGCCTGAACAAAAGAAAACATTTTGCGTGTCTGTACGACAGAATGGGGACAAAGAACGAGGATAAAATGTTAAAATTACTAAGAGCTACAAAACACGGGTCTCTGTGGAGAGCAATGATCTTTCATAACCTGAAGAGACTTGGCGCATAAATGAGTAAGAATTTAACACTCATAGGACATACTGAACGCAAGAGAAACAGGGTGAAACAGCGAGTAACCTACTTGACGACTTTGAGTGAATGTATGGGAGAAGAGGAAAAAAGAGAGGTTAGTAAAAAGTAATTAGAGTAACCAAAACAGGACGTTGTGGAGAGCATTAAAAATCAACATGGCACACAAAAAGAAACATTTAACAGCCACAGGATATATTGAAGGCAAGAGAAGAGAATAAACTTAATTTTTAAGTGAATGTAAAATATGGCACTTAAAATTAGATTTTATATTATTTTGTTTTTACAACTTATCAACCCTTTGTGAGTTGTTTAAAGCCGAACCATATTTTTTAATAACAATTATTTTTCCAGTTACAAGTCCTACTGTTTAACCCATAGCTGAAGGAAGAAAGCATGAATTCATACCTTTTCCCAATGGCATTTGCGCGTAAGTGAATGCTGCAAAGCCGACTGGAATTCGAACATGGGTCTCTGATTTCTAATTGCTATCAATTACACCACCCGTATATTCCGAAAGAGAAGGTCGAATAGGACGAAGTTATATAGTGTAACCCGGATATAAGAGACCCGGATATAAGAGAAACCCGGATATAAGAGAGATTTTATCTGATCCCAAATTAGAGCCATACTTACCTAAACAAAATAGACCAAACCCGGATATAAGAGAAACCCGGATATAAGAGACTTCTTCTCCGGTCCCGACAACTCTCTTATATCCGGGTTACACTGTACATACATACATACATATATATATATATATATATATATACAGTCTAACCCGGATATAAGAGACCCGGATATAAGAGAAACCCGGATATAAGAGAGATTTTCTCTGGTCCCAAATTAGAGCCTGTGTTAATGTATATAAAATAGACCAAACCCGGATATAAGAGAAACCGGATATAAGAGACTTCCCCGGTCCCGCTAACTCTCTTATATCCGGGTTACACTGTATGAGTAATTTAAATGCATTCTTAGTGGATCTTTTTTTTTTAATTGACTGATTTACAGTATTGAACGTGTGTCTCTCTGTTAGGCTTTTGAATGTTGAAATTTTCGAATGGAACACCCAATGAGAATCGAACTCACGTAGAAAAGGTCAGCTGGACTAACCTCTCGAGTGATTTTCTCACGATGAGTCGTTTTTGAAAACATCACATCGTGCCAAAGTACGCAGTGAAAGCAAAGAGGAAAAATAAAATGTCTTCCAAGACAATGAGACGAAACAAAAACGAAAAAAAAAACACTAGTTGTGTTTGTCTGAATGTAAAGATGCTGGATCTTAGTCCAATGGCCAGCCAAGTATTTTGAAAATTAAATCAATTATTTCCGCCCAAAGCCCTTATAGCCGAGCGACCAAATTAGGAAAAAAAATTGATCTTTGAAAAAAATTGAAAAACTAGGACATGTTTCCCATTTATAGAATTTAACAAAAAGTTTAATTTACCAAGCCAACACTTATCCTCTCTTTCCGCCACTATAACCTTCCCCGCTTCTCTCTTTCTCCTTCTCTTTCCCTAATTCTCTTAATCGATGTCTCTCTCCTCCCCACCCTCTCTCTCTCTCTCTTTCTCCTTCTCTTTCGCTCTCTCCCTCGTTCGCTCTATTTTTCCTAACTCTCCCTCTTTCTCTTTCTTCCCTATCTCACTTTCTCCTCCTCTTTCAATCTCTGTGGCCACTCTCTCTTCCTCTCTCATTTTCTTCTGCTCTTCCCCCACCCGCTTGATTACTCTCTTCCTCTCCCCCTCCTCTCTCTCTCTCTCTCTCTCTCTCTCTCTCTCTGTTTCTCTCTTGTTCCTGTTCTTTGCCTCCTTCCCTTGATGGCTCTCTCTTGTTACCATCTCTCCCACCCCCTTCCTCTCTTTCTCCCTTTCTTTCCCTTCCCCTCCTTTCTCAACCCTTCTCTCTATATATATGTTTTCTGTACCTTTCTCCCTCCTCTCTCCTTCTCTTTCTCTTGCTCATTCTCTTCTCTTCCTCACTCCTTTTCTCTCTTTTTCCTTTCTGTCACTCTCTCCTTCACTTTCTCTTGCCCTCTCACACTCTTTATCGCTCTCTACTTCCCCCTCGCTCACTTTCTCCTGCTCTGTACCTCGACCACACTCTCTATTATCTGCTCATCTTCTTTTTCTTCTGCTGTCCCCCTCCCTCAGTTGATCGTTCTCTCTTCCGCCCTCCCTCCCTCCCACTCTGTTTTTCTTCGTCAATTTCACCCTCCCCGGTCGAAATTCTCCTGCTTTTTTCCTTCTCTTCCTTTCTTCCTCCCACCTCTCTCTCGTTTCTCTCTCTCTCTCTCTCTCTTGTCTATCATAATCTCTTTCCTCTCTTTCGTCTGCTCTTAAACTCCCTTTATTGCTCTCTCTCTCTCTCTCTCTCTCCTCGCTCGCTTTCTCCTGCTCTTTACCTCAGCCACTTTCTCTACTATCTTCTCTTCATCTCTCTCCTCCTTCTGCTGTTTCCTCTCTCTCTCTCTCTCTCTCCCACCCTCTCTGATTTTCTTTGTCAATCTCTCCCTCCTCCCTCCTTCGCTATCTAACGCTGTTTCTTCCGCCATCTTTCTTGCTGTTTCTGTCTAATGTAACCGCTAACATTCTTAAGGCATCGCTGAAACGATTTTTTTAATTAATAAAAGTTTTAAAGTTAAAAATAAGAAATTGATTTGCTTCCTTTAATATAATTATTTGATTCGGATCAATCAAATGTCGCTTATATTTGTTTTATTGTCTGTCTATATCTCTGAGATGAGGTATTATGGTTATTTAAATTATTTGCCCAGTGCATAAAGACGTTGGTTAGCTTCAGTAACTAGGCTCAAAGAGTTGTGAGTTCAATACCAGGCTACAGCAGTGATGAACCAAAAAACTCGGAGAGGTGAGTTAAAGGGAAATACCTGAGACACACGTAAGAGGCATGACACGTGGAACTAGAAAAATTTACCCCGGTGGACGAAATAAAGGGTTCGATTCAAAATTCCAATCACCTGAAGAAGGTCGGCGCGTACAACAGCCGAAATGTTGTTTTTTTGTTTTTGCTTTTTTAACTCACTGACTCAGTAAGATTGGGCTCAAGTGTTAAAGGATAAATCGTAAATCGGATCATCAACAGGTTACATTTCCTTCAACCCCTTGCAAAATACCAAAGATCTTCTGACGCTCTGACGCTCTCTCTCTCTCTCTCCCTCTCTCTCTTTCTATCTCTCTCTCTCTCCTTAGTAGGTCACTTCAATTTCATGGGGGAAAAATATAATACAATAAGTACTCAACTTACGACGATTCGGGGTTACGACGAAATCTCCGTTAATCTTGTTTCCTGGGTTGTACGCCATATTAGATTGTTTTGCATTCGCTCTCTTTCGTTTGTGTTGTGTTTGTGGAAAATTATTGTCCTTCATTATGTTTCCTAAAAGTAGTGAGATCGAAGTAAAAGAAAGCCATCACCATAGAAGTGAAATTACGGGTACGTTCCGACTTACACGAAAAATCACGTTAAGATGCATCGTAGCAACGGAACTCTGTCTTAAGTCGAGAAACCCGTGTATACACTACTTCTTCTTTTTCTTCTACTTTTTCTTCTTCTTTTGAGTACCACGTCCTTTCATGATATGGGCATTCATGGCCCTCCACAACTTTCTATCACTTGTGGCTCTTAGCAGTTTTTCTCCTTTTATTAAGGTCCCTGCCCTTATTCCGTCATCCATTCACACATGCACAGTGGTTTGCTTTCCTCCTCTATACCTCTCGCCCACAATATACCCTGTGAGGGTTAAGTTTTCCAAGCCCTCATCTCTCATTATGTGTCCAAGGAATTTCAGCTGTTTCTCCCTGATTCTAAGTATAAGTGTTGCCATTTAAGACTTCCTCATCGCTTACTCGCTCCGTCTATGGTATTCTCAGTATCCTTCTGTAGAACCAGATTTCTGCTGCCTCTACTTTTCTCATCATCCGTGGGAAGATCGTGCAGCATTCAATAATGAGCCAAATCATTATATAATCATCACACCTAACAAGATTTACAACTACTGCCTCATAACATCTGCACACATAAAGATCAGAGTCACATAATTATATAAGTATTTTATTTTGAATTGTTAACTGTTAAAATTATGAGCAAAAATACACACGTGGCTCGCTTACCTCAGGTATCGTCGCTCAATCCTTTCTTACTTTCTCATTCATTTGGATATGCTGTATTCCACCGACTTCGTTAATTCCTAGGCACTTATTGACTTCTTCTTTTAGTTCTCTAATTTTGCGACAAACTTTAGATCCATTGAGAGTGTTTCTGCAATTGTCCTTTTCTTGAATGTTACTTTTATGTTATATACCGTACCTATGAACACTAACGGTTACGTCCCTATATTCATCAATACGTTGGACACTAGTGTAAGTGGGGGTAATATGCTGTCTAAATAGTCCACCCCTAGCTGTGGTTTACCTACTTCACGCAGCTGGCGAGTATTTTATTTTGTTGATGTTATAAAGATTACCATTTCATTTCCAACCTCCGTTTTGGTTATTCCTCATTCAGTAACCCCAATCTAGGTTAAAACACTATCTATCTATACTAGTCTGTTTATAACTCCATCTATCTATCTATCTATCTATCTATCTATCTATCTATCTATCTATCCGTTATATACCGTTCCTATGAACACTAATGGGTATGCCTCAATCCTCATAAACACATTGGACACCATTGTAAGTGGGGGTAATATGATGCCTAAGTAGTTCACTACTAGCAGTGGTTTACCTATTTCACGTCGCTGGCGAGTATTGTATTTTGTTGATGTTATAAAGATTACCATTTCATTTTCCAACCTCCGCTTTCGTTATTCCTCATTCAGTAACTCTTTCTAGGTTACAACACTATCTATCTACCTATGCCAGTCTGTTTATAATCTATCTATCTATCTATCTATCTATCTATCTATCTATCTATCTATCTATCTATCTGTTATATGCAGTGTCTATGAGCACTAATGAGTATGCCTCAATCCTCATAAATACGTTGGACAGTATTGTAATTGGGGGTAATGTGCTGTCTAAATAGTCCACCCTTAGCAGTGGTTTCACTCGTTTTTGACATGAGATATGTAATGCCTTCAGTGATCCATTATTGATGAAACCCTTCGAGTCATTGAACCTTTGGCAAAGAATTTGAGATCCTCAATGTAGAGTAAGTCATTAAATACTTTCTTGTTTCCTTTTTACCCATAGCTATTATTGTCTAGTTTGTGAGTAAGTGGGATTAAGGGCAGACAAAACATAAGGGATGACAGAGAATATTCTTGAAAGGTTTCTCGCCGGATATTCAAGCGCTTGGATGTGGAAGTGCCTTCAATGTGATTTAGATATAATATGGTTTCCCACATTTCCATGCTTTGTTTAAGGAAAATTACGATCACAGAGACTTTCTACATCTCCAAAGCCTTAAGCGACATTATTATTATTATTATTATTATTATTTGTGTAAGTTATCTTTCCTGCTTTGTATCCTGTAGAGCCGGGTCCAAACTATGGTCCTTAGGCCATATAGGAAAATTGCCATTTAACTAATAACACTTTTCTTAGTACATGGTATGTTCCTAGTAGGGCGATCTTCTGGGCAACTTGATTTTACCTGGGCCCAGTGATTACTATCGGCACAATCGCAGTGTTCATTCCCCATGTTATTGGACTATAATTTTTAGTATATTCTGTTTCACTCATTTTTTCGCTCAGTTACTTTCTTGTTTAGTTTGTATCTGTTGTGGATTCCGGGTTGAAATCCGGTACCAATAAATAACAAACGCCAAGAATCAATATAGGAAAAATAATGTATTAACGTAATAATACAAACTGGTAAAGCAGGTTAGTAGTTCCAGGAATACGGGTTAGTAGCAATATATATATATATATATAGTCTTTGATATTAAAGTATCGCTGTATGACTTTTTACTGAGTCTACGTGCTCGCTCACTGTGACTCCTACAACGCTGTTACCTCACCCCTCACTCTTCCGGTTACCTACAACCTTTTACTCTGTCACTCTGGACTCGACTCGACCCTTCGGTCTTTCTCTCTCGTGTCTTCACGGAGCCGTAGTATATGTATATACTAGCTGAGTCCATTTGGGTAAAAAGGGGAGGACCCCTCAACAGTATCCATAGATATTATCGTTTAGTTCATGGTTAAGTGGAATTAAGGAGATACAAAACAAAAGGGGTGACATGGAATCTCCTTGAAACATTCCTCATCGGATATTCAGACGGTTGCAAGTGGCAGTGATTTAGGTATAATGTGGTTTTCTATATTCCAATGCTTTGTTTAAGGGAAATTTACTATCAAGGGGGAGACTTTGTACATTTCTAAAGTCTTAAGGATCCAGAAGTGTGGTACACTATCGATGTCTTTACGGTAATCTACCCATGCTGTGCTAAAACTTTTACATCTTTTTCTGCATTTTTCCAGGATCATTTTGTTTATCAGTCGTTGATATTTGCAACCATATGAACTTCTCCTGCATTGCTCCTGTTCTAGTGGAAGAATGTTGTTTGCTTCCAAAAAAGAGTACAATTCGTCAGGACAGACGTGATCAACTTATACGGGGTGGGCAGACATGTTATTGGCCTGTAATTTTTTGTATCATCTGAGATATGTAATACCTTCAATGATCCATTCTGGGACTTCATTGGGATTATTAATAAGCATTAATAGAGTTTGTGCAAGGGTCTTATGGATTGATAACATATGATAGAGGCAGAAATTGGGCATCTTGTCATTTCCTGTGGATTTCCATTTCTGGGATTTCGTTAGAAATTGCCTAACATTATTCGTGTTTATATTTTTCCATTCTTGTAGAGGTTTATCCAGCATTCGTTCTTTTTCACGTTGGATCCATTCTGCACTTGTGTTATATTCCTTTGGGCTGCTTTAAATATTCTCTCACAATGTCTGCACTTATGATTATTATGATCTTGGTGCCTGGGTTTATTCAATACCGTCTTACGTTCGAATTAGCCAATACAAAGAAATGAAAGAAAGTTTTCATAAGAGTGTATCACTCTGGAAGTCATGTTACAGAGTAAATAAACCAG
>CAHIKZ030000203.1:215000-232500 GCA_903632075.3 Acanthosepion pharaonis | reverse complement strand
AAATAACAACATACGCAAGGTTTCCATATTGTCCAGATAGAAAGACGTTCCGATGTCGGAACAATGATTGTCGAGGCACGTTTGGTCGATAACACCGGCAGGGTTCAGATCAGGAAGCACGAAACACCAGTCACATCAGATTGCCGAAGTTTTTTTCTTGTGTTATTATTGAAAACGTTTGTGTTATTCAATATTCTGCTCCGTGGAGGTTCTTTTCAATCGGGTGATTTAGAAAGAATATGGCAAAAGCTAAAAATAAGAGGATTTTGATAGAAACAAAAGAAAGAAGAACAAAATCGAAAAAATCCAAATAAGAAATAAAAAGTGGAAAAAAAGGAAAAAAATAATAGACGTGATATGAAAGTAAAGAAAAGAATAAGAAAATGGGAAGACAAATAAAAAGTTGGGAAATGGGAGAATCGAAAAGTAAAAGAAGAATTTTAAATAAAAAGTGAAAGGCTAGGAAAGAATTTCAAATAAAAAGGGAGAGGCCAATAAAGAATTTCAAATAAAATGGGAGAGGCCAAGAAAGATTTCGGAATAAGTAATAAGTGGCTAAGTGAGAATTCGAAATACAAAAGGAAAAGACTGAGAAAGATTTCCAAATAAAAAGGAAGAATCCAAGAAATAATTTCAAATAAAAAGGGAGAGGCCAAGAAAGAATTCCAAATAAAATGGGAGAGGTTAAGAAAGAATTTGGAATAAGTAATGAGTGGCTAAGTGCGAATTCGAAATAAAAAAGAAAAAAACTAAGAAAGTATTTCAAATAAAAAGGGAGAGGCCAAGAAAAAATTCCAAATAAAAAGGGTGAGGCCAAGAAAGTATTTCAAATAAAAAGGGAGAAACCAAGAAAAATACCAAATAAAAAGGGTGAGGCCAAGAAGGTATTTCAAATAAAAAGGGAGAGGCCAAGAAAAAATACAAAATAAAAAGGGTGAGGCCAAGAAAGTATTTCAAATAAAAACGGGATAGGCCGAGAAAGAATTCGGAATAAGAAATGAGTGGCTAAGTGAAAATTCGAAATAAAAAAAGAAAAGACTAAGAATGAATTCCAAATAAAAAGGGAGGCCGAGAAAGAATTCCAAATAAAAAGGGGAGGCTAAGAAAGAATTCCAAATAAAAAGGAAAAGACTAAGAACGAGTTGCAAATAAAAAGGGAGAGGCCAAGAAAGAATTGCAAATAAAAAGGGAGAAGGCGTGAAAAAGAATTCCAAATAAAAAGGAACACGCCAACAAAAAATTCCAAATAAAAATGGAAAGTCCGAAACAGAATTCGGAATAAGAAATGAGTGGCTAAGTGAGAATTCAAAATAGAAATGGAAAAGTCGAAGAAAGAATTCCAAATAAAAAGGGAGAGGCTACGAAAGAATTACAAATAAAAAGGGAGACTAAGAAAGAATTCCAAATAAAAAGGGAGAGGCCAAGAAAGAATTGCAAATAAAAAGGCAAAAGGCGAGAAAGAATTTCAAATAAAAAGGGAGAGGCCAAGAAAGTATTTCAAATAAAATCGGAGAGGCCAAGAAAGATTTCGGAATAAGTAATAAGTGGCTAAGTGAGAATTCGAAATACAAAAGGAAAAGACTGAGAAAGAATTCCAAATAAAAAGGAGAGACCAAAAAAGAATTCCAAATAAAAAGGGAGAGGCCAAGAAAGAATTGCAAATAAAAAGGCAAAAGGCGAGAAAGAATTTCAAATAAAAAGGAGAGGCCAAGAAAGAATTTCAAATAAAATGGGAGAGGCCAAGAAAGATTTCGGAATAAGTAATAAGTGGCTAAGGAGAATTGAAATACAAAAGGAAAAGACTGAGAAAGAATTCCAAATAAAAGGAGAGACCAAAAAAGAATTCCAAATAAAAAGGAGAGGCCAAGAAAGAATTGCAAATAAAAAGGCAAAAGGCGAGAAAGAATTTCAAATAAAAAGGGAGAGGCCAAGAAAGAATTTCAAATAAAATGGGAGAGGCCAAGAAAGATTTCGAATAAGTAATAAGTGGCTAAGGAGAATTGAAAATACAAAAGGAAAAGACTGAGAAAGAATTCCAAATAAAAAGGAGAGACCAAAAAAGAATTCCAAATAAAAAGGGAGAGGCCAAGAAAGAATTGCAAATAAAAAGGCAAAAGGCGAGAAAGAATTTCAAATAAAAAGGAGAGGCCAAGAAAGAATTTCAAATAAAATGGGAGAGGCCAAGAAAGATTTCGGAATAAGTAATAAGTGGCTAAGTGAGAATTCGAAATACAAAAGGAAAAGACTGAGAAAGAATTCCAAATAAAAAGGGAGAGGCCACGAAAGAATTGCAAATAAAATGGGAGAGCCCAAGAAAGAATTTCAAATAAAAAGGGGAGGCTAAGAAAGAATTCCAAATAAAAAGGAAAAGACTAAGAACGAGTTGCAAATAAAAAGGGAGAGGCCAAGAAAGAATTGCAAATAAAAAGGGAGAAGGCGTGAAAAAGAATTCCAAATAAAAAGGAACACGCCAACAAAAAATTCCAAATAAAAATAGAAAGTCCGAAACAGAATTCGGAATAAGAAATGAGTGGCTAAGTGAGAATTCAAAATAGAAATGGAAAAGTCGAAGAAAGAATTCCAAATAAAAAGGGAGAGGCTACGAAAGAATTACAAATAAAAAAGGAGACTAAGAAATAATTCCAAATAAAAAGGGAGAGGCCAAGAAAGAATTGCAAATAAAAAGGCAAAGGGCGAGAAAGAATTACAAATAAAAAGGAGAGGCCAAGAAAGTATTTCAAATAAAAAGGGAGAGGCCAAGAAAAATACCAAATAAAAAGTGTGAGGCCAAGAAAGAATTTCAAAAAAAAAGGGAGAGGCCAAGAAAAAATTCCAAATAAAAAGGGGATAGGCCGAGAAAGAATTCGGAATAAGAAATGAGTGGCTAAGTGAAAATTCGAAATAAAAAAAGAAAAGACTAAGAATGAATTCCAAATAAAAAGGGAGGCCGAGAAAGAATTCCAAATAAAAAAGGGAGGCTAAGAAAGAATTCCAAATAAAAAGGAAAAGACTAAAAACGAGTTGCAAATAAAAAGGGAGAGGCCAAGAAAGAATTGCAAATAAAAAGGGAGAAGGCGTGAAAAAGAATTCCAAATAAAAAGGAACACGCCAACAAAAAATTCCAAATAAAAATGGAAAGTCCGAAACAGAATTCGGAATAAGAAATGAGTGGCTAAGTGAGAATTCAAAATAGAAATGGAAAAGTCGAAGAAAGAATTCTAAATAAAAAAAGGGAGAGGCCAAGAAAGTATTTCAAATAAAAAGGGAGAGTCCAAGAAAGAATTTCAAATAGAAAAGGAGAGACCAAAAAGGGAGAGACCAAAAAATAATTTCAAATAGAAAGGGAGAGGCCGAGAAAGAATTCCAAATAAAAAGGGAGAGGCCAAGAAAGAATACCAAATAAAAAGGGAGAGGCCGAGAAAGAATTCCAAATAAAAAGGGAGAGGCCGAGAAAGAATACCAAATAAAAAGGGAGAGGCCGAGAAAGAATACCAAATAAAAAGGGAGAGGCCGAGAAAGAATTCCAAATAAAAAGGGAGAGGCCAAGAAAGATTACCAAATAAAAAGGGAGAGGCCGAGAAAGAATCTCAAATAAAAAGGGAGAGGCCAAGAAAGAATTCCAAATAAAAAGGGAGAGGCCGAGAAAGAATACCAAATAAAAAGGGAGAGGCCAAGAAAGAATTCCAAATAAAAAGGGAGAGGCCAAGAAAGAATACCAAATAAAAAGGGAGAGGCCGAGAAAGAATCTCAAATAAAAAGGGAGAGGCCGAGAAAGAATTCCAAATAAAAAGGGAGAGGCCGAGAAAGAATGCCAAATAAAAAGGGAGAGGCCGAGAAAGAATTCCAAATAAAAAGGGAGAGGCCAAGAAAGAATTCCAAATAAAAAGGGAGAGTCCAAGAAAGAATCTCAAATAAAAAAGGAGAGACCAAAAATGGAGAGACCAAAAAATAATTTCAAATAAAAAGGGAGACGGCGAGAAAGAATTCCAAATAAAAAGGGAGAGGCCGAGAAAGAATTCCAAATAAAAAGACGAGGCCGAAAAAGAATTCGAAATTAAATGATGAGGACAAGAAAGGATATCAAATCAAAAAAAGTGTATGTAAGAAAAGATGAAGAAAATTTTCAATTTGTCAATAAAACAAAAATATAAGTAAACAGAAAAAAGATCGACGAAGATCCATCTAGAAAAATAACCACAGCTACAAAGAAATGTTATATGCCTTCTAGATCGACTCCTGTTAATACAACTATCATCAGTATTACAACTTCGATCACCGTAACAGTTGAGAGCATCAAATCGTATCGATGATCCTCGTTAGGAAATCAATATTTTTGCCTATACTGGAAATGCACCCACTGAGGCTCACGAGCATTTTAACTGGAACTCAGATCCAATCTCACGAAAACTGAAATACCGACAAATAAACCTGTCGGTTTGTACATGAACGTGTTGCGAAAAACTGTACGCGTTTTGAGATAAACACGTGTGTCTCCTGAAATGCCTACAGCAAACATGGTTTGATTACACCTAAAGAAATGAGAAGAAACAAGAACCGATATATATGTATTAGGTTGGTGCAAAAATAATGACATAATAATGTCGTTTTTTGACGTATTTTAACGTCAAAAACGACATTATTACGTCATTATTTTTGCACCAACCTAATACAAACAAATTAATATGAACAAAAAGTTACAAATGACAAAAACAATAAAAAGTGAGGAAATGTGCGTACGTACGCTTGTGCGTGCGGGCGGGCGTGTGTGTGTGTGTGTGTGTGTGTGTGTGTGTGTGTGTGTGTGTGTGTGTGTGATGTTAATGCGTTTCCCATGGTGAAAAAAAAACGCAATCTTCTGGGAGAGATTTACTTTGTGGTCGTATTAACGGACAAGTAAGGGAAGAAAGGGCGAGAAAAGATATCGCCGTATATATATATATATATATATATATATATATATATATAGAGAGAGAGAGAGAGAGAGAGAGAGTGTTGGAGAGCGTCCCATAGTAGCCGTTTGTAGAATTAGAAAATTGGGAGGAAATGACCTGAAAACACATTATGCAAGAAAGTTATATCTTTTAAACAAGGGAGCTAATTCACCATATTGGTGAATGCGAAAAACGTATGCCATTTTCTGATGCAAAAACGCAAGAAAATTTATACTTTCATTTTTTTCAGAAGATATATATGTTTATATATATATATATATATATATATATATATATATATATATATATATATATATTTTACCTTGTATATCATATATGTCTTATATATATTTATCTTATATATATCTTATTAGCCTACCGCCCTAGTAGACTGGAATCTGAGGATGTCAGTCTACTAGGGTGGTAGGCTAATCCCCATTACAGACTCCTGCTCAGGAACATTTGTGTTTGTTCAACACCCACAAAGAGCACCTGTGGTCTATACTGCAACTATGCTGAGCGGACCTTAGTTACAGTTTCGGGGAGAGAGCACGTTATCTAGCGTGATCAACATTCTTAAAAAGACCAGCACTCTCGGTCACGGTGACTTCTAACTTCGTGCCAGTAAAACCACCGACGGCTCTCAAGGGTGTTGTCTACCAAATTTCTCTCATAAGTTTTGTGCCAAGGCACTTTCCAAACGTGCCGAATACTGGAATCGCCTTCTCAAGCCTGATAACATCAACTATTTAGATTCCTGGTAAATCGATCATGGTAAGATTCATACCCGGGTCTCATAGTCAGAAAGCGAACGATCTAACTCGTTTAAAATATATATATATATATATATATATATATAGTGCTGTTCGATAAAAGTGGTTCACCTGTTTTTTTTTACTTCAAAATTTTTTCGCCTATTGCTTTTGGGGTCAAACTAATTTTTAGTCTTGCTAATGTAAAGACCCCTTCCCGACCACCTAGTAAAAAGTTTACTCATCCTAAGGTATTCTATTGATAATTATAATTTTGGATATAAATGAGATTTAGGGAAAGACTCTGTGCAAAAAAAGTGACTCACTTATTTCCTGCAACTAGTAATCAATAGAAACATAACCAAACAGCTTTAAATAAAGAATAATAGAGGTATAATTTATTTATAATAGGTGATATAGTTTGAAATATTTAATAATCTATGGGTCCTCCTTTATTTTGAATAACATTTTCAACCCTTTTTGGCATTGACTTGATTAGGTTCTGGCAAATCTCATCTCCAAGCATTGAATTCCATTCGGATATGAAATTCACAATCAAATCCTATTTGTTGCTCAACTGCTTTCTCGAGAGCCTGTACTTTATAATGCTTCATAAGTTTTCTATGGGGTTGAGGTCAGGAGATTGGGGCGGCCATGTCATAACACTCACCTGCTTCTCATCAAAGTATTCCTTGATCATTTTTGATTTGTGACAGAGAGCATTATCCTGCATAAAAATGAGCTTGGTGGGGTCGATTTGCACCCTTTCAGCAGAAGGAAGCAGACAAGACTCTAAAATTCTCTTGTACTGCTCGCTCCTGAGGGTCTTTTCAATAGGTTTTAAGAAACCAGTTCCATGAAAAGAAAAGCATCCCCAGAACATTATACTGAACGGATGCTTGACAGTACTTACTGCTAAATTCAAAGAGCTTTCAAAGCTTCTTTGGATTTTAGATCGCTTATCCTTTGAATTTAGCTCAACTTTCGTTTCATCGGAGAAGAGAACATTCTTCTATTTTAACCCCAAAAACAATAGACAAAAAATATTTTTAGTAAAAAAAATCAGTTGAATCACTTTTATCGAACAGCACTATATATATATATATATATATATATATATATATATATATATATATATATATATATATATATCAGCTCTCAATTTGATATATATATATATGCTGATGACCCAACCATTTACTTCATTCTTGATACTAAGTCGGATCAGTTCGATAAGGTCAAATTGATGGCTGATCTCAAAAACGACCTACAATCTGTTGTTAAGTGAGGCAAGTAATGACTTGTTAATTTTAACGTCTCCAAAACTAAACTAAATTCTGTAATCATCTGAGAGACTCCTCCCTGGAATCCATCAGCATGCTGTTCCTAAGCTTTAGGAAAGTTGCACGTCGCTTTTTCTTGGGCTATCATTCGCAGCTAACACGAAATGGAAAGACTATATTGAATCCATTACTCGGTCTGCTGCTAAGAAAAATTGGTTCACTGTGTCGGGCTAAAGAATTTTTCTCCGCTGAATCTATCTTATATATCTATAGGTCTACTATTTGTCTATGTTTAGAATATTGCTGATACATATTGTTGTGGTGTCTTCTCTCTAAAGAGGCTATTGTGGACGCTTCCACTTACTATAAAGTAGTAAGCCTCGGGGGGGGGGACAGTGACACAGACTGTTCTACGAGGCTGTTCGCAGCTCTTGTCGAACTCTCTACCTTGGGTAGAAAGGAGGCTGTGAGTTTCGTCCGGGGAGATAGACAGACCCGAACCCGTTTATGTGGGTACTACGGGGATTTTTTGGCCGAGCCTATTGGCTCGGATGACCCACGTTTAACTCAGTCTTGTGCCACATATATCCCCCCGGGGGGGGGTGTTAAATATTAACAGTGATATAGGCTGTTCTACCGAGACTGTGACTGTTCGCAGCTCCTGTCGAACTCTCTGCGTTGGACTCAGGGGAACCCGGACGAGGCTGTGCCGAAGAGCAGTCTCGTCTGGGGAGGTAGACATACCCGAACCCGTTTATGCAGCTTCTACGGGGATTTTTTGGCCGAGCCTATGGGCTCGGATGACCCATGTTAAACTCGGCCTTGTGCCACATATATCTCTCGTGTGGGGGGCTACTAAATATAAGGGTTGATATAGACTGAACGCTGGTCAACCGACACACACTCCCAAGTCGTCTAAGACACTTCTGTTGCATTTACTGTCCAATACATTATTTATCTGCAATCTCTTGTTTTATTATTTCTTAACCATTTACTTGGTCACAACACATATGACCCGGTGCTCCTCCTTTATATATAGAGATTCTTGATAAAAAACCAACGACGAAGCTGCAATATTATTCGTCCTGACCTGTCGTCTCGGCTTCAGTCACTTTCCCACCGTCGTAAGGTTGACCCTCTGTGCCTTTTCTATAAATATTTTTATGGTAATTGTTCGGATGAGCTCTTCACTGTGGTACCGGAACTTTATGAATTTAAGCGCAGTACTAGATTAGCAACAAGGTCCCATCAGTTTACAGTTGAAATGGCTAGATGTAACCGTAAGTTCTATGCTAACAGTTCCTTCTCTCGCACTTTTTGCTTGTGGAAGTCTCTTCTGGCTTCTTGCTTCTCAGTCAAATTTGATCTTCAAAAATTTAAATGCAACGTCAATCGTTATCTACTGTTTTCCTAATCACTCTTCTATTGTTCTAGCTCCCCAATAATGTTTTTGTTTTCTTATCTACTCATAACCTGTAATCCCATGTGTCTTAGTGGCTTTACTAGCTTTCATGGGGTGAATTCGATTACAAAAAACTTCTCTATTGACATGATTTACCGATAAATAAGCGTCAGAAGAAATTCTTATTTTTAACTATATCTACACTAACGGAATATCTTATTTGTAATCGGTATCATGAAAGCTAGTAAAGTCACTAAAACACAAGGTATTACAGGGTGTGGAGGAATTAGGAACAGAAACATTAATAATGAGTGGAAGGAGGAAAAAGTAATAAAAACGATAGTAGATAACGATTAAGATTGCATTTGAATTTTTGTATATTAAAGTTGACAGGAAAGCATGGAGAGTTCCACAAGCAAGAAGTGCGAGAGAAGAAACTGTTAGCATAGAACTTACGGTTACATCTAGCCAACTCAACCGTAATTTGGTGTGACCTCATCGCCAGTCTGGTAGTGCGTTTATATGGGTATCTGCTATCATAACATTTAGAATAATGAGATATAATGTCAGATTAGAAATAAAATCCATTAATTCCTTAGAAGTACATGAAATAATGATATATATACATATATCAAGAAGTTTTGAAGATTAAAGTTGACTGAAAAGCATGAAACTGAAAGAGAGTTCCACTAGCAAGAAGTGTGAGAGAAGAAACTGTTAGCATAGAACTTACGGTTATATCTAGCCAGCTTAGATGTCAATTGATATGATCTCGACGCCGGTCTAGTACTTAGCTTAAATTCAAAAACTCTAGATAGCATAGAGAGGATCTCATCTAAACAATTACCATTGAAAGTATTTATAGATAAGACAGAGAGAGTCAACCTTACGACGGTGGTAAAGTGACTGAAGCCGAGCCGCCACATCAGGGCCAATAATATTGCCGATTCTTCTTTGGATTTTACCAAGGAGATCTAAGTAAATAGCAAGGGCACCAGATCATATTTACCCATAGCTGGTGGGAGAAGAGGATTAATATCTTTCACGTAATGGATTCGACTGGAATTCGAACTTGGCTCTCCAATTCCTCAATCTGAGCTGTTATTCATTATTCCACCGTGCCTCCACGAAGACTTAAGAACAGGCAAAAACATGTCTAAATAAATGAACAGCAAATTCTGTCTGCCTGTCTATGTATCTGAAACTCCTCTAACTCGGGCCATACTTGCTCTACAGAGACATATTATACCTTTTTAGAATCAGGATGATCCCGTAACAACAAAAAATCTCCATTTATCTGATGCTTGACTTGAACATCCAGCATTGGGATTTATGTCAGGATGAGGAAGGAAATGTCAAAAATTAAAAGTTTAAAAAAAAATTAGTGATTTTTTAATCAGTATCACTCTGTGCAAGGCAATAAAGTCACTAAAACGCAACAGGGTGTGGAAGAATCAGGAACAGAAACATTATTAATAAGCGAGAAGAGAAATCAGGTAATTAGGAGGACAGTAGATAGCGATTGAGATTGCATATCAAGTTATGCAGATAAAAGTTAACTGGAAAACACTGAGCCGAAAGGAAGTTCCACAAGTGAGAAGTACGAGAAATAAAAAAATGTTAACCTGACATTAACGGTTACATCTAGCCGGCTCAACTGTAAATTGATGAGATCTTGACGCCAGTCTAGTACTGCCCTTAAATTCATAAAGTCGGGGTACCATAGCGGGGACCTCATCAATGATCACCGCAGTCAGTAGCCTGACACCGCTATTTATACACATTTTCTTCCTATGTGACACATCGTTACGAATATTCACTTTTAATTTCAGATATATAAAAATTTTCAACGGGCATAAAAACATCCGAACAATTACTGTATTTATAAAAAAAAAAAAAAAAAAGGCATAGAGAGGCAAATTTACAACGATGGGAAAGTGACTGAAGCCGAGCGACCAGATCAGGACCAATAATATTGCACATTCTTCTTTAGATTTTATCAAGGAGCTCAAGGTAAATAGCAAGGAGACCAGACCATATGCAGCAGCAATATTCTAAGCATGGACGAATGGTAGATTTATAGATATGTAAGACAGATTCTGCTCTCGTACAACACAGTGAAACAACTTTCTTAGAAGGTGTCCTAGCAATGGATTCAATATAGTTTTCTTACATCATGTCAGCTGAAAATGTTAACCCGAGAAGACTAAAATTTTTAAAGGTTTTAAATATTTTTATAATTTATATTGTGTTTAAATTAACAACAAAAATTTGTGAATTTAAAAAAGTTTTATTTTAAATTCAGTTTAAAATATTTCCAAAACTTTGTCTAACGAGGAAATCAATTTTATTTCTTCAAAATGTCAAGGAATCAGAGTTAAAATGAGAACTTTTATGACGGGAAGTTTTAAAGTTCAGCAGAGATTTGGAAAAATTCAAAAACAAGATCTCCCAGAGTCCGCCTTTTCAGCTTGTAAAGAATAAGTGGACTGATCAGAAAGCAGCGCTGACCTACCCTGAGATGTCGATATAACGTTATTACCGTGTTTTTATTTAGTATATACATTTATCTCTCTTGTCATAAAAGAGTTCACCGATTTATTCTTTCTGTCTCAAAAGGATCTTTTATTTTTCTGCTGTGATCGTCTGCTTTCTTTTAAAGGAGGGATTTTATTCACGATATCTGTCCTGTTAGTTTTTATATTTTCTACCTGCTTGCCATGTCGACATTGTGTAGTTATTTCGCTTTTTTCCCCTATCTCTGCATAGTTCATCTTGAGCCATTCATTTTCCGCTTCCTTCAACTTATTTTTCTACATTTTTTTCTAAGCCATTTCTTTGGTATTATCTATCTCTCATTAGATGTCGATTTTTTAACCTCTATTCCCTTGGGAAGGTTTCTTTAGACGCTGTTATTAATGCTTCCTTTAAGGTGTTCCATTTTATGATGCTACAATTCCACTGGGAAATGTTCGAGCATACGAGTGTCGAAAATTCAGCTTTTATTCATAAAACTTATAAAGTTCAACGGAACAAACTTTTTGAACACATATATACCGTTTCTTTTTTTACAGGTTTTTAGATAAGACGTTTAGTCATCTTTACACCATTTGTCGTAAGAATCACTGAAAAACCCTTTGCGTTATTCAGCTAGAAAGAAAACAGGTTAAAATCGTTTTGTGTCAGGCCCACTGTCTTCCCAACTGAGCAATGGTGAGAGGATAAAGATCATTCAGGCTATCAGTAATGGTACCAATATTCATACTCTGGCTTCTATCATCAAAGTCCATTCAGCAAACATCAAGAGAACGGTGAATAAGTTTAAAAAAGAGGGAACAGTAGAGAGGAAAACTGGATCAGGTCACAATAGGAAGAGGGATCATCATTTCAACTTAGCGTTAAATAAATCAATTAGAAAAGACCCAACTCAATCTATAAGACGTTTGACGTGAGAGAGGAGTTTCAGCTATGACAGTCAAAAGATCAATGAAAAAAGACTTGAAAATGAAATTGTACGTGAAACGTGTGAGGCAACTTGTTACTCCTGGACAGAAAGTTAGAAGGTTGGAGAGGGCTAAGATCATCTTGAATAAGTTGGAAAATGACAAAGCATATTAAATGAAGCCGTACAACTGGCACAGCTAAATGTAAAACTCACGGACGGTGATATAAAAATAATCAAGCATTACCGCAAATCCCTGCTGTTCCACAACAATGAACCATGGGCAAAGAAACAAAACCACAACCTGTTTGACGTAACAATGAGTAGCTACGATGGATCAAAATATGCGAATTAGTAGGCATACTCATTCTATCATACCTGGCCAGAATCCTGGAGAGAAAGGACACAGAATTATACAGAGATGACGGTCTTATCTTAATAAGGGAATCCAATGGCCCCAAAGTAGACAAATTCAGGAAGAAAATAATGAACGCCCTAAAAAACATTGGATTCAAAATAGAGATAAATACAGGCACAAAAATAGTAAACTTCCTTGACGTCACTCTTAACCTGATCAACAACACATATGAACCATAGAAAAAAGAAAATGACACCCCAACTTACGTACACACATCCTCCAACCATCCACCTTCTATCATCAAACAAATACCAAAATCAATCAGCCGCAGACTATCTGAGAACTCATCTAACATACACATTTTCAATAGCAAAAAAGCACCATACAACGAAGCACTAAAAGCACGTGGTTACACACAACAACTACAATATATACCTCCACAGCCAAAACGCAGAAACAGAAAGAGAAACATTATCTGGTTTAATCCACCATATAACAAAACTGTTAAAACGAACATAGGCAAAATATTCCTAAACTTAATAGAAAAACACTTCACTGAAGAAAACAAATTATCAAAAATATTTAACAAAAATAACGTAAAGATCAGTTACAGCTGTACAAAAAATATAACAGAAATAATCAAAAGCCACAACAAAAAAATGACAACCTACAAAAATGTAACCAAGGATCCAATATGCAACTGCAAAAACAGAACAACATGTCCACTCCAGGGAAATTGCCAACTTACGAACACTATATACATGGCCAAGGTAAGTACAAACAACAACACTATGCACTACATCGGTGCCACCGAAGGTCCATTCAAAATGAGGAATAACAATCACAACCTTTCATTCAACAACAGGAAATATTCGAACAGCACAACACTTTCTACATACATATGGCAGCAAAAGACAAAACATCACACCAACAATAAGTTGGGAAATATTGAAAAAAGCCCTGCCTACAACAACATTACGAAAAAATGCCTACTTTGCCTACACGGAAAAGTAGCAATAATATCACACAAACCGCAAAAGAACTTACTAAACAAAAAATCAGAGATAATCTCCAAATGTAGGCATGAGAACAAGTACCTATTATTCGAATTCATACCAAAAGGATAAAACAGACAAACCACCAACAATCACAATTTAATTTCAAGATACCATCAAAATAATTGCATCTATCATTATTATAATTGCACCACCATTAGTAACCACTTTTACTACAATACCATTTAACTAACAATATTATCATTACCACCAACGCACAGCACCATCACTTACACATCACATCCACTATTAACATATAAATCCACTACAATCTTTATTACTCCCCCAGCATATTTAATACCTTAAAAGAATATGATCAGATATAATTTCCATATGTAACCATGAGAATAAACACCTATTACCGGGCAGCTTTTATATAATAACAATAATAATTTTGTAATTAAAAATTAAAAATTATAGCAATCTTCAACTACCATAATTTTACACAGAATACCTATTATCAGGATTTATACCAAAATAAATTAATACATATAACAAAAAAATAAAAAGTAAAATAAAACACCAACAACCACTTTTTAGTTCAAGCTACCACCACTATAAGTACATTCATGGTTTTATCATTCTCCCACCACCGTTACTAATCATTTCTACCAATTTACAATTTCTACCAATTTACAATAACTATTAGCTAACTATCATTGTCTCCAATCCCTTGAAACATTACTATCACATCATATCATATAGACCCGTTATTAAATTGAACTACCCTCTCACCCAGCACATTGAATATTAAACTAAACATCACCATATAAATTAACCAATAAGGATTACAAATTTCTACTTGTTACATATACACAGTCACCAAAAACAAACAAATAACCAGCTTTAAATATAACAAATAAACCCCCATTTTTTTCAAAAATTTAAAAATAAATATAAATAATAATAATTTTTACCTATCATAATTTTACACAAACCCCACCACACGCATATACATACATGCGAGGAAATTTTTTCAGCGGGAAAATACATATGACATGTATACATTAACGAGACATTTCCGCCACACTTCCAATGTTTAAATTTAAAAATTTCAACATAAAAATGCGTATGTATAGATATAACACCACCAGTATACATACATGTGTCATAACCGAAACTGCCCACATATGTTTATATATATATGAGTCCCGACGGACGACCAAGTATGTATATGTGTCTGCATACATCGATGTTTGCGTTAGTACGATGAATGACAAAACGACGAAATTTCCCCCACCACTTCCACAATAACACCAATACACGCAATCTACATAAACCCAATTTTTTTAAAACATTAATCACTTTTTCTGACGATCGCTAAAGCGTGAAACCCAGGGTCACAAACTCACATCTATCCAACCAAATATGTTAGCTATATCTCTGATATTGAGCGCTTTCTAATAAGTACCGCGCATATAATATATAAATAATTATACATATATATATTTATTTATATCTATATACACTTTTCACATATATATATATATATATGTATGTGTGTGTGTGTGTGTGTGTGTGTGTGTGTGTGTGTGTGTGTGTGTGTGAAAAATATATAGAAAATAGGAAAGAACTCGTTAGGTAAATAATCCAAAGTTCTTTAGTATTTTTGTTATTATTTTTAAAAAATAGTGCTCGATACAAAAGTAGAGCATAAATATAATTATAATTAGCCGTTACCATAGAAATTTTGATTTCAATAATGAATATGCTTATAAAACACGTAAATTTCAGAAATAAGTTATTCCAAAAAAAATTTCGCTTGAAGATGGAACAGAGCTTATTACTTTAATTCAATTTAATTCAAATAATTATATTGAAGTTTTCGGCTCTTGTTTTGAAACATGAAAACTCTTATGTAGCGTGTTGGAATCATATTTTTAAATAAATAATTATATATATGTTAGTGTGTGTGTGTGTGTGTGTGTGTGTGTGTGTGTGTGTGTGTGTGAACTTTATTACAGTCCTTCATGAGCTTCCGACCCTTAGCTATAATTAATTATTGATGAACATGTCATTTTCGTTTATGATCGATATCATCACGATACTTCTGTTAAGATTGGGGGGGGGTAATTATACATTCTTATTGGTCAAACAAGAGCCCAATACAATTATAAAAACTCGGAGAATTCCAATAAAATATCTTTAATCATTTCTAAGATACAACGGTTCAAAGCTTAATCTAACAATTGGACAATTCTGCTGTTACACGATTTGGACAATTTTTGCTGTAAGAGCCTGTATATTTTTTATCTTTTTCGCAAGCACTCAGACACGCACGCACTCTTTCGCATATACACACTTCTTCTCACACGCACACACACTTTCTCTCAACGCTTACACACACTCATACATACTTTCTCTCCCTCACTCTCTCTCTCTCTCCCCCGTCTGTCTCTGACAAGGACAGACGCACACTCACGCAGTTTCTCTCTCCCCCCACCTCTCTCTCTCTATTTTTGAAAGCATACACGAATTCTCGCATTCACACACAGACACACACTTTCACACATTTATTTTCTGTCTTTCGCTAACAATTTTCTCCCGGCTCTCAATACATTTTTGCCGACTCAATTACAGATATTTTCCCAGGACGATTCCGGCTAGATGTAAGGTTTCGCTGGAGCAAGGGAAAGATGCATACTTGAATTCTCAAGAGATTTAAATAAACGCTATTTCTATGAACAATCATTTTAATTCCAAACAAACAAAAAAAGTTAAATTCAAGGTACATAGGTATCGCAATTTTTTCAAATCAAACGCTTTCGAGATGTCTAAAGCAACAGCCCAGGCTTCACCATTCTTATCAAGAACTTGATAGACTCTTTAAGCAATGATCGTCAATATATAATCAGTTGACCTAGAGAAAGAAAAGTCATGATGCTTGTCTGAGAAAATGCCCTGCGATGTGAGATGCTTAACCAGTTCAGTGTTGATTAGAAGACGAATAGGCCGATAGTTGGAAGGGTCAGACGGTTGATCTGAGTTTTTAAAAACTGGGACAACAGATGAGTATTTCCAACAAACAAGAAAGCAAGAGGCAACGAGACATTTATTATACAGTTTATAGAGAACAGGATCCAGTTCGGGAGCACACTTCTTAAGGACTATTACAGAAATGCTATCAGGTCCATATGCTTTGTGGAGATCCAGATTAGAGATGATAGCAGAAACCATAGAAGGGGTTAAATGTATATCACTCAACAGAGATTTAGTTGTGGACAGTTAGGCAAAGATTCTCCAGTTTAGTCATGAGTAGAGTTTAAAGAGAATTTACGGGCGAAACATTCCGCTTTATCAGCAGATGTTAATACCTCAAATTAATTGAAGAGCAAAAGGATAGAAAATTTACTCTTATTTAATATCCTATTACGTAGCCGCCTGTAATCACGAGAGCCAATGTTGTTAGATGAAATTCGGTGCCTCTATTTCTCAGTAAACAAAGATTTAGCTCCTTCGAGGACACGCTTACAATTATTCCCTGTAGCCACGAATATACGTTTTTTTGATCAGAAGTGTCACGCTGGTATAGCCGGAAATAGTGGCTGCTATACTGCAGAACATGCTGTTGTGAACCATGGAGTAGATTAAGGTTTCACTTGATATTTCTGTGAAGGAATGAAATCATCTATGTCGTCTTTGACCAATGAAGAAATGTCAATGTCGCAATTCTCAATAGGAAGGTTAAAAATATCAGTCCAAGGAGCGTCTCGAAGAAAGTTACGAGGTGAATCCTAATCAGTATGCTGGTAACGGGAAGATGTCTTATGAATAGGAGGTCCGTGTCTAATAGACGATTGGAACGAAATATCAACAGATACTACAGAGTGATCCGATTTGAGAAAAGGACAATGTTCCGAAGCTCGGCAAGAGTTACGAGAGGAGGTTAGAAATAAATCAAGTAAAGATGCATGTTGCTCATATTTATTAGGGAAACGATTAGGGAAATCCACGATTTGGGCAAGGGACTGAGCAATGGAAAAAATGAAAGTCTGAATACCGGCAATATCAATAACATTAAAAATTTAAGCCACGTGCCGTGATGCGTATTAAAGATGTTCGCAGGTGAATGAAGAGAGAGTGCCGTTTCTATATTGTCAGAAATATCAAATATTCTGCAGTCCTGAGAAGAGGAGAGGCGATAAAGAAAAAAAAAGATAGCCAACAGAGTATAATAACAAAAGTCGAAAGCACATGAAAGAGTTGTCTGGGAACTCAAGTGACAAGATCATTGGAAGATTATCCCGTACATAAACACCAAGGCCAAGCATGTGACT
>CAHIKZ030000203.1:197500-212500 GCA_903632075.3 Acanthosepion pharaonis | reverse complement strand
TATATTTGTATTTTTTAATACAAAAATACAATTTAAGTATTTTAAAATATTGTTGATAGAATTTTAAAACATTGTTGCTATACTCGTAATTCATTGTATTTAGTATTGGATGTATTTTTCTTATATAGATTGCTTCAAGAATTTAAAGTTTTTTTTTATGGTGGAGTATACTTTTATTTTCAATTACTATTTCTCTAAATCGTGAATGTAGGCCAGAATGTTCTTTTAAATGTTGTGCAATAGAGCTTGAATCAGACATATGTAATGTAAGTCTCCTCGATAATGTCGTAGTGAAACCAACATTTTTGTCAGAGATACAATTTCTATTTTGGGGAAAAGAAAAGGAAAGAAAAAACTACGGCGCCTTCCTTAATGAGTTTAATAACAGAATTAAGAAACTGATCCGTCGATTTGAGAAGATTAAAATAAAAATAGATATATGTCTAGATTATTCAACCAAACATACTTGACACAGAGTGCAATTTTCGTCTAAATTACGCAAAAATGAAAATAATACTGTCATCTCATTTTAACAGATATATTTACTGAAATTACAAAAAAAAAAAATATTTTTAAATATCAAAGAGTAAATTTATTCAATAAAATCACCATTAGATTCAACCACGGTCTCCAGACGACTTCGAAATCTGCAACTCTTTTGGGCGGTCTCTTTGTTTAAGTGGGTGAATGCTGCTATAATCCTTGCTTTTAGTTCATCTTTGGTGTTACAAAGAGTTTTAAAGGTCTCTCGCTCAACTGAGTCCCACACATAATAATCAAGAGTCTGGATAGTTAAGTGGGATACTTAACAAGAAAAGTGATAAAAACATAGACAAAAATAACCTAAATTAAATTAGCTAGACTATATACCCCAAAAGATATCTAATTAAATTTTAAAGTTTAAAATGTCAGGAATACCCCTACTTCGTAAAAATGAATAGTTACATCACCGTGAACATCATTCTAGACCGCTGAAATTCTAAATTCCGATTAAAAAACTTTATCATTAATATATATATATATGTGTGTGTGTGTGTGTGTGTATACCGTCATCCACAGAAAGAATGTTTCGCTGTATCACAGCTCGTCAGTGCGGATAGACATCCGATCGCTTCAAACCGGAACAGAAACCCGACCGATTTGACATCAGTCGGAGGATCTAAACACCTAGGCTATCGGCGCCCGGCGGAGAGAAAGGTGAATTTTTGTATATTTATTTTTTTCATAAACACACCAGTAACATAGAGAACTCAATCCGGCTTGGAGAGTCTTGCATTATCAGCAGTAATAGTTACTGTTTACAAATTCGCGCTTTTCTCCCGACAGTGCTCGACCGAATTAACTATTTTTCGGGAGCTAATTATATATATATATATATATATATATATATATATATATATATATATATATATATCGAGAGAAAGAGAACTACCGTATTTAGTCGTGTAACGCGCGATATCGCGTATCGTGCGACCCCCAAATTTTCACTTATAAGACGTACCTATTCTATTATTAATAGACTCTCCCACACATAATAAGTAGTAGTAGTAGTAGTTGTAGCGGTGGCCAGTGGGGCTCAGTGGTGTTGAGCGAGTCAGTCGATATCGGATATTTAAGTACCAACCATCACAACTAGATTTCTGCGTCATTAACTCTTATTTCAAGTTCCTAACGTTTTGTATGTCGAACCTAATTTAGGACGACTTATTGAAATACAAGCCTCCACTGTGAAAACTACTCTACAACGCCCATCTTCTTGGGAAATAAGTTTTTAAAAAAAGTAAAAGAGAATGATAAAATTTTCGTTAGTAACGCTATACTCGTTGCGTAAACGCGTACAGCCATAAACAACCGAACGAGAAACAGCTAACCATCTTATAAACGTAAATAATGGAAAAGATGTATATTCACTATCTTTATATTTTATAATACGATAGTAATATGTGAATATTACATGCATTATTATTAGATACACTTCAGTTTTATCAAAATCAGCTTTATTTTAAATACAGCTGTACTTTTGTAAATGGATATATAATTTGGTCAACGGCTTAGGCAAGGCCAGCAGAATATACACTAATTTTACATCTCGGCTATGATGCGACCCCCTTAAAATTGGTTTCAAAATTAGATCTTCACGGATACATGGCACAGTGGATAAAGGCTTTGGTTAGATACAGTGACAGGAGCCAAAGATTTACGAGTTCAATACCTGGTTAAGGCAGTGGAGAAACTGGAGAGGTGAATTGCCAGAATATAACTGATAACTGACATCCATTAGACATGGCACGTGGAACTAGAGCAGTCTAACCCAGTGAGTGAAATAAAGAGTTCAGTTCGACATTCCAACCACCTGAAGAAGGCCGGAGCGTACAACGGCCGAAACGTTGTGATAAATATGGCAACAATGATGAAGACAATAGTCCGAATAATGTAAATAGTGTACATAATACCTCATCTCAGAAATATAGACAGATACTGAAAGGCCGAAACGTTGTAATAAATATGGCAGCAAAGATGAGGAGAATAGTTCGAATAATGTAAATAGTGTACATAATACCTCATCTCAAAAATATAGACAGATACTTAAGGGTCGAAACGTGATAATTATGGCGACAAAGATGAGAACAATAGTTCGAATAATGTAAATAGTGTAAATAATACCTCATCTCATAAATATAGAAAGATACTTAAGGGCCGAAACGTTGTGATAAATATGGCGACAAAGATGAGGACAATAGTTCAAATAATGTAAATAGTATACATAATACCTGATCTCAGAAATATAGACAGATACTGAAAGGCCGAAACGTTGTAATAAATATGGCAACAGTGATGAGGGTAATAGTCCGGATAATGTAAATAGTATACATAATACCTCATCTCAGAAATATAGACAGATGCTGAAAGGCAGAAACGTTGTAATAAATATGGCAACAGTGATGAGGACAATAGTCCGAATAATTTAAATAGTGTACATAATACCTCATCTCAGAAATATAGGCAAATAGTGAATCCTCAAAAAAATCTCTGTGAAAGTATAAAAATACATTTTTTATAATAAAAATACTAGTGATACATTTTGTATAGGACAAAATTACCAACAGCAATTAAGAGGTGATTCCACGCTCCTCAAAACCCCCAATCTGCAAAAAATCTGCAAGTACAATTCAATAATACACAGAGATAGCTTCGTCTCCGAGAAAATAATATCAGATATCTTCAAATGTTCTCGCAAACATGTATTCGACTAGCGGTAGCAATTTCACCAACTTCAGCGCTTCTGCTATTAAAATTTTGTACGCCAACATCATTCACGCACAGTAAACAAACCAGGCCTTCTAGACAAAAATCAATTCAACGTTGAGCATTGGAAAATAACAAAATTTTAATACCAACCGCTGATACCTTTCTTTCTACACTATCGACATATCTCCCAGGGCAGGCTACGACTCTAACCCATTACAGAACTATATAGCCTGATGACACTACTTCAGACGAGTACATTTTCGTCGACATATTTAAGCTCACATCGCAACGACACAATTCGAGTCTTTTTTTTCTCAACAGCCTATGAGAGACAAAACAAATATACACAAACTTTATGGACATATGGGCGGAATAAAATTCTCTACATTTGAAAAGGAGTAGTGTTGAGTTATCCCACTTACTTTCCTTAAAAAAATTGCCGCTAGAGGACGCTCCTTCAGCCTATAAATAGAAAATAATATTCTGTGACATCCTATTTTTCCTATTTCATTCAGGAACGTTAAGATGTAGGTTGAACGAGGAAAAACGCTTTCGCCACTGGGGAATGAACACGCGCGTGCAGGCAACCACCCTTCACTTCATTTTCCCTAGAACTTTCTCCTATACCAAACTACACACACACTAGTTTAAATGTTTTGTAACCTGCAACAATATTCTATTGTCTATATATACATTTCTTTTCTTAATAATTACTTATCGTTTGTTTTTATACATAGTTTTGTTTTTACTTTTGTCAATTATTACCCGGATTTTATGATGTCAACGAATACTCGTTGTCACTTTCGTAATGCTCGTTGTAGTAGAGACTTTATAATCGCAGATACAAGAATAGCAACGCGTTTGAACAACACTGGTGTCAGACGGCTTTAAATAACACTCGCATAGTGATCAGTATAGAGAATAGTGTAGAGAAGAGAATAGCGCTAATTCACATATATGCGTTTCCTCTATGGTCACGTGATCTACTTAATTCAATAATGGGATCGCCCGTGTTTGGTCATTGGAGATTTATGTTCAAACATAAGTGTCGGAAGCGACACTTTATTCCTATGTAACACCCCAATATACATATATATATATATATATATATATATATATATATATATATATGTATATGTGTGTGTGTGTGTGTGTGTGTGTGTGTGTGTACAGAATAATGTTACACAGATCACTCTGTTTACATCTTGTGAATCATAATAGAAAATTCATCAGAATAATTGCCAAGAAATATTTATAGAAAAGGCTCAGAGAAGCTACATTATAACGTTAGGTAAGTGACTGAAGCCTTGATGCTGGGACAGGACCAATAATATTGCAGATTCTTCTTTGGATTTTATCAAGAGTAAATTTTCGCCATTTTATATTTTATAATCTCACGAATGCGCTTTTTTTTATTTTTTATTTTTTGTAGACTGCATAGCATAGTAGAGTCTGTTGGCATCGTTTGTAAGAAAAAGAGCACCATGACTGCCAGAAATTTGGAAAATGGCATGCTGTACTGCTGGGAATTTGCGTCGGAAGCTCCAATACGAACATTTCAGAGTGTTTGGGTGTCAATCTGAGGACATTGCACAAGATTCGGAAAGAGCTGGATGAGTCTAATGGTGATTAGGAATGTGTTTGAAGTGATCACTAGTGATGACGACATTATGTCTCATATTCTTACAGAGCCTCTGATTCAACACGGAGGCTTACATCAAGTGCTTTGAGGAGGTGGTGCTGCTCCAGGTCAAGAGCGTGGCTGCTAGATGACCTTATGTCTGGCAACATGACTCTGCACTGTGCCACACAAGCAGAAGAACCCAGTCATGGCTATCAGACAATTTCTGCGACCAAATTACCCTTTACATTTGCCCACCTAACTACACAGACTCGAACCCCCTTGATTACTATGTGTGGTGTGCAGTTGAGCGAGAGACAAACAAACATCTTGTAACACCAAAGATGAACTGAAGGCAAGGATTATGGCAGCATTCACCAGATTAAACAAGGAGATCCTCTTGAAGAGATGCAGGAGATTTCCAAAGTCGTCTGGAGGCCGTGGTTGAAGTCATTACCGATTTTATTGAATATATTTATTCATTTAAGTGTTTTAAAGATATTTTTGTGTAATCTTGTTAAATATATCTCTTAAAATGAGATGTCAGTATTATTTTCATTTTTTGTAACATTTAGACGAAAATTTATCCATCTCACCCTGTATAAAGCAGACCATATGTAGCAGCAATATTCTAAGAATGGACGAATGGTAGACTTATAGATATGTAAGATAGACACTGGGGAGAAAAATTGTCTCAGACGACACAGTGGAGCAGCTTTCTTTGCAGCTGACATAGCAATGGATTCAGTATAGTCTTTCCACTTCATGTCAATTATTACTAATAAAATCATGCTATTATATATATAGAGAATTGCGCAGTAAATCAAATAGAACGAGATTGCTAATGGTCATGAATTTATAAAAACGGCAAAGAGAGGCAACCTGAAGACAGTGGGAAAGTGACTGAATCCGAATTGCCAGATCAGTTCTAATAATATTGGTGATTCTTTTTGGATCTTATCAAGGAGCTCCAGGTAAATAACAGGTGCACCGGCCCATATATAGCAGCAATATTCTGAGCATGGACGAATGGCAGATGACAGATATACAAGATAGATTCTGGAAATAAAAATTTTCTAGTACGTCAAAGTGAACCAACTTTCTTGAAGTATTAAGAGATGTGAAAATGTTCGTAGAAACAAAGAAAAAAGAACTGTAATATCTGACCTCTTTCATTGGATTGAATGCTGGACATTCTCCTCACAGATGAAGAAGATATCGCAAATGATAGAATGGTTCCATCGAAGAATGGAGAGAATATCATGGATAGAATATGCAATAAATGAGGATTTTTTCAAGAGAATAGAAACTACAATTTCTGCAACACCTAACGAGGAAAGAAAGCTTGGAGAATCTGACACTCGCAAGACTGGAGAAAAGGCTTAACGAGTTTGTATAAATGGATGAAGAAACGAGGTCCACAAAGGCAATTAAGGGGTATGACTGGGAAGAAATTCGGAGCAACAAAAGACAGGAAGTTGTGGAGAGCTATGATTAAACTCATCCTGAGAGGATATAGCGCATGAAAGTAGAAACAAGACTCTGCAGTAAATTTTATATTTTAAAGAACAAAAATTTTTCATAATTTTTTTGCTTTGTTTTCGTTTTTTTTTTTTTTTTTTTGACTTGTTATTATTTTGGTGTTGTTGATATTTCGAAAGATTTTGTAGAGTCTGGTAATAGCAACAGACAGTACTCGACTGTAATAGAAGTCGAGTCTGACTGAGAAAGTCAATCTGCTGGGAAAATTGGTAGTTGGTTTATTGTTGTGGAGTAGTTTTCACAGTGGGTGGCTTGTATTTCAATAAGTCGTCCTAAATTAGGTTCGACGTACAAAACGTTAGGAACTTGGAAAATAAGAGTTAATGACGCAGCAATCTAGTTGTGATGGTTGGTACTTCAATGTCCGATATCGACTGACTCGCTCAACACCACTGAACTGAACTCGCAACTGCTACTTATTGTCTATGGGAGAGTCCATTACCATAGAATAGGTATATGGTATGACATTTATATAACAGCCTGGGAGATTCCATTCTGTTACCCGGGCAAGTCTATTCTGTAAGTTCTGATTGGCTGGTGATTCCAGTGTGGAATACTCAATAAATATCAAGCATACTGTGACTATTCAAAAGAGGGAAATATATTGAGTTACAACCCTTTTTATTTTTGTTAGCCAACTGGACGCTAGTTAGAAACATCCTTGTGAAGGTGAGTCTCACACACTTTATTGTTCAGATTTAATAGATTTTATTTTTTTATTCCGCCATATTTTTTATAATATCAAAGGTTTTTTTTGTGGATGTCCGTATTTGAGTGGACGTTCTGTTTATATCTTAAATATCGCTGGTCGACTATATAAATAAATTTTAAAATATAACGGAGCCTCTACTCAAATGCGGGTAGTAATAGACTGACAACGAGGTCTCACCAATTTACACATGTGTTGGCTACATGTAACCGTAAGTTCTCGACTAATAGTTTCTTCTCTCGCACTTCTCGCTTGTGGAACTTCTTTCCAGCCAACTTTGGTCTTCAAAAATTTAAATACAATGTCAATCATTATCTACTGTCTTCTTGAATACTCTTCTATTGTTCCTCTCCTTAATAATGTTTCTCCTTTTTCTTATTCTCCCCTTGTGTCTTGGGGTTTTACTACCTGATATGGGGTGAATTCGATAAAAATATATCCACTTAAAATACCGTATTATATAAAATTTAGACGTATTATGTCTACTTATTTTAGTTTTAATCCTTTCAAGATCACGAATTGATTTCTTGGTGACTGTAGAAAACTGATTAAGAAAAATTCCAAAATTTTCTTTCAAATAACTTTTATTTTCCGAAGTACTTTCAATCTCCTCTAAGACCATCTTCAGGAGTTGCATATGTGTTGTCGGTGAACACCCTAAATTCAATATATTTGTTATCTTTGTTCAAGGGAGGTAACTTAAGGGATTTTTTTAAGAGATTTAAATATATTTTAATTTTTTTTTTTTTTTTTTTTTAAGTGTAGTATATTAATTTAGCATTTTTATATAACACTTTACTGCTGAAAACATTTAAGAACTTCGTTGCTTTACTCGTACTTAACTTTATTTTTAGGCGCAATTCTCATCTACAAAGGTCTACCAGAATTTTAAGTTTTGTCTTATTAACATCTTGAGAGATCGCTGATGTATTTTCGACTGTATCACTTGAACGATTATAGTTCACTCTCAGAACATTTAAAGGAACACTCATGTCCGCATTCACAATTTAGACAGATATTAGTCGGAAATAAATAAAGTCAATTACGATTATAGCAACCAAGTTCTTAAATGTTTGTAGCAACAAAGTGTTATATAAAAAAAAATACTACAATTAAAAATCTTTAAATATTTTTTTAAAAACTTCTAAAAATCACATAAGTTACCTGCCTTGCATACAAATAAAAAAAATTGAATTTACGGTGTTAACGCATAACACATCCATAGATATGCAATGCCTGAAGATGATCTCAGATGTGACTGAAAGTACTTGAGAAAATAAAAACTATTTGAAAGAAAATTTGGGAATTTTCTTTAGTCAATTTTCTACAGCCACCAAGAAATATAATTCGTGGACTTGAAAAATTAAAACTAAAATATAAACAATCAAATACGTCTGAATTAATATATATATATATATATATATATATATATATATATATATATATATATATATAAAAATTCAGACGTATATGTCTGTTTATATTTTAGTTTATAAACAGACATAATACGTCTGAATTTTATATATATATATATATATATATATATATATATATATATAAAATTCAGATGTATTATGTCTGTTTATATTTTAGATTTATATATATATATATATATATATATATATATATATATATATATATATATATATAAAACTAATGACTAAACATACTTTTCAAATAATTAGCTGCATACAGATGCATAATAACTAAAAATGCATAGAAAAATTTGATTTAATAGAAATAAATCCCATTTATCCATTTTTATGGATGAAAAGGTATTCGTACAATGTAAATTTCAGATTGTAAAACTATTAAATTGCTTTAATACTCTAGATTATTCAAGTGGAATATTCTAGAATGTTCCAATAACGTTATCAGTAATTAATTTTAGCCTAAAAATTACAAACTGAACACTCTGTAATTGATATTAGCGCAAGGTTATCCTCATGGCAAGATGTAAAAAATTGACAAATTCACAAAAAAAAAAAATGATTGTTCAGCTCTGTAAATTAGACAAAAGTTACGGGAAAATCTCAGACAACCTGAATATTCCATTTATTGTCATTAGTTCATTCATTACAAGGTATAAAATCTCAAAACTGTTGAAAACCAAAGAAGAACAGGTGTTCCACGGAAGATTTCTTCAAGATCTTCAAGAAAATTAATGCGTCAAAATAAACAAAATTCAACGGTTACACGTCAAGAATTGGAGAATGATTTGCTTTCATCAAGAATCTGTGCCACTTAACGGACAATAAGCAATGAAATTCTTAAGAATAATCTAAAGTCACGCTCCACTGATATTGAAAAGACACAGAGATGTCAGGTTGAAATTTGTTCGTGAACATAAGGATAAGGAAAAATCGTATTGAAAAAGAGTATTATGGACAGACAAAACCAAATTTGAGTTGCTTGGACCTAATTCTAGAAATCATGTATGAAGGAAAGATGGCGATGCCTTCAAGCAAAAGAACATAGTTCCAACAGTGAAATTTGGTGGTGGCAGCATCATGGTTTGGGGGTG
Organism: Acanthosepion pharaonis; assembly: GCA_903632075.3. Classification (NCBI taxonomy): domain Eukaryota; kingdom Metazoa; phylum Mollusca; class Cephalopoda; order Sepiida; family Sepiidae; genus Acanthosepion; species Acanthosepion pharaonis. Next base: position 202,855 of record CAHIKZ030000203.1, on the reverse strand, counting down.
TTTTTCTGCAAAAGGTACTGGCAATATATCAGTAATAGATGGTAGAATGAATGACCGCAGCATATCAAAATATTTTGGAAGCAAATTTAATGATTTCGGTTGAAAATCTTGAACATCCTTTTGACTGGATCTTCCAACAAGATAATTATTCTAAGCACACTGCAAAATCTACGAAAAATGGCTTGCTGAAAATAACTTAAATATCCTGAAATAGCCAAGTCAGTCCCCAGATTTAAACCCAATCGAGAATCTGCGGCCTTATTTGAAAATTCAAATCCAATCGAGAGCTACAAAAACATCCCGGATCTGAAGACCATATACGAAGAAGAATGGAACAAAACACCAATTAAAATTTGTGAATCATTAATTGAGACCTAAAAGAAGAGGTTAGTTACTGCAGAAGTGAATAATGTCTATTCTAGAAAGTATTAAATGAAGATTATATATTCTTTTTTGTATTGTACGAATACTTTTTTCACCCATTAAAATGGATAAATGAAATTTATTTCTATTAAATCAATTTTTGTCTGTTTTCTATGCATATTTATTTATTATGTATCTGTGTACAGTTAATTATCAGAAAAGTATGTTTATTCATTAGTTGGTAATACAATAAATTAAAAAATTTATGTGTACGAATATTTGTTTCCCCAATGTGTGTGTACACACACACATATATATATATATATATATATATATATATATATATATATATATATATATATATATATATATATATACGTATGCATATATTACTCCGATAGGCTAAAGAAACGAACATATAATTTCATCATTTGTGTTAAACAGCGGGCATCTGATGTTTGCAATCATAGTAATACCATTTCTTGTGTGTGTGTGGAAAAGCGAAAGTTTATTAAAACTCACAAACGACAGATAAAAGGCCCGTGTTTACTGAGATTGCAGAGAACCTGAACGGAAAGTCTTTGATAATCTGTCACAAAGCGTGAGTTTGAAGTGACTCAAGAAACCAATCCTAAAGTGATCTCGCGCTAAACATATGTACGCAGCCTATTAAAACCAATACATATATTCACCCCTTGACACTGGCTTTACATATGATCTGGGCGGGTTGCATGATCTAAGGGGACTGAACATCTTAAAACATTCACCACTAACTTTATTCTATTTGTTGTGTCTAAGGTTTCTTTTATGTTCATGGATATGATTTTTATAATTTGTAAAAGTTTTCCCTAGTTTATTTCTTATGATGGGCCTTGTGTGACACCTTTTTTGTGGTTAGTAAAATATACAGACATACATCATAGCAACAAATATACAGGCATACATCATAGCAACAAATATACAGACATACATCATAGCAACAAATATACAGATATGCATCATAGCAACAAATATGCAGATATACATCATAGCAACAAATATACAGACATACATCATAGCAACAAATATACAGATATGCATTATAGCAACAAATATACAGATATGCATCATAGCAACAAATATACAGACATGCATCATAGCAACAGATATACAGACATACATCATAGCAACAAATATACAGATATGCATCATAGCAACAAATATACAGATATACATCATAGAAACAAATATGCAGATATACATCATAGCAACAAATATATAGACATACATCATAGCAACAAATATACAGACATACATCATAGCAACAAATATGCAGATATACATCATAGCAACAAATACGCAGACATACATCATAGCAACAAATATGCAGATATGCATCATAGCAACAAATATACAGATATACATCATAGCAACAAATATGCAGATATGCATCATAGCAACAAATATACAGATATACATCATCGCAACAAATATGCAGATATACATCATAGCAACAAATACACAGACATACATCATAGCAACAAATATGCAGATATGCATCATAGCAACAAATATACAGATATGCATCATAGCAACAAATATACAGATATACATCATAGAAACAAATATGCAGATATACATCATAGCAACAAATATATAGACATACATCATAGCAACAAATATACAGACATACATCATAGCAACAAATATGCAGATATACATCATAGCAACAAATACGCAGACATACATCATAGCAACAAATATGCAGATATACATCATAGCAACAAATATACAGATATACATCATAGCAACAAATATGCAGATATGCATCATAGCAACAAATATACAGATATACATCATAGCAACAAATATGCAGATATACATCATAGCAACAAATACACAGACATACATCATAGCAACAAATATGCAGATATGCATCATAGCAACAAATATACAGATATGCATCATAGCAACAAATATACAGATATACATCATAGCAACAAATATACAGACATACATCATAGCAACAAATATACAGATATGCATCATAGCAACAAATATACAGATATACATCATAACAACAACGTGAGACATTTATATATAAATATATAAGGATTTATTTGCGGAAGCGGGACTCAAATCCGAAATTTGGTATGAGTCTCTCCTCTCTACTATATGTCGATTTCAAAGTTTCCCAACCTGGGGGCCACAAACCCAGGAAGCAAAATTAGGAGATAGGAAAGGTAGCCCTTTTTTAATTCCCAAAAATCAGAGAATTATCCAATTTAAAGGAAAGTTTCATTGCATATTCATTTATTATTTACTTTTATAATGAATAGATTTTTTTATCTTAAAATATCTGAAAAAAATGTTATTCTTTTTGTAATAACCAGAAATATTTTCATGACTAAATTTTACTCGAAAAAAATGTTTAAATCGCAATTTTTTATATTTCCATAAAAATTAATCGCCAATGCATCTCCTCTAAAAAAAAAAGTTTTTCAAAGATTCCAACACAGCATAAACGGGATTGTCTTAAAAAATTTTTTTAAAAAACAGTATTTCAATTTTCGGTAAATTTTTTCACACGTTAAAATCTTTAATCATTTTTATTTTTAAGCGATCATTTTCTCTGTTTTAATCTTTCTAAAAATGTAAAAAATAGGGACTAGAAATTTTATTTTAATTACTAACCATGGACTTCTGTTAGTATTACTATTAATAAACAAAATCAGAAATCCTCAGAGGATGATCTCGGAATAAAAAATGATTTTACCGAGATATATTCCCCTCTTAATTGATTTAAAAGAACTGTTCAGAAAGAAAACTACAATTTAAAAAATTAAGCGCTACTGAAATCAATACTTCTGTCCCCACACCCCAGTAGGCATGGGGTCCCCACGCGGTTGTGAGGTCCGGGGTAATAAGCATCGGCGGCCTTGATAATTATTACAGTTGATGATTGACAATATAACAAGCAAAAAGTAAAAAGTACAAAAAGCAAAAAAAAGAATGCTGCTGAAAATTGCCCTTTTAGGGACTCCAACCTCGTCGGGGGGTTTCTGCGTAGTACGCACCGCACCGGCCATGCAAATACACGATGTATATTATTAGTTGATGAATAACAATGTAACGTCAGTTTAAAAATAATTTTTAAAAATGGCGGATGGCCATAAAACAGTGCTGAAAAAAATGGCAGATGTCACAACGCCTTAAACCGATCGGGGTTTTCGGTGGTAAGATGAGCCGGCCCTGATCGGAAGCTTTGATATATATATATATATATATATATATAAAGAGGATAGAATCCAGGTAGAGCTAAATGTCCAGGAGAGAGTAAGAATATAATATAAAAGGCTCAAACACTAATATTCCATGGCTATAATTTATTACATTGGTATCGTAATCACGATCCAATTCATCAGACCTACAAATTCCAATATAATAAATTATAACCATGGAATATTAGTGTTTGAGGGGCGATTACAAGAAGTTATGTCTTCCATACCACAAGAGTTCCTGGTGAAATCACCTGACACGATTCCTGGGCGGTGTGTGTATGTCTGTGTGCGTGTGTGCCTGTTTGCTTGTGCGTTTGTGTGTTTTGTGTGTGTGTGTGAGTGTTTGCGTGTGTGTTTGAGTGTATGTTTGCGTTTGTGTGCGTGTTTATGTGTGTGTTTGTGCGTGTGTATTGTGTGTATATATGTGCGCGCGCGTGTGTGTGCTTCTGTGTGTTTCTGTGTATGTTTGCGTTTGTGTAAGTTTATGTGTATGTTTGCGTGTGTTTGTGTGTATGCGTGTTTTTGTGTGCGTGAGTGTATGTGTATATGTGTGTGTATGTGTGTGTTATGTGTGTGCGCGTTTGTGTGTGTGTTTTATGTACGTGTGTTTGTGCGTCTGTGTGTGTTTGTGTGTGCATGCGTGTGTGTGTGTTTCTCTGTGTATTTGTATGTTTGCGTTTGTTTGTGTTTATGTGTGTTTTTGTGTGTGCGTGTTTTTGTGTGCGTATGTGTGTGTGTATGTGTGTGTGCGTGTTTGTGTGTGTGCGTGTTTGTGTGTGTACACGCAAAGATATCAATGACCAGTGTTTGTATGGCAGGGCGATAATTACGGGTTTTTACCAGACTGCTACAGCACAGACGTAATTGCGGCTTGGGAATTTCCCACCCCCCATTATCAACCGGACGACTCATGGGACGAATTATCTGTAAGTGCTCAGCTGTCATATACTGATGAAGTTCAAAGACTCTCGATTTCATTAGACTACTACTTGTACATCTTTTCCTTAACTATTACAGGACATTTTTTCTCAATAATTTTACCCTAAGCAAGGCAATAAAGCCACTAAAACTTAAGGGGTTGCTAAGTTTTAGAGAGTATGTGAAAAAAGAAAAATATTATTAAACACAATAAAAGATCAGAAATTAAGAAAGCAGAAGATCAAAGTTGACTGGGAAATAAAAAGCCGGAAGAGAGTTCCACAAGAAGTGTGATAGAAGAAACTGTTAATGTAGAACTTGCGGTTACATCTAGCCATTTCAACTATAAAATGATGAGACCTTGCTGCTAATCTAGTACTGCGCTCAAAATTCATAAACTCAAGGTACCATAGACGAAAATGATATTTATTCTTGTGATATTACAAGAACTGTGGCACCGGGATGGTCTTCAAACTGTCAAACTGTTATAATGAAAATTTTCCAGCCACAATTACGGACCCAGATATACCAGAGAATTCCTTAAACAAAAACAACAAATTCTTACTTACCATTCTTATTACAGTCACCACAATACCCCAGGGTCTCTATGAAGTCCTAAATAGTTCCCAATATGTACAATTTATCTGTTGGTGAGGGGGAAATAAAAATAACACAGAGGAAAGTGGAAAAGTGGCTGAAACCGGGATACCAGGCCAGGACCAAATACATTGAAGATTCTTCTGGATTTTATCAAGAATCTCTAAATGTAACATGAGCACCCGACCAGATGTGGCAGTAATATTCAATGCGGGGA
>CAHIKZ030000203.1:122500-192500 GCA_903632075.3 Acanthosepion pharaonis | reverse complement strand
TCTGTCTATATTTCTGAGAAAACGTATTGTAATTAATTACAAGAAGAAGGCCGTAGCGTACAACAACCAAAACGTTGTGAATATGGCAATATAGATGAAGGCAACAGTCCGAACAATGTAAATAATATTTCTTTTTTTTTTTTTGTTTTGTTTTGTTTTTTTTTTTAATTTAAATATACGCTCTTAAGTAGGCGCCCGAGGGGGTCGTCAGTGATGTTATTTGACTTGGTTCATCAGGGAGTTTCGGGTCTTTCAACATCATACTCCCCATCTCAAAGTCGACCCAATCAGAGAAGATCAATCCCTGATTCCCCCCTCGCAATCAAACGCTAACAGAGACACTGGCCTTTTTTAATAAATTGGACGAAAATAGACCACGTTTTCCGCGCACCCGATTGGATGTTTGTAACAACCAATCGGGTGCGCGAACTGACTTTTAAATGGACGGGGGGGGGGCTTCTTTTCTTTCATTTTTTTTATTTTCGGTGACCAGCAGCTTCAGTGGCTAACCGAGGAGGTAATTTAACGTTCTTAAACTTAGCCCTCTATGTTATTTCCAAAGTAAAGTTTGGTGCCTTACTCTAAAAATTTACGATTTGTTAATTTCTACTATAAGATTCTGTAACTTAAAACTACATCTAAACATTATTGAAGTCGACTTCTGGTAGTTGGGAGGAAGGAGAAGAAGAGGAAAAAAAAGAATATCTACTGATCTCATTTTCTATGTTATAATTTCCCTGTGTGGGGAAAATTAGTGATAAGTTTATATAAAAATCTCTTTGAAAACTGTTTGCCATTCCTTTTTTTCAGCCATTCTATTACGTCCGTGTATTAAGGTGTTACTTTATCACAGATATAATAATTCCTATAATGGGGAAATGAAAACTGGGAATATTATTTCTTGCCTAGCTTCTACACTACCAAGAATCATTTTCTGGGTAATGAAATAGTTAGAAATTCGTAGAGATTTTAGAAAACATCACTTAGTCAAATGACAAAAAATTGATTGATGAATTCTTTTTAATTGAAATCTTGAAAAGTGTATCGACCCACATTGTTGGTGCAAAATGTAGACAATAAGATAAAGTAATATTAGTCTTAAAATAATGAAGAGTGTATCGACCCAAAGCACTGGTATAAAAAAAACAATAAAAAGATAGGATAGGTTGTTGCATATATTATACTTTTTTTTCCTGGTGTTCTGCGAATTATCTCGAAGAATAAACTTGCGTAGCATTTTTTGCTTCTTTGTAACTCTGGTCAGCCTATGAAACTGTTGGCCCAGTCAGTGATACACGCTTAGTCGATCATGTATCTTTCGATACATGACTGACGAGGTAGATTTTTCCCGCAGTAGGTTGCCATTTCTTTCTGTGGTAGACCAGTTGCCATCCAAGGCTATAGAACCCGGACTGTGGTCAGTTATGTGCCATGCGTGATACACGCTTAGGCGATCATGTATCTTTTGATACATGACTGACGAGGCAGATTCTTCCCGCAGTTGGTTGCCATTTCTTTTTGCGGTAAACCAGGCGATAGAACCCGCTCTGTGCTGCTATTTACCCATGGGAAGAGAAGAAGAGGATTCATATCTTTCCCAAGGGTATTAGCATGTAATTCGAACTCGGCTCTCCGATTTCTCAATCCGAGCTGCTGTCTATTACTCCACTGTGCCAGCTGTCTGTTGTCTAACTGATACTGAAATGTTATTTCAGATTAGACGCCCCTTTCAGATGGAATGCCAAGCAGACAAGAATGCGAGTGTTCGACATCATCACCTTTTTGCTTTTAATGATGGAGACAAAGCTGCCAAAGCTGGTCGGGATATGTGTGCTGTGTACGGAGGTGACTTCATTATCGACAGAATGGCACAAAAATAGTAATTTTCCCTGTTTTGAGGAGGGGAAGTTCAAACTCACAGACTCTCCGCTTTCTGACCAACCTGTTTGATGAGGACGATTTGCACGCGCTGATTAAAGAACCACGCCTGACTACAAGGGAATTGGCGCAGAAGATGTCAAGCTCTCATGTCACTGTCATTCGTCATCTTCACTCAAGGATCAAGGTCCAGAAACACGGCTCATATGTGCCACACGATTTGACCGAGAGAAACAAACTCCAGCACTCCTCCAGTGCCGCCAGCTTACTCGCTCAACGACAGGCTACTCTTCGATTCAAAGAAAGAGCCCGGTTGGGACGTTCTGCCACACCCACCATATTCTCCTGATTTTTGGTAGTGTTCTAACAATTTGAGGCTTTTGTTCAATCTTAAAACATGGCTTAATGAATTAAAACCTGATGATTGCTAGCGTTGAAGCATTGTACCATTAGTGGATCATTGACAGGAGATCGTAAACAATGAAGGGGGATATATTGTTGAATGATTCGTCGCAATTCGTTACAAAGTTCATATAACGATCATTGTTCAGTCAGTTATGTGCCATGCGTGATACACGCTTAAGCGATCATGTATCTTTCGATACATGACTAATAAGGCATATTTTTTCCCGCAGTAGGTTGCCATTTCTTTCTGCGGTAGACCAGTCGCCATCCAAGGCTATAGAACCCGGTCTGTCCTGCTATTTACTCATAGCTGGAGGGGAGAAGAAGAGGATTCACACCTTTCCCAAGAGTATCAGCACGTAAGTGAATGTAATGGATTCGACTGGAATTCGAAATCGGCTCTCCGATTCCTCAGTCCGAGCTGCTCATAGTTGCTGCTTACTAAAGCTGTAAGGAAAACACTGGAAACAGTGTTGAGTGATAATGTGGTTAATAACAACAGAACATGGATTGAGAATACAGTAGTTCAGTACGACTGAAAGCACTACCACTTTTTGTGGATGGACGAGTCCATGTTTCACTAATAGTGTAGTGAAGGTTAGGCAGTGTTTCTACACAACACTATTAATAAATAATAAATATTAAACTAAATTATAAAAAACAACGAATTTTTATAATAACTTAATATTAGTAATAAAATAATAGTCACCCTGAAGAGTGTATCGACCCAGACTGGTGATATAAAAGTACAATAAGATGGATTCATATTCATAAGAATAGAAATTATGAAAAGTGTTTCGAAGTAGGATGTTGCGATAAAAAATGCAATATGATGGTATAAAATTGTCATTTATTTGTGTGCTTAGCTGCATGTCAACACCTTATGGGTCATTTAACACCGAAATTTAATTTCCTTGGGATCATTAAGAATTTCTTTTAAAAAGTGTATTACTGGTAATATTTTTTTCAAAAATGTATTACTGGTAATATTTTTTCAAAAATGTATTACTGGTAATATTTTTTTTCAAAAATGTAATACTGGTAATATTTTTTTTCAAAAATGCATTACTGGTAATATTTTTTTCAAAAATGTATTACTGGTAATATTTTTTTCAAAAAGGTATTACTGGTAATATTTTTTTCAAAAATGTATTGCTGATATTTTCTGTGAAACCTATTGCTAGTAATTTTTTTTTTTCCAAAAATATATTGCTGGTAATATTTTTGATCCATTTTTTTTCGAAGAGCGTTTCGACCTAGAGTTCTTGTATCAAAGGTAATAATTATAAAATAGAGTGAGACTAGTAATAAATAAATATGCCCCTTGTCTCGATCCAGTGTGTTGTGATAAAAAACAATAACAAGATGAAGTCAAACTAGTAACAAAACTTTTCTTCTTATCCACGAAATCCAACAATTTTGCAAATTTTCCTTTTCAGCTAAAGTACATTTCTTTGAGTCTCAGACTTCGATGCTGTCGTGTAAAGAGGTACACACGAGAATTCCGCTTAATTAGTAGCAATGGGAGAACGTTTAAATCTCGTTTGTGAGCGGCTTGCTTACTGAATTGCATCAAAAGATGGCGACGTCTTCTCTGAACAAATTAATGGTTGGTCTAATTAGAATGACATACTCGCTTCAAAGACATCGCTCAGAAACCTGACACATGACACGAACTTGTGTACGGATAATCAATCCTTTAATATAATGATTTTAGAAAAGTAGTGCGCATTGCCCGACATATTCGTATATAAATCGATCTCATATATATTATTGATTGTTTTAACTAGAACACATTAATGTGTTATGTACTCCACTCGTGAAAGTTTCAAGGGTGGTGTGTTGACACCTAAGATTATTCATTATCTTCTACTGCTACACACTTCTTTCGCTTTTTGCCTGTATCATCTCTTTCTATCCCTTATCCCTTTCAATCCCCATTGCTGTTCCATGGCTTCATCTAAACATTATAGAAAGACGTGTTAATTTCATATGCGATGACAGAATGAGTAAGAATACACAAATATTTTCGACTTTATCCCCTCTCTCTATCTCTCTCTTTCTGCTTCTCTATCCTTCTCTCTCTCTCTCTCTCCTTCCCGCTCTCTCTCTCTCTCTCTCTCTCTCTCCATAAAAATTATCCTATGGATAGTTTTTACCTATTTCTCTGATTTTCAGTCATTTGCTAACCTCACCTTTCCACTATTTACATTACTAGGACTATTGTCCTCATCTTCGATCGTCTTCAGATGGTTGGAATATCGAACTGAACCCTTTATTTCGCTCACTCGGGTAGACTGTTTAATGAATGTCAGTTATCAGTTATCACCTGTTAATTTCCCTCTCCAACTTCTTCACTGCCTTAACCAGGTGCTGAAGTCACACTCTTTGGGTCCTGTCACTGGATCTAACTAACGCCTTTATCCACTGTGCCATGTGTCTTTGAGGAAGGCCGGAGTGTACAACGGCCGAAACGTTGTCGTAAATATGGTGACAAAGATGAGGACAATAGTCCGAATAATGTAGTGTACATAATACCCCATCTCAGAAATATTGACATTCTCTCTCTTTCTGATATATATTCTCCATTCCATATATATATATATATATATATATATATATATATATATGTATGTATGTATGTATGTATATAAATAAATAAATAAAAAGAAAGAACAGTAAGATATATAATCCGGTGTTCTTATAGATATTTTTATTTTACATAATAGTGCTCATTGTAAATTTACAGAGCATTAATATTATAAACTAATTGATTTAAAATATATTTTTTTTTTCGCTACAGTTCTAACATGGTTAGAACTTTGTAGCGGAAAAAACGTATTTTAAATCAATTAATTATAATATATATATATATATATATATATATATATATATATATATATATTTATATATATATATATATATATATATATATATATATATATATTTTTTATATATCAAGAACACTATTGAGGAAATTGTAAGAGAAAATAGAAAACTCGGAAAAAAAAAAACTTTTTCCATTTTGTCTTACAATTTCTTCAATATATATATATTTCTTCCATACATATATTGTCAACCACAGACAGACTGTTTTGCTGTATCACAGCTCTTCAGTGTGGCTAGACGTCCGACTGCTTCAAGCCGGGATCGAAACCCGACAGATTTGGTATCAGTGAGAGATTCTACCCCTAGGTTATCCTCGCATGGCAGAAAGAAAGGGAAATTTAAATGTTTTGTATGCGAAATCCGTCAGTGTTCCGAAGAGCTCAATTCAGTTCGGTTGAAGAGCAATGCGTTAATAGCTGTGTGAGCCATTGTTTTCAAAATTACCCTTTTCTCAAGACCAGATTTCCCGGGAGCTTATATTGCCATCCACAGACTCTCTCTCTCTCTCTCTCTCTCTCTCTCTCTCTCTCTCTCTCTCTCTGTGTGTGTGTGTGTGTGTGTGTGTGTGTGTGTGTGTGTGTGTGTGTGTGTGGAGGAACAAAATGAATAAAAAGAGACAAGAGGAAAACCTATTCTTAGCCGACGCGTTTCATATTCAGACGGACTTTATCAGGGCAAATGTAGGATTTAGCTTGTTGCACATCTTTATATACAAAGGCGAAGATGCCATTTGGTTTATCGAGGCTTTAAAATTTGAGAACGTTCATGAATACTCATCAGGTCATTAAAAGGTCAGTCAAAACATATGGAGGACACAAAGTGCCATAATTCAAAGTCTGGTAAGTGAGTAATATTCAAGAATTATTTTTTTTAACAAATGAATATTGTTGTGATCAGATTGATATGGTTTTGGATGTACAGCACATGCGTCCACCCCAAACCACAACAATCAGTTAAGATTGTACAGTTCTGCATGGCCACCAATCATCGGAATTTTATATATATACGCTTGTGTGTGTGTGCACCGTTCACTCTCTCTCTCTCTCTCTCTCTCTCTCTCTCTCAAATATATATATATATATATATATATATATATATATATGTGTGTGTGTGTGAAAATATTCTCATGCAGTGTATCTGTAGAAGAGATAAAATGAATAACAAGAGAAAAAACTATACTTAACCGACGCGTTTGGTCCTTGGTCTCTCAAAGGACGAAACGCGTCAGCTAAGTATAGTTTTCCCTCTTGTCTTTATATATATATATATATATATATATATATGTATGAGGTAGAGAGAGAGAGATTGTGTGTGTATCAAAAGTACTTTTAAATAATACCTATTTTATATTTAAAAGGGTATTCACTAGAGAAATTAAGATGGCAAGTGTTTTTTTTTCATAAACAGAAGTTTTAAAAGTATTATTAATAAAATCGACGAGAACATCTAAAAAAGGAAATTTATTTTATTTTACTAAGTTCATAAGTAAAATTTAGGACGGAATTTTGTTGAAATGAAGCTTTCAGATTTTCTATTTCTTTCTTGTTTTCGGCTAAGATAAATATATCGTCAACAAAACGAACATGTATTTCAGGTTTAATAACTTAAGGATAAACCTTGTTTTCAGCATAAGACATATAATAATTGGAGAAGCACGACCCGAGAGGGTTTCCCATACTTACTCCATCAGTTTGTGTGTAAATAGTACCATTGTGGCTATAAAAAGCAACTCTCGTGGTACAAGCGAGCAATAGTTTTCTTTAAATTTTCGGTTGGATTGATAGAGGTGGAATTAAATTATTTTTATACACTGAATTAATGATAATATCAATAGTTTCGGAAACGGGAACATTAGTAAATAAATTCTCTACGTCAAGTGACGCAAGAATGCCGTGGTTTGTTTTTGCTTTTGTGCTTTTAAGTATTTGCTTGAATTCATGGGTATATTTAATGCTATATTTAGTAGGGAGATATGGGTTAATAATATCATTGAGAAATTTTGATAGATGGTATATGCATGTTGGAATCTGAGAAATAATAGGTCATAATGGGTATCCCGGTTTGTGCATTTTAACATTACTGTATAAGTAGTCATGTTGGTAATCTTCAATAATTTTGTTTATTTTTAAGGATACTGCAACAGCATTGTTGGATGTTATAAGTTTATTAACATATTTCTTTAGAGATTCAGTCGTGTTCTTATTCAATTTAGTAAATTTAGAATGATCATCAATAAGATGCTGAAGTTTTTTGTGATAATCCAATTTATCTAAAATTACGTAAATATTGGATTTATCAGCTTTTCTGATGACTATATTGATGAGTTGTTTTTTTAATTTTTTAGCAGCAATTTTGAGTTTTTTTTTTTTTGGAATGTTCTTGTTTCTATTACATGGAATATAATCTTTTAGACCTTCTCCCTTGAGAAGATCTTTGAGGTTTGGATGGAGTATTATCAATTTGTCCTTTTCCAGTTGACATAATGATTGATGTAAGATTTCAATTTCAGTCTTCTTTGTGAGAAAGTCGAATTTAGGTTGGAGATGGCAATTTGGCCCTAGATTTAGAAATTCTTTTTGATCATCCATTAATATGTGAGTTGATAGGTTTATGTATTTATTATGATTGTTGGGAAGTAGAATATTTCCTGAAAGTTATAGTGTCGCTTTCATTGTTGGCTGCTATGTCATGCAATATCTATCTATCTATCTATCTATCTCTATCTATCTATCTATCTATCTATCTATCTCCCCTCTCTCTCTCTCTCTCTCTCTCTCTATATATATATATATATATATATATATATATATATATATATATATATATATATCAAATGATAATAAATAGGATAATTCCAAAAGGATATTAATCCAAAGAGAGCTCAATATAAGAACAGTGCAATATAATAATGAATACTGAATATATATATATATATATATATATATATATATATATATGTGTGTGTGTGTGTGTCTGTGTAAAGAGAGCTTAAGAGTAGTAGTGTGTAGATATAGAATCAATACTATATAGATATATTCAGTTCTACTTCACAGCACTGTTTTCAAAAGCAAGAGCCACTACTCCTTTAACAGATTCTCTATACATACCACTTCGCCACTTTCCCCAGTGACCTATATATCATGACAAGGAGAAAATTGAAAATGCCCCTGAATAAAAGAAACCAACATAACGGATAGCTGGTAACATTAAGAAAGAACTTTTACAATTTGACTTTCATGAGCACACTACTAGCTGCTACTTATAAATCAACTCAAGAACTAGACCTAGTTTGAAAATATATTATTTCAAGATTTATTATTTTTTAGAATGATAGTTTTATGCTTATTGTCATTCTAATTATATGCAAAAACTATGAAAATTATTTGTTAAAAATTTTAGATTATAAAAATAAAAAAATAATTAAGCTCTGAAACTTAATATTTTTGACAGTAAGATATTCCTAAAAACTTTCATGCACAATTCTATTGTGCATTCTGTGTACGAAGTTGTCACTATTTTCCCCTTATTTTTTCTTCGAGAACATGCATGCAATCATAGCACAGAGTTTGTCTTGTTCTCTCAGGCTTATTTGCAGGCAAATAAAGTTACTTAACCTCATAAATCCAAATAGATTATAACTTCATAAATCCCTGCATTACCAATTAACCGAATTATGGATGAATGATGTCCGTGCTGTTGGAAAAAGATCAAATCATCAATTGGCGATATCCGCTGATCACCAATAAAACGTCAAGTGATGATGTTGGTCATTTCAGTGTTAAAGATGCCTAGCACTGATACTTTGAATTCAGGACACTGTGAATCTGTTTTCTAAAAGAGAAGGACCTAGATTTGAATCCGAGACAGGTTACCCGTAAACCTGGGGCAAATAAAAGATTATAAAAAAGAAACAAATAGAAATTAAACAAATGTTATCTTCCCAAATTTAATATTTTTTTAACAGCACGATACTCCTTGAAGCATTGCAATCAAACTCCTGTTTATCACTATTTTCGTCTTGTGTCTCTTCACAAAGCCTGCATATAGACATATCACTATTTTTTTTTTTTTTTTGGCTTGTTGTTCCAGCTTTATTTGCAGGAAAATACTCCAAGAAAGAACGTAATCTCATGAATCCTAGAATCGCCAATCAGTCATTTAGGCTCAAATCATGAATGAATGATGTCCCTGCTGTTGGTAAAAGTTCAAATCATCAATTGATGATATCCGCTAATTACCAATGAAACGTCAGATGATGATGTCCGCACATTTCAGTGTTAAAGATGCCCAACACTGATACTTTGATGTCAGGACATTGTGAATCTGTTTTCTAAAAGAGAAGTAAAAAAAGAACACTGATTCCCCTGGTTATGATAGCCATCTTAACAGGGTTACACGGTGTCGCACCTTTCTCCCATTATCTGGGTGGTTCCGTTATGTTCTTTCGAATGATCTGCGGTGGTTGAGGCTTGCATATGTCAAAAAAGAGATTTTAGTCAAGCAGTTCTCTCAACTCTGTCTTTTAAGACCAATGGTCGTTAAAGAAGTACGGAGTTGTGCATTTCAATGTCACCATTTTTTACTTTGTCTCTCTTCAAGAGGGTATGCATTCAGACATATCGCTGTTTTTTGCCAATTAGACTCGAATCATGAAAGAATGATGCCCATATCGTTGGAAGAAAAAAAGGTTGGATTATCATCCGCATCGTGCCATATTTATCACAACGTTCCGGCCTTCTTCAGGTGGTTGGAACCTCTACCTGAACCCTTTATTTCGCTCACTGGGGTAGATTGTTCTAGTTTCATGTGACATGTCTAATGGATGTTAGTTCTCCACCGCCTTAACCAAGTATTGAACTCACATTCTTTGGGCTCTGTCACTGAATCCAACTAACGCCTTTATCCACTGTGCCATGTCTCCTTGAGGACATCTGCCTACGAATTTCTGAGTATTATAAATCTAATGTCTTCAGCAACTATTTTTTTACCAGTGCTCATATTGCAATTTTTGCTATTATCATTGCATGTTGTTTGACAGAGCTCATATTGCATTTTTTTTCTTTGAAATAAAGGGTTCAATTCGACATTCCAACCACATGAAGAAGGCCGGAGCGTACAAATTGTGATAAATATGGCAACCAAGATGAGGATGATAGTCCGAGCAATGTAAATAGTGTACATAAGACCTCATCTCAGAAATATAGACAGACACTGAAAAAGTTTAAATCACCAATTGATGATATCCGCTGATCTCCAGTGAAACATTAAATGATAATGCAGTAGTTTCAGTGTTTCGAATCCACAAAAAATGTTTTCTTCTTTACACACAAAAGAAAGGAAAATTACCAAACGAAATATAACCACAACATTTCTTTGTATCAAACCTTTTAAATTCGAAGAAGTAAATCATTTTTGTACATAAATCATTTCTTTTTGTGATATATCGATGTAACTTTTTTTTCTATTTTGACATCCAATTACAAATATTCAATTTAATAAAGTGTATTTCCCAATACTTGAGAAATACACTTGAAGTAAATGCTCCTCGTCATCTTCTACTGGTTGCACAAAACCAATGACTATGTACAGGGCAAGATCAAAAGACTCGTGGGCCGACGGGAATTTCTCCTCGCCACTATTAAGCATCGGGAGATGTCATGGTCTGGCCACGTCATACGGCATAACAGTCTCTACAAGAACATCTTGCAAGACACTGTAGAAGGCGGGCGCAAGCGGAGACGGTGACGCAAAAGCTGGTCAGACAACTTCAAAGCGTGAACGGACATGACAATTGTCGAAAGTCCCGAGAGATATCGCCAACAGATCATCCTGGTGAAGGTTGACTGTTTCTTCTGAACTTAGGTCCCCCGGACGACTGAAGCAATCAAGAAATTGATGATTATAATGATGATTTTGATGAGGAGAATGATGATCATCATCATCATTTCTCAAACATCGCTGACAGACGCCAATCGCACAAAAGACAGTTGCTTTATTCTAATTATGAAATCAGTAAATCTACAAAACTAGAAAGGGACGTATAATGGGAGAGAGATAGCTATACAAGAAAGATTTATTCTGCCATCTGTATTTCCGCCATATCATAACACCGTATTTCACAGACGGGACGGAATAGTTGATTGGAATGGTAATGACAAACATACTTTGTTCCTAGAGAGAATTTTATAATGCTACGTTGTACACAAAATTATATATGCATATATACACGTGTCGCACGCAGAGAAATTATAACATATATGCAACAACAAACAGTGTGGAGGGGATTCTGACTTGTAATACTGCCTGAAGGGAAAACTGGAGTTAAGTCGGTTTCTCTATGAATCTGGTGAAGCGATGTGGTTTTTCCTGTAAGACCTGCAGCTGTGGGTTACGGACATCCTTCTTGACCAGATTCTCCATTGCAATGGCCTTTGTCACTCTATTCACTGACATAACACCGGCCTCACGTGACTTTCGTGACTATCTCAGCGAAAGGAAAACAATCGCCGTTTGTATCCCCACAGACCTATGACAAGGATGTGTTTTCTCACTAAACTTATTCACCCTTTAAAACGAGGCGATCATGAGATAATTCGAAGTCCTAACATGATTTATTATTCGCTGACATAATCTTTACAACAAGATACGCAGACGATAACCTGTTGAGAGCAGATACAATAAGGAAACTGGAGAAAATGTCGGAAGAAAATATTTAACATCACTTGTAAGACAGAATGTATGATTGTCAGCAAAAGCATTGATTGATTTGTTTGTTTGTTTAACGGTATATCAACTCCGATGTGGATCATTTAATGCCGAAATTTAATTTTCATGAGAGCTTTGAAGCAATGAAAATATGATATATGTTATTCTACTGTCACAACTGAATACATGGTAAATGATACTCAGCTTTTGTGCATATACATGTTTGTGTGGGCATAATTACTAAAGGCGGTGATATGTATGTTTTATATTGTAGTTTTATTGAAGTTATATTTTGGAATACAGTTCGATTTCTTTAAGAAATTGTAGAGTATTATATGGATTAATGTCATGAAAGAGTTCTTTCATGTTGCTTGTTTGATTTTGTTTAGCAGTATGTCAACCTCTACGGGTTATTTAATGCCAAAATTTAAATATTTTGAACGCAATTTTATGGCTTCAACTACAGATAAAATGTATCGTTGGTATTTTTACTATAAATATGTATTTTCATACTTACATAGAGTTTTGTTTACATATTGTAAATATTCATTAGGACAAGTTTTTAAATTGTTGTTTTATTCCCCTCCCACCACAGACAATGAATTGTACATATGGGGACTAGTTAGGACTTTCATAGAGACAATGAGGTATTATGGTGGATGTAGTAAGAAAGGTAAGTAAGAATGCGATGTTTTGGTGTTAGGAATTTTGTTTGTATGTTTAGGTCAGTGTTTGTGACTAGCTAAGTTCAAAGTTAAGACAGATGAAGACCGCTATTTTCCCCATTCCCTATTTTGGGCTTGTGACACGTTTTGCAAATAATTCCAAAAAAATATCACTTTCAATAGAGTTTTGTTTTTTGGCGAGGGATTCACTATTTGACCATAGCTGTGACCCTAACAGATGCTACCACTCCAGATCAGGGTGGACATGGGAACAACAACACTTAAGAGGTGGTTCCACGCTCCTCAAAATCTCCTGATCAGAGGCCTTGCTGCCGGATGTACTTTACCGTCATGCCCAGGACTACAGCAAAAGGAACAGTCCAAGAAGTAAACAATGAGTTGGATTCACCGAAATCAACCAATTAAGGAAATGTAAATACCCAGAAAGTGTGTTAACAAGGGGACTGAAAATATGACATCGAAATCCGAAGGAGCATTGAAATAGTGAAAGATGCCTTTCAAAAGCTAAACAAAGTATTAAGTAACAGGAAAATTTTGTTAAAAACTCTTATGGGGTCCTCCCCTTTTTCATATAAATGGACTCGACCAGAGTGTTACTTGAACTGCTGCCGTTAAATACCCAGAGTCAGTCAGAATATATATAGAGAGAGAGAGTGAGTGAGTGAGTGAGTGAGCAGAGATTGTGACTGAGTTGGAGGTAGAGTAATAGTGTGAGGTAACCGCTTGTAGAAGTCAGTTACAAGCACGTAGACTCTAAGGAAGTCCTACTTCGAGACTATATATATATATATATATATATATATATATATATATATATATATTGTTACTAACCGCGTTCCTGGATTTACTAACAGTATTACCTGTTGTATTATTGTGTAAATACATTTAATTTCTAATCTTTAATTCCTGCGTTTGTCATTCATTGGAGACCGAATTTCATCTCGGAATCCACAACAAAAACAAAGAAAAGTGTGCTGATCTGTTACGTAATATCGTTCTTCATATATAACAGTGAATTCTAGAGAATCTCCTCCCGGATGAAGAAGAGACTTGAGGTAACATAAATATGGTTCTACATGAAGATAGCGTTGGAGCAGCGAGAGGCTTGCGACGTTTTGTCTGTGTGAAAGACGTTGTAGCGGGGGAAAATAAGTCATTGCCCACAAGGACGCGGGGACGCTTTTGGACTCTCTCTCGAGTGGAAAGTAAAGACTGGGCAGTGTTTGCAGTACTTCATTTTCAGCCTGATCTGGTTCTTGTAATGGTAGAGTTTTTTATGGTCGTTTACGCAAAAAATAGGGGTGAGGGGCGCACTATAGAGAAGTAATTTTTAAATTTTTTTTTTTTTTTTTTTTGAAGAGGTTAGAAATCATACATTTTCAATGAACGATTGCTCTGTACAGAAGTGATTTTTTCTGGGGGGATTAAAATGGTCAGTTTTACGTAAAAAAAAAATGGGTGGGGTGCACTATACAGAGGTTAGAAATCATGTATTTTCAATGACCGGTTGCCCTATACATAAGTTATTTTTTTTTTTTTTTTTTTTTTTTTTTGGTGGAGGTTAAAATTCATGCATTTTCGGTGACCGTAAGTTACCTGGTAGTAACGGTACCTTTGACTAACCATAACGACACAGGTAAGCTCATCTAGCCTGCCTCCTGTAGCCTAGATTCTTTCTTTCTGTTGGTACATGAACAGCAGAACGTCATTCACTATGGGTGCTGCTTAAAATCTACAAATACCTTATATAAAGGAAGAATTAACAATTTTTTCCCCTTTCTTCAAATTCCGTTCATCTTTGTTCGCACGTGTTTACACCGCTGAGGTATTGCTTTTCCAATGGAACCCCTTTTGTCTGATATATATATATATATATATATATATATATATATATATATATATATACAAAAATAATCACATAGAAAAGCAAGCATTAAAATCCGATGTTCATCCATAGTGCGAGTTTTGACCCTCGTCGATAAACTTGTTGTCTGTAGTTTTTCCATACTGCGAATGGATGAACCTCGTTTAATGCATATATTATGTTTTCAGCGATGGATGTCGCCAATAATCGCATTAATACTTGATTAATTCTATGTGTGATTATTTCTTTGTATGTAATTATATGTTGCCTAATGTTTTATATATATATATATATATATATATATATATATATATATATATATATATATATATATATATATATTGTTGTGTTTTTTGTGTTCCTTATTCTTCTACTGTTTATTTATATTTATTTTTATTTATCATATTTTTTTACATTTATTTTTTTTTAAGATTAAGGGGTTACAGAGGATTGAGAGCAAGAGTAAAGAGGGGTGTTTGAGAAAAGGATAAAGAGAAGGACGGTGATCAAGATCAAGGCATCAAAAGATGTCGATTGACATTAAATTTGAATATTTAAATATTATAGCTATCAGGGAAGCGAGTAAGAGGAAGGGAGTTCCACTGTCGGGAAGTGAAGAGAAGAAGCTGTTGGAGTAGAAGAGATGGCTACATTCAGCCATTTCGACAGTGAATGGGTGGGACCTAGATGCCAATCTAGTAGCACGCTTAAATTCATGCAGTTCGGGAACTAAGTAAAAGTAGCTCGTCAGAGCAGTTGCCATGAAAATATTTGTAGAAAAGAAGACAAAGGGAAGCCACATCACGTCTGTGAGAAAGTCACTGTAAACGAGATGCCAGATCAATACCTATCACACTGCATATCCATCTCTGGATTTTCTCGAGGACCTCGAGATGAACAGCGGGGGGCACCAGACCATATATGGCAGCAGTATTCAATGCAAGGACGAATGGTAGATTTGTAGAAATGAAGGAAGGACTCAGAAAAACCTTCTGGCGGGACACAGAGAACCAAGTTTCCTTGCGGTAGATGAAGCTATTGATTAATGTAGCAGTTTCATAGCGTTGGATTTCCAGGTCAACACTTTGGCTCCAATATTTAAGGCCTTTAAAGCCTCTTTCATGGCCTCCCTGGTGACAGTCATAAATTCTCTTGACTGCTGTCAACAGGGAGATTGTCCTTGCTGCCACTGCCTCCATAACAGAAGGCATAGACAAAAGTTCCTGATAAGAGATAAAAGCACGGTATTCATCCCTTATGTCAATGTAATATTCTGGGCCTTTTGGTGAAGTGGGGGGCACTATCTGCCACCCATGCCGATGTCGATGGCTGAGTGGACCTTGATTCATTTTGCTAAGGAGACTCGGTTATTGTAGTCCTAGCCTCATCACATCCCAACAACCCCAAAAAGTTAAAAAAAAAAAAAAAAAAAAAAAACGTATTTTGATTGGCCGGCGAGCTGAGAAAAGGAAGGAAAAGAAAATGTCGACCCTATGCGAAATCCTTTTTGATATAAAATGAAGGAAAGAAATTAAATTAACAAGAGAAAATAAGAATGTCTGAAGTCATATGAAAACTTTAATTTCTGTTCATGCGTCCAGCATTCAGATTTTCGCTAGTGTCAAATTACTCGCCAATTATATCATCGGCCTTAACCAAACACTTAGCACTTCAAAGAACTTTTTTCAACAAACCAAGAAAGCTAAGTATTTCAAACTATCTCTAATCGTCTACATTGAATGTATGCAACGGTATAACCATTCTGTAAACAAATTACTATCTTACCTTTATTTTAAACATTTTTTAATATTATTTTGATCATTTAATCTGTTGTATGAACATTTCCTCTTCATGACAATTTGTTAAAACTACGGACATTAAAAATTTCTGATTTATTTTCCTGCAACGAGCTACTGACACAACTTCAAGCAATAAATTCTTGTTTCATTATATAATTCGTTATATTTGTTTTGTTAGAATTACCCGTGTGTTTCGTCATTATCCCCGTCCATTAATCTTCTTGGCATGGGTAAAACAATTGTTCTTTTGAACCCCGAAGCTCTACGCCATTATAACATAAAATAATTTGAGAAAAAAATGTGTAATGTTCGGAAAAAATCAAATGTTTACTTGAATTTTCTTGTTCTATAGTTCAGAGATATAATTTTTTATAAAATTATGAATAAAAAACTTGTTTTTTCGGTGTCGTTTTTTTTTTTTTTTTACAGCGAGTTTCGCACTTTACAAGGCCCATGTGTCACGAGAGAGAAAGAGAGAGAGAGGTCATTTGTGTGTATAGGTGTGGAAGTTAACGGTTAACCCTGTCCTTGAACAGGTTAACATTGTAGTGATCAAAAAAGCATTCAGTTGGGAGTCTGTTCCACAGGACAGTGCTTCGCGGGAAGAAGCTGCTCGAATGGGACTTATTTTCAATGATGGAATGAGGAGGTAATGTAAGTGGCATGGCGTGTCCTTGCCGTGGAGGTTTGACTTGTCGGGACCAGGGAATTTAGTTCGTCCGAACACTTTCTGTGGAAGAAGCGGTAGAGCATCGAGAAGCTTGCCACATCCCGCCTGTGGGAGAGAGGTTGAAGGGTGGAGAATAATTCGTCCCCACAAGAGCTCGGCGACGCTTTTGAACTCTATCAAGGCTGGGAGTAAGGTTTAGGCAGCTTCCGCCAAAATATAACAAAAGTACTCCATTTTTGGCCAATTCTGGTTCTTGTAAAGATAGATGATAGCAAGAGAAGTCAGGTACTTACTGGAGTGGTACAGAGAGCCGACCATCTTACCTTCATCTAAAGCAATGGATTGTATGTAAAAAAATCGGGTGTGACTTTAAGGCCAAACAATCTTTCAAGAAACGGTGCTTCCCCGGAGGACCTCCGTTCATCCTAATTGGTGCTAGTTTCGGTGATGATAGAATGTAACTGGCTTGGTCCTCGAAGCATTGAATGTAACCTGCCAGTTTTTACCCTGTTTGATAGTTTGTGCAAGATTGGAAGAGAGATCAGTTGCCAATCTCTGACTATCAAGAGTTTTAGAGGTACGCCCCTATATAGTGGTACCATCGGCATAGATGTTTTCAAATAATCTGAGTATATTCTCAGGCAGATAATTTATGTAGATAAAAAAAGTGGGTGGTGCCTGCGTTGACATCTAGGGTTCCGGAGGACTGGCCACTGTTAACTACCTTCAGAAACCTACCTGTTATGAAGTATTTTATGATCAAGAAGACGCTTCCGGTGATTCCCTAACTGGAAAGATTTTGTAGTAAGTGTTATAGTGGAACACACCTATTCTATAGTTAATAGACTCTCCCATCTATAATAAGTAGGACTAGTAGCAGTCGAGAGTCGCTCAGTGAGTTGGTCTGAGTTCAGTCTGAAGTCGAACGACCAGCTAACCGGTTGAACTCTCTGCCTTCGGACGGGGAGGAACTCGAAGGAGGTTACGCCGAAGGGCGATTTCTCTTTTGGGGAGGTAAACCGACCCTGAACCCGTTTATACGGGTTCAAAGGGCATATTTTTGGCCGATCCCACGGGCTCGGGGATCCCACGTTAAACCGGCTTTGTGCCACATGATGCCCTCGTGGGGGCGGTTGACTAAATACCGCTCAGTGAGTTGGTCAGTCAGTCGATGTCGGACGACCATTAGTCGGATATTAAAGTATCAGCCACCACAACTAGATTACTGCGTCATTACCTTTTATATTAAGTTCCTAACGTTTTGTACGTCGAACCTATTTTAGGACCGACTTAGTACAAATACAAGCCTCCACTGTGAAACCACTACATAACAGTAAGCCTTTGTGTCACACCGTCGAAAGCCTTGAGGTGTGTTTGTCGTCAAGAGCCTCACTGATTCTGTGAGTGATAGTAGTTAGGACGGCGGCAGTGGATCGGGTCGACCGAAATTCATATTGCTCGTCGGTGAAGGCTTTGCTCTTTTCTAGATCCTCGACGACCTTCTTATTGATTATAGCCTCAAAAAGCTTGCTGATGATGCTGTACTAGGAAGAGTAAGGTCGCACACCTGCGTTCTTGAAAACCAGACATACACTTGACACCTTCAACAGGCTTGGGAAGGATTTCTCCTTCAAGCAGCTGTTGAATAATTTAGCTATGATTGGGGATAATTCCGGGCTGATGTTCTTTAGGACAGGCACTGGAATTTTCTCTGGACCAGTGGCTTCTTTATGGTCAAGACCTTTGATAAGCCTAGAGATTTCTCGTGCTGTAATGGTAATATTACTGAGATTGTTCTCAGTGAGACGTGGGAACTTGGGGTGTGGATGGCTTTTGTCATCTAACGTTGAGTCAGAGACAAAGATGGAGGCGAAGAGGTTCGCCTTATCTATCGAGGAAGATATGACCTCAGGGTCATTTATAAATGTAGGCACAGCTACTTTAACTTTGTTCATGATTTGGGGCAGCGATTGCGGGCAGCTCAGAATGCAGTGAGGGCCGAACTACTTCACTCCTTGCGATAGCTTTTGATGTAGTTCTTTCCGTGAGTTATGTTTCGGGAGTAAACCAGCGTTAACTTTTTGGTTTTTGTTGGAACTTTTTGGTGGATATAAAACTCTCTATTCCAGAATGGATCTATAGTGGGTTATTTGTGGGGTTCGATTTGGGCCTTTTTAGGATTAGCCCACTATAAAGGGATGTATGATTGAATAAATAAAACACGATAAATCACATTTTTGGTGGGTATAAAACTCTCTATTCCAGAATGGATCTATAGTGGGTTATTTGTGGGGTTCGATTTGGGCCTTTTTAGGATTAGCCCACTATAAGGGATGCATGATTGAATAAATAAAACACGATAAATCACATTTTTAAAAAAAATCAAATCAGAGTATAACAATAATAATTTATGTAAACATTTGTTGCGGAATCTGTGCTGAGTAAAATGTATCAGAAGGTGATCTTTTATGAAGGCCTTTGTTTTCCGTTATCCATTATACTATAGTGGGTTATTTGTTGAGTTCGATTTGGGCCATGTTAGGATTAGCCCACTATAAAGGGATGTATGAATGAATAAATAATACACGATAAATCACATTTTTGGTGGGTATAAAACTCTCTATTCCAGAAAGGATTTATAGTGGGTTATTTGTGGGGTTCGATTTGGGCTCTGTTAGGATTAGCCCACTATAAATGGATGTATGAATGAGTAAATAATACATGATAAACTAGATCTTAAAAAACAATCAAGTCTGGAGTATAACAATAATAATCTATATAAACATTAATAAGTGGTTCCATATTATACGAAAACAGTAGTAATGTTCATAGATGCCACAAGCTTGGTATTTAAGTAAGATTAAATAAAAAAATTTTTAAAATTACATTTCAATGAATACAAGAGTGTGTAAAAGTATTAAGTGTTTTTGATTGATGCTAGTGCTAGTTTCATTTGGTAATATGTCCTGTGAATAAAGAGGTTGAATGAATGAGAGAAGTAACAGGTGTGAAAATGACACGAAAGGTGTGAGGAGGGGTAGTGTTTGTTGAAGCCGAGATGACTTTCATGTATCCACTCCCAGTGTCCGTCTCTCTGTCTCTTCTCTGTATGCCTCCTGTTGGAATCTCTCTATTTACCATTCTCCCCACAAGGCAAAATCTGGCACAATGCCAGTTTCTCTCTCATTTTTTTCTTAAACAGGGGTCTATTTTTAATAATTTTTAATAAGTAGTTTCGTATTGTACAAAAACAGTAGCAATGTTCATAGATGGCACAAGGTTAGTATTTAAGTAAGATTAAATAAAATGTCTTTTATATAATATTTCCATGAATACAAGAGTTTGTAAATGTACTAAACTGTTTTGGGGAGATGCTAGTTTCATTATGTCATGTGAATAAGAAAAAGGGGGTAGAATGTATGAAAGAAATAAAGGGCAGGGTGAAAATGACGAGAAAGGTGTGAGGAGTGGTAGTGGTTGCTGAAGCCGAGATGCCACTGATGTATCCGCTTACAGTTGTAAGTGTTCGTCTCTCTCTGTTTTCTCTGTGTGTCTCCTGTTGGAATCCCTTCTTCTTTTAGACAGGGGTCTATTTATATTGTTAACGAAGTTGAAAGAAGCTTCGATTAAGTTGTTGATTATTTCAGGTGCGCTCATTTCTTATTGGTCAACATATATTTATTTAGGATTGTATTTAATCAACTTCGACCGAAAGTTATGCGTGGCGCCTATTGCGCAAACCCGGAATATATCATTATGCTTTAAGCTATGAAAGAGGTAACTTCCTGTTTCTCCTCTTAGCGCCACTACAGATTCAATCAGTGACAAGGGCAGCGGTTTTTGAGGCAGCATACTTGAAGAAGGTTGGACGGGAAGCTTCCATCATGTAGAATCGAAAACTGTCCCAGTCTGCCTTCGCTTAGCGAAAAATCGTTCTATGAAACGGTACATCACGGGATGCCTTAGGTTGTTTTCATATAAAATAGTAAATAAATACTCCATTGTAGTGGATTTACTCTGGCACTTTGGTAATTTTTAAATACATTTTTTTAATAAAAATATTTCTTTTTCAAATTTATTTCTTTACAAAATGATAAGTTATAAATCTTTATAAAATGGTAAATAATTTAATAAAATATCTTAGGAAACGGCTAATATTACCATTATATTTGTATTTGGCTCACATATTTTTACAATCTTGTAGATAAACATTACTGTGGGAGTCTAGGTGTGGAAATTAACGGTTAACCCTTATATATAGTTATAGTAATAACGGTATTAAAGGAGAACTGATCTTTTGAAACGCCATTTTGGGGGGGGGGTTCGGACACAAAAGTTAAACTTAGCCAAAATCGCTATTCCAGTAACAAGGGAGGTAAATCTTTATTAAGCGATGAAAATTGAAGAGTTGTCTTTTCCTGCTTCCAGCCGCTCTTCAGCGTCGGGGGAGAAGATTCAACTAAATATGGCGGCCGTTTGATTACAGCTGAGTTCTCCGGCTTGTATTTTTTCGTCCCCCACCAAACCGAAAACCCGTCTATTTCTATTCACACAATGCACAGACGGGGTATCGGTGTCGGTGCTGTCAAAAACAAAAATTTAGCACAGGTGAGACTTGTTGTTTTCTGTTAAAACTGTTTAACTTCGAGCTTTCTTACCTGTTTTTTTTATTTTCTTTTAATCACTTATCTTTGTTTTGTTAATCAAGAAATCACCTAAAAATTTCATTTTTTTATGCGATGTGGTTATGAAAACTTAATTTTAATAATAGTATCACTATTATTAAAATAAAACTTTAAACTGACTATCATTTAATTTGGAAATAGTACGTATCAATTAAATTTAAAAATATGGTAAAAAACATTTTTTTAAATTATGAGAGATTTTTAACAAAACTTAACAAAAATACTTTTTAAAAAGATAATTTTTCTTTTAAATTCGTATATTTAAAAATAATAATGTTATGTCTATGTAAAATATTTTATTTATATTTTTTAATCATTATTTTCAACATCAATTTTTTTCACCGTTTTTTGTTTTTTGGGGGTTTTTTAGTTTAGAAGTTAAAAGAAAAGACCCTTCTTGTTCTTGTAATAAAAAAGAATATACGAAAAAATAACTCATAAAAATAATTTATTTTTTAATATTTTAGTAAAGATATTTTACTTTTGTAAATTAATAATTGCTATTAAATTACTTATAAACCTCCCCTACATTGTTTTGAACTTTGGAAAGTTAAAAAAAAAAAAAAAGAATACCGTTAATAAATTCCAGGGTGTAAAAGGCAAATGTTTTGTCACTTGATTTCATTGAATTATTAAATTTTAAATATAACATGATAAAAAATCAGTAAAACTTCATCTCTTTTCTTTCTTGTTACTGTGTTACACCATGTCCCTTCTTCAAATGATCATCGCTATCAATTTGGAATTCGGATTAATCCGCCAAGACAGTGCCGGATTTACATATGGGCTGCAACCAAAAGCCCTAAGAAGAGATGTGACTTGACGCCCTCTCTTGCCATCCCCTATAAAATTAACGAAGTATAAAAATATAAGAACAGAGAAGATTTGTTTATTTTCTGATTTAATGGGGCTCCTTTGAAGTCATTGAAAGTGAAACAAGGTCCCTTCTTTTAAGTGTGTCTTTGTTTTCTTTTAAACTCGATAAGGACACTTGAAAGAGCCCCCGTTTATATTGTCATTCATCTCTTTTATACACATAGATTTTTGATGTAGCTCCTTTTTTTTTTTTTTTTTTTTTTCACTATTTACATTGTTTGGACTGTTGTCCTCATCTTTATTGTTACATTCACAACGTTTCGGCTGTTGTACGCTGCATCCTTCTTCAGGTGATATTTGTTTTGTTTTTTGTAATGTAAATAGTTACAATTATATTGTTTCAAACTCTATACATCTAACACAAGCCATAGTTTCTTTTTAAACATTTCCAAAAAGTGAAAAAAAAAAAAAACAAACTTAAAAAAGTTCTGTGTCCATTTCATTTTCTACAAAGTCTCTAAACACGTTGACACTGTCAGACAAAGCATATAAAATATTAGAGACTAAAGGGTGTCTGCATTGCAAAGTAGACAACCAATAGCCATGTGAGTAAACTAGTATTCCACTGTTCCCGCCACTTTTCAAATTGACTAAAACTTGTGTTGAAATGATTGCTTTATGAATTCTTTCAAGTTTCAGGAAATCCATCATGTGACAAGTCTTTCATTTCTTTACAAAAGCTCTTAAAAAGGAAACTTAACATCAGTTGAAATTTCTGGGGAACATAACAAAGAAAGAGAGCTTGGAAAATTTGGCGCACTGGAAGATGGTGCACTGGAAGTTGTTTGTGATTAGACTATAAAATGCCAGGGAAGTCAGTGTTTTAGGATAGCCGTATGCTATATGAATAATTGTAGCTGACAGATGGCAGGCAATCGAAATCTGATAAGTATCAACTTGGTTACCATGGAGAAGGGGTATAATGTTGCAAGACAAGACCCCTCCCCATAATCTTCAGCTAAAAACATTACTAATGATGTATGCAAGGCAATAAACATATATTTCATGAAATATATATATATATATATATATATATATATATATATATATAAGAACAAAAAGGAAACATCTATCTAAAATGTTTCACTTTTATTAAAGCTTTGTCAGAGATTGAGAGAAACAGACAAAAAGATGAAAGTTCTAGTTCTGTCTTGTTTGATTTTCATTGGTCAGTCATGTATCATGTGTATTATAACCATAGATAATTCTATATGTGTGTATGTTTATATAAATTCCAGTTTGTCTTTGCGGGCATCGGATGATAATGTGTATTCGTAATTGTGTATGTCTGGCAGAAGTTCCGATGCTTTCACTTTTGTGTAGTCTGATTCTCGTTGGTCAGTCATGTATGTCCAGCAGACAGCATGTCTGTTGGTTTTATCATGCGTTGATATGGGAATGTTTTTTTTGTATGTAATGTGCGCACACACATTTATAGGCAGCATATCTTCATTCAAACATGTTTCATTTAATAATATAGACATGTCTATCTATTTTTAATAATAATCCTTTCTAGTTCTCTAATAAGTTTCTTGATGTTAAGATGAAATTCATCAATGAAGGTACCTTAGGTTTTACCTACCGAAGTACTTATGATCTCTTCCAAGATCATCCTCAGGCGTGTATTACAAAGACAAATTCATTGTAAATGTAATTGTTGTGATGGTGATCTTTTAAAAACACACAAGAACGTGCTCTGTTAGAATTATTTTAAAATTTTAAATTTATCTGTTGTAGCTATGGAATTTCTTTGCAAAACAAGTGCCCTGATATAAAGGAGCTGACCAGAAATTGTTAGAAATGTAAATTGGTATTAAATGTTTGCCAAATGCACTTCAACGTGTTGTTACTACACTAATAATAAATTTTGTTCAGTGTTGGTTGGTTGCTTTTGATATAGAGGGCCTTGAGAATTTCTGTTTATTATTTTCAATTGGTGTTGTCAACAAGAATTTTCCCTGTATTGTGAAAGTGGACAGGAATGTGTTATTTAGATCTTGTGCAATAGAACTTGTATCCAACAAATCAAGTGTAAGATATCTTGATAATGTTGTGGCTGTCAAACTTACACTACAAATATATATAATGTCGCAGTGATTTAGGAGAGCCTTATGCTATGAGAATAATTGTAGCTGATGGCACCCAAGTGGATATACGACCAGCATTGGCTGGTTTCCTGTGGAGAAAGGGCATGATGTTGCAAGACCCAAAGACCCTAATGATCCTTGGCTAAAGCATCTCTGGTGATGGGTGCCAAACCATTAAATAGATGTATTTCATGAGAAATATATATATGATGTATGTATGTAGTTTAAAAACCACCCTATGATGTGGCATTTAAGCTAGCTCCTGTGGAGGGCTCTTGATTGGGCCTTTATCACAATAGGTAGAGAAGAGTAGATGCGATAGGCAACAATAGATTACTAAAGAACTCAAAATCAATTACTGCATTTAAGTATTGCATTAATATTTAAGCTCACCTTTTAAAAGTTTAAAAGAAGAGGAGGCATTGTGGAGTAATGGATAGCAACTTGGATTAAGGAATTGTAGAGCTGAATTCAAATTCCAGTCAAATCCATTACATTCACTTGTATGCTAATACCTTTGGGAAAGGTATGAATCCTCTTCTTCTCCTCCTAGCTATTGGTAAATAGCAGGACAGACCAGGTTCTCTAAACTTGGATGGCAACTGGTCTACCGCAGAAAGAAATGGCAACCTACTGTGAGAAAAAAAATATCTATCAAAAGATACATGATCGCCTAAGCATGTATCACGCATGACGCATAACTGATTTTAAAAGTTCAATGATAATACTTCTGCCACCACTTAATTTAAAGACAATTTGATATATGTAGATCCTTACTTTCCATATGAACAATTACTTATATTTCATGGGTAACTTTTGCTTGATTGTGCAATTAATTTTGATTATTCCCAAATTTATTTCCAAGTTATAAAAATAGTTATTGTACAAAATATTTAGTCACAAAAAATCATGTAAAAAAATTGCTGAAAGCAATTGCAGTAGTGAAAACTTAGGAATCCAAAATTTAATGATTGCGGTCAGGATGTTTTTAATTTGCTCACAGTCAGCATGATTCCAAAATGGTATATGTTGGAGTACAGGCTCTAGGAGTAAAGCTGAAAAAGTGTGACTCAGTGACACTGACATTTGCATTTATCATATATATATATATATATATATATATATATATATATATATAATTTTGTCTATTGCTATTAACTTTATTGCAAGATGTTCATTTTTAACTATTTCAGGCCCGCTACAAAGATAAAAGGCAATGTCATTGCTGAAGATCAGTTGGCCCAGGTAAGTTTTGTCAATTAAATTTTCATTGATTATATATATATATATATATATATATATATATATATATATATATATATATATATATATTTTTTTTTTTTTTTTTTTTTAGCTATAAAATCAGTGTGCTATGTATTCTCTCTCACCTGACAATAGAGTGGTCATATTTGAAGGGTTAAATTTATGCCCGGGTGCTTCCAGTTTGTCCATCAAACCTTTTTAAAGTGTCTCTGTTTGAATTAATGGGATGAAGAGTTGGATTCTGTATTATTTACACTTGGACGGTTGTCCTCATCTTTGTTGTTGTTATCACGACGTTTCAGCCTCTGTGCCCACCAGCCTTCATCAGGTGTATATCAATCTGGGTAACCTACAGGGAATTCTTGAACCCTTTATTTAATCTACGAGGGTAGACCATTCTCGTTCCACTGCCCATGTCTAGGGATACCTCGTCTAGTTCTTATTTTTACTACTGCCCAGTTATTGCTTACTTATTTCCACTGAGTCCAAGTACACACTGCCCCGTCCAGGGATTGAACTCGCAATTACTGTGTCACCAAATTCACAAACCAATGCTTTAATCCACTAGACCATTATCACTAAATTGTAAGTTCAATCTCTGGAGCGGGGTGTGTAGACTTGGGAACAGGGTGAACAATAGCTGAGCAGTGTTAAATAAGAACAATATATCTCGACCCGAGACATAATCAGCAGAAACAAGAACAAAATGATGTGATTCAAAATTCCCTGAAGGTGACCTAGATCGACAAGCACCTGACAAAGGCACAATGGCTGAAATGTTGTGATGATAATAAGATGAGGAAAATAGTCTTCATGTAAGTAATGTGAATAAGGATGGAAGTAAAAACTTAGTGGCAGATAATCAATATTTGGTTATTAATGTTTTAATGTTGATGCAAATGAATATTAAAATTTACAGTTTTATTTGTTGTCCATCAAATATTATGTAATCATACCGAAGAACAGACAGTAGATATATATTACTAAGTGTAGTAAAAAAAAAAAATATACAACTTCTGTAGTAGCAGTTAAGTCTTTAATTTATTTGCATATAAGACAGAAGGTAGGTCAAATGAAATTGAAAACATATTCATTAAATAAGAGTCGGACCTACCTTATCTCAAAGTTTTTATGGTCACATCATGTTGAAACACAGGATCTTGTACAAGAACCAATGTTCAGCAATGTCAAGCCTGGTCAGTACCTAGATGGGTGACTGCTTGAGAATACCATGTACTGTAACCTTGGATGTGCAGGTTGTCTAATGGATAATGGCTCAGAATTGTTAATTGGAGAGCCGAGTTCCAATTCCCATTGGGTTCGTTATATTCACACAAATTCCCTTGGGAAAGGGGTATGAATCCACCTCTTCTCCTCCTCCTAGCTATGGGTTAGCAAAACTTGTTTGTATCACTAAAATATTATCTCTAAAAAAAAATTCTTACTGTCTTTTGTGATGTCAACGAACACTTGTTGACACTTTTGTGATGTCAATGAATACTCGGTCATTTTCATAATGCTCATTGTAGTAGAGACTTTGTAATCGCAAATACAACTATAGTAACACTATTGAACACTACTTCGAATAACACTCACGCTAATAGTGCTTGCTTCATAATACTCGCTCAAAAAGTAACCACTGAACAGTGATCCGTGTAATGATCAGAATAGGGAAATAGTTTAGTGAATAATATAGAAATAGACAATAGTATAGAAAGAGTGATCTATATAGTAATAGAAGATAGTATAGAAATGGTGATCAATTAGACACCATACTAATTCCCATGTATACATTATTTTGTGATCACATGGTCTACTTATTAGAAATAGAAACACCTGTGTTTGCTCACTTGTGATCAGTGTTCAAATTGCAGTGTCAGCAAGCGACACTTTATTCCTATATCCTAAAAATATTATTCTAGCTTTAAAAAACCCAGAAAAGAGTTGGTAAGCCATAGGAAACAAATGAATCAATCAATTTCCATATCTAAGTCGTCTTACCACTTCAGGCAATGGAGTTTTCATGTCCCCCATCCCCAAAGTGCACTGTACACAATACATAGAAATGAAAGTATGAACTTGCCTTTCTCTCTGAACACTGTAGAACATCATTTGATCATTTAGTTTACCTTCTTACTGCAGCTCTGTGCAATTGTATTGTTACATGTCTGACTCAAGGCATGTGTTAAAGTAAACAGTTCCCAACAATCAGTGTTGTCACTTCAGAAACCACATTTATCCTGATCAGGGCTGTGTGTGTCGTTTACAAGTTCTGCCACTGAGTGTTTACAATGTGTTGATCCTGACAAGAACCTGAACTACATGACCTTCCAGAAATTACTGCCCAAATACACCAATGTCTACCTTTTTTCACTAGTTTAAACAGAACCTGTTCTATTTTTTTAGTTAAAGCATAAATTAAATGTGTCTACCTTTTTATAGCTCCAGTTCAAAATAGACATGCTCCAGTCCAAGCCAGACCAACTGTTTTGATTCTATTACAATTCAAACCTATGTCGATTTTCCTATTCATTCTTTGACTTTTATAAGACTTACATCTGACATTATATATATATATATATATATATATATATACACACACATATATATATATATATATATTGTTGAAAAAGACAAGGTGCTGTGGTTGAGTTTTTTATATAATTTCTCATTTGTTCATACAATTTTCCTCTTTTCTGGACATAAATTATTTAAAAGTTCTCTAAATGTTTTTCAAGCAGATATGAGCGTTCGAGAGAAATCATGGGAAATTTGTAGTTTAAAAACAGTAATTTTACTTTGCTAACCAGGTACTTCCTCTGTAGCTAAATGGTATAACACATCAGGTTATATGACAATTCCGTGTAGGATACAGGTTCAATTCCTGCCAGAGCACACACATTTTCTATGAGATTTCTTGTACATTCAGGCCGGTAAATGTTGTTAATATTGTTTATTATAAACAGAGCTTACTTAAATATTTGTATCTATAAAAATAATGTATAACAGAAAATATATTAAAATAATTGTTGGACTTAGTCCATTTGATCTTATATATATATATATATATATATATATATATATATATAATATGCACTCACACACACGTTTTATTAAAGTATGCATGTTTTTTATTGAAAATATCTGTACAAATTTCTACCATATGTTTTTAGTGCTGTATGTATGTTGCCCAAATTGAGCTATAAAGGGGATATTCAAAAAAAAAATTTATAACAAAAATGAAAAATAGGATCATTTTCTAAAGCTTAAGAATTCATGTAGTATTAAAAAAAAACAGTACTTCTTATATTCACCTGAGTTTGTGAAAAACTCTTTCAATATGGCAGGAAGAAAAGATTTATTAAAAATACCTAAAAAAATGACATGCAGTGACTTTAGTAAGTCCTTTTGTCCATGTAATAGGAAAAGTAACTAAAGAGCTAAAATGTTTCTTGATCACCACAGAAATCTTTTGTGCCATTTTTTTCAGATGGCCAAACAAATGGAAACCTTCAAGGTGAATCTGGAAGAATTTGCGACCAAACACAAAGACCAGATCAAAAAAGATCCAGAGTTCCGTGTCCAATTCCAGGAAATGTGTGCCTCAATAGGCGTAGATCCACTTGCATGTAAGCATATTCCAGAATAGATACAGAAATCTGTCAGTGAAATTTTAACTTTGTCTTTTTTTCTTTTTTAAGAGATTTTGTATTAAGATTGTATTTCATACAGGTACCTTAAAAACCCAGTGTTTCTGTTTGGATTCTTGTTCCTGCCAGAAAATAGACAGTTTTGTAACTTATACGAAAATGAGTCATAAAATTTTACCAAATTGTCGTGCTGTGTATCCATGGCAAAAGAGAGTCTTTTTTGGTGCTCTTGTAATGTGCAGTCTGCCGCTAGTTTAGTATTTGAGATCAGTCATATTGTTGTATGTATCGACCTAAGCATTTGAGTCTCGAGTCTTCCAATGTGTCATTGGTCCAGAGTAAAGAACTCAAACGAGATTGAAGTAGAATAAAGTCATATAAATGATAAGAAGCTTGCCAAAGATTTTTACCAAATTATTATTTCTAGAGAATTTGGGAATAGTTGAAATTAATTGTGAAATCCAGCAAAAGTTACCCATAAAATAAAAATAATTATTTGTACAGAAAGTAAGGACTTATATACATCAAATTGTCTTTAAATTAAGTGGCGGCAGAAGAATTATTGTTGAACTTTTAAAAGATAAGCTTAAATATTAATGCAATACATAAATGCAGCAATCAATTTTGAGTTCTTCTGTAGTTTATTGTTGCCTATTGCCCCTGCTCCTCCCTACCTATTTTGATGAAGGCCTAATCAAGAGCCTTCCGCAGAAGCTAACTTAAATGCCACCCGATTGGGTGGCTTTTAAGCTAGTCAAAATATTTATAGAAAAGGCACAAGGAAGTTATGTCACAGCTGCGTGAAAGTGACAGATGTGGACAGGCCAGGTCAGGACCAATAACAATGCAGTTCCTGTATTTTATCAAGAATCATATATATATATATATATATATATATATATATATATATATATATATATATAGCAGAAACACCAGACCACATATGGCAGCAAATATCAATGCAGGGACGAACTTATAAATGTATTAGATAAATAGTGAGAAAATTGTCTAACCCAACACAGTGAACCAACTTTCCTAGCAGCAGACCTAGCAATTGATTCAATATAATCTTTCCAGTTCATGTCAGCTGAAAATGCTAGCCTAAGAAGGTGCAGGGAGTCACTCTCCTGGAGGTTAGCAACAGCTGTGCTGGAAGTTAAAGAGCCTAACCAAAATGTTGAATTTCAACCATTTTTTTTTTTTTTTTTTTTTTTTTAGGTGTCCATGAAAAGGATCTTAGGCATTTCAGTAAATTCAGACGCTTTTTACGGATTCAAAAAAATTTTTAATATCTCTTGATAAATAAGTGTAAATATTTAATGAATTTTTCCTTTGTACTAAATAGTATATATCATCCAATTTGGTGCTTGTTTTTGTAAATAGCAGAGACTTTTTTAACAAATTCAAATCTTTTATGCCATGTTTGGGTCACTTGACAAAAATAAATTTCTCAAATTTGTTTTAAAAAAATAAAAATTTCTTAAAGAAAATTTTTTTTTTTTTTTTCCAAAACAATTCTTGTATTTTCATCTCCCATCTTTTATTTTTACTGATTTTCTCTTTCAGCCAGCAAAGGTTTCTGGTCTGAAATGCTGGGTGTTGGTGATTTCTACTATGAGCTAGCAGTTAAGATTGTAGAGGTGTGCATGGCCACCAGCCATCGGAATGGAGGTATGTATGTTTGTGTGTTTCTGTCTCTCTCTCTCTCTCTGTATGTACTGAGGGCTCCCACATGCATGCACTCACACAAATATATACACATACACACATCACACACTCCAAAAAACTAAAAGATAACATACACATAACACACACATCCCCTTCTCAGCAACCAATAAAGCTGTCAGAAGATAAATCTGAGACTCATGAATCTCCCAACCTCTCCTTAAAAAAACTTGAAAAAGGCTTTTGACCAATACAAGGCCTGAGCAAAAATTAACAATAAAAAAACAAATGAAAACTACAGGCAAAGTTCACTTTCTTCAGAGACGATCATTCACCCTTGTAGTTCACTGCTACTACCAAGTGTACAACAATCACGTTGTCAAGATAAACACTCAGTTGTGGAACAAGCTGAGAAAAGACCTCCCCACCCCCACCTTGAGAAAGAGAGCTATTTATGGTGCCATGAAGAATCTCATTGTGCTCAAATGGGATAGTCCATTGCTTGGGCCGTGATTGACTGCTGGTACATGAGTGGAGGTATTTCTGTATAAATACCAGCTTGATTCCAGTCAGTTTGCGGGGTTTGTATTGAGTTACAACCTGCTTTATTTTTGTCTGCCAGCTGGATGCTAGCTGGGACCCTTATGCTGGTAAGTGTTGTTATTCTATTGTTATTCTACTCCAAGCAGGAATTTTTCTCCTGATGATGGCTATGCTGGCCAAAATAAGTCAAGGAACCTAATTCTAAAAAATGAAACAAAAATATTAATATACAACCCAGTGTGTCTGAAATTTTAATTTTTAACAGTTTTTTTTTAATGTTCAAGACATGCACATATATAACAAGTTTCATTAAAAAGAACCAACATGGTATGTCTGTTTATTTTTTATTATAATTTTACAATTTTTGGATAAGGTACTGAGTATTGTGTTCAAAGTTGTGGATAAATTGTCTGAAGTTCATATTTTGTTATTTTTATTCAAGTGCTTTTGACTATCATAGTCATCATCAAGAACTGAGGTGGTGTCTGTATGGTAGTTAGTATTTCTTTATCTACTTACTAGTATTCCTCTGTCACTTGTCAAAACTCAGGGTACTATGTGCACACATCAACCAGTACATCATAAACGACCAAATTACAACTATTAACATAAGAAAAATACTAGTAGATAATACCAAAATACTTTACAACACCCAATGCAAAGAAAGACTCAAACCCCACCCAGAAGCC
Source organism: Acanthosepion pharaonis (assembly GCA_903632075.3). Taxonomy (NCBI): domain Eukaryota; kingdom Metazoa; phylum Mollusca; class Cephalopoda; order Sepiida; family Sepiidae; genus Acanthosepion; species Acanthosepion pharaonis. Next base: position 160,146 of record CAHIKZ030000203.1, on the reverse strand, counting down.
ATTGTTATACAAAATAAACAGCCCACATTAAATGAAATATCATTCACTACAAGAGAAGATATCTTAAAGTGCATATGATATAATTAATGTGTGCACATATTTTAGCAGTTTTATAATAAAAATAATAATAAAAATTTAAAGTAATAAATAAATCACATTCTTTGCATCCGGCCTCATTCCCAATAACCATTACACATGACATCATGCTAGGCTATTTAAAAACATCCAGCTTCCCAAAGAATACCAGGATTGGAGACAAGGAATACTAACTACCACACAGACATCACATTTGTTCTTGATAATGACTGTGAAAGTCGAAAGTAGTTGAACAAAATATGAACTTTGTACAGTATATCCATAACTTTGAGGACAATGCTCAATACCTTATCTGAAAATTGATAAAATACAATAAAAAAATTAAACAGACGGACCATGTCAATTCTTCAATCAAAGTTGTTTCTCTCTCTCTCTTATATATATATATATATATATATATATATAGTTGGATGATGTGAGTTTGTAGCCCTGGGTTTCATCGCTTTTGAGATCGTCAGACAAACTGACGATCGCAAAAAGCATGAAACCCAGGGTCACAAACTCACATCAATCCAACCAAATATATTAGCTCTATCTCTGATATTGAGCACTTTCTAATAAGTACCGTGCATATAATATATAAATGATAATATATATAATATATTACACGTATATATATATATATATATATATATATATATATATATATATATTTATATGCACACACTTTTCACATATATATGATTATTATATTTTTTCAGCACATTTGAAATTTTGATTAAAAATTTTTTCATGTCAACAGTGGGCCAAAGATTAGTATGTGAAATTTAGTGCCTTTTTCCAGTAAAAAACACAGATTTGGAAATTCTTGCAAAAATCAAATAATTGTTGGATTTTAATGAAACTTTCAGAACTTATTCACAAATGAATAAAATTATTTTTCTTTTAGAAAATCTTTGTAAAAATTTTTTTTTTTTTTTTTTTTTTTTTTCATTTGTTACCACCCACTTACTTAATTTTATGAAATTCCAAGGAATTTAATTTTCACCCTCTGCATATTTACACTAGTTAAAAGCAAAACTTGGAGAATTGAAATCATCAATTTGTTTTTTGTCAAACAGCAACATCATGTACTGAAAATCTGGTCCAAATCTAAAAATAAAAAAGGCAATAAAATTATAACATTATTTAATTAGGAAAACTTTTAATTGCTTTTATAAATAAGATATATTAAAGACACTATTGTCTTGAAAAATTTCATTCTCTTTAAATTTAAATTAGAAAAATTTAGTAAGTTCTAAATCTTTTAAAATTATGTATTAATTTCAGCCTTTTAGATTATATTGATTATAGTGAAACTATATTTTCTAATAAATGAAATGGTAAAACTTAATACCTATCATGAAACACCATGATTTTAAAAAGAATTTTTTTTTTTTTTTAAATAAACATGCCCATTATGGGTGACCATGCTTGACATTATCAGATAATAAGAGCGATGACTATAGTAAATTTAAAGTCAACATTCCTGAAATTAGATTACAGATAATTTTTAACAATTTCTATTTAATGAATATCTGAGGAGGGAAGAAATTAATTCATGCCTTTCCCAAGGGCATTAGTGCAAAATAAACATAACAGGCGAGATCAGAATTTGAACCCTGCATTAAAATTTTACTTACCATATGGTTAACTATTACACTATCTTTGCATTAGACAATCCTATATGAGATTTCCTTACATCAATGATTTTTAACCAAAAGACAGGAAGATGTGGAGAACCATGATCACTCCTGTCCTGAAGGAACACAACACATAAAATAATAACTTTTTATTCAATTAAACATATTCATGCTTATGGTGAAGTCATACTGAAACCACCAGTTCATTTCTGATCACTGAGGTTAAGCAGCCTTGAACTGAACATGTTAACTCAATGGGTAACCACTTACGAAAACCAGGTTCTCCTAAACAGCCATCTTCTATTGTAAAAAAAAAAAAAAAATTTTAAATTCCTTTTTTTTTTTTTTTTTCTTTTAAACAATTAAGATTTCTTTTCATTATTCTTATTTTTGTTGCATATCGAAGGTCGTTGATCTCCTGAGAAACTATATCATTCATCTCATTTTTATTTAGGCTTGATCCGTCTTGATGAACTAAAATCCCGGTTGGAAGTTTCTCGGCACAAGAACACTCAGGAGATTAGCATGTATGTATGTCTTCTCTTGTAATTCAGGAATGGTCAGGTTTGTGCTAACCCATTCATTATCAGAGATTTTGCTATTCTGACTGACTGGCTCATCTGCGTTGTTATGTTTCAGCTAGTATACCATCCAGAATTCTTCTGGCATCTACCACTGTACTCTATAACTGAGCCTTTTATTCTATCCTGGGGTTTTTTTGAAATTGTTCTCTCCTCACTTTCCATTGTTTAATGGGTCTTTCTTATCAGTCTTATTCACCTCCATGAGGTTTGTCTGCTTCTACTGAACCAGAGTATGTGACATTTTAACACTACAAGACCCGGGGATTGAACACAAAACTTCTAGGGAACCAGCTACATTTTAACTGATGCTTTAATCTACTTGACTGTAGCTATCCCTGTGGATTGAATATGGTTCCAAATTCTGTGAACGTTACTGAATATGAAGGCAGACACCTGAAGAAAGCCAGAGGATACAAGGGCTGAAACGTTGTGAGGATAACAACCAAGATGAGCACACTAATCAAAATAGCAAATCATATAATAATAATGATTAAGATAATTGTGCTTGCCCCTCCCTTCACTTAGTTTTTAGTTTGCACAACCATTACGCCCTGCCAGACCTCATAAATAATGGACTATTCTTTGATTATGTGAAAAGACATAACAAAGACGCTACTTGGTTTCAGTGAGAAAATGAAAGAAGTCAAGATAGAAGTGTTTAACGTCTGTTTCAGTGAAATGGAAAAGTTGTCAATTTCAAATCTTTTCAGTTGTACCCCCTTACTTCTTAAAATGACAACCAGCATTCATATTTATGGTTGTTATTGCAATATTTTGTTAAAGTTGTTAAGCTTAAGCATTTAATGATGTGATAGGTAAATTTCTACAGATATTTTATTGTCGTAGAACTCGTCTTGAGCTTACTCAATCATTAACTTAAGAAAAAAATTTAAATGCAATGTCAATTGTCATCTTTTGTCTCCTTGAATCCTGTTCTTTTATTGTCCTCTCTGTTTCATTCATCCTTAGTAAACTCTTGCATCCTAGAGGCTTTATTGCTTTGCTTGGGGTGAAATGAGAACTTATGACAACGGTGATAAATGTACCGTTTTTCAAATGCAGAGTATCAAACGACAGAAACCAAGTAAGGTAATCACTTATTTACCATGAATAAAATAACTTCATCTACTGAATTATTTTTAAATTATTCTTAAGGGAAATGTTCATATGACGGGAATTTGGCTATAAAGAAAGAAACAGATAAGTGAAGATAGAAGTGTTTCATGGCTGTTTCAATGAAATGGAAAAAAAGTTGTCAATTTCAAATCTTTTCATTTGTACCCACTTCTTAAAATAACAACCAGCATTCATATTTATGATTTTTATTGCAATATTTTGTTGTTAATCTCAAATATTTAACGATGCAATAGGGGAATTTCTACAGATATTTTATTGTCGTAGAACTTGCCACAGGCTTATTCAATCATTAACTAAAGAATTAAGATTAGGAAAACCATGAAATTTTTACGTGTTTTTCTAGTTATCAATTTTTTTATTAATGTTTCTATATAATTTAAGATGCTGTTATCACACTTTCTTTTCTTTTTTTTGGTTCTTTCTTCTTGCAGAGATGACTTACTGCGAGCAATCCGAAAACTAAAGACTTTGGGTAATGGTTTCACAATTCATCCCATTGGTAAAACATTTCTCATCCAGTCAGTCCCTGGTGAATTGACAATGGATCACACCACAGTCCTCCAGCAGGCGCAGGTAACTGGTTCCTTCATTGATTTGGTTCCTGTTAAATATCTACTTTTTTTGCAGCAAGCCAGCTCACTTAACATGATTGGCACCATTAACATCCCCCTTTTTGAAATTTGCACCTTGACTTCATTTTGTCATCCACACACTGTTATAGCTAATACCTATGTTTTAACAATGCTGTTTAGCTGTAAATTGACTCACAATGTGCTTTTCTTTGATTACTGCTCACTGCAACTCATTCTGACACTTAGCTATGAAAGAGACTGCTGAAAAGGTCTTGGCCCAACCAAGAAGCCCTTAGAAAAAGAAAAAAAATATAATTGTTTATTTTCTCAGATTTTAGAGAGTTTGTTGTGCTGGGAACTGTTCGTTGTCTCTTTGTATAGCTCAAAGCTTCACTGATCATCCTCCTATCCACCATACCATGTCAGAAAGAACAATGTAACCTCTAATTTCAAAGATTCCTATTTGATAGAAAATGTTTAACAAAAATTTACTGTTTTTAATTTCTGTGTTAATTTCTGGGATAAGTTATTATTTACGTGTGGACTATTGTTATCATCTTTGTTATCACAGTTTCGACAGCTGTCACCTCCGCACATCTGTCTATCCAAGTATCCTTCATGAAATTATTCTGTATAAATATGAAATTTAAACTTTTTCATTGCAACTAAACCTGACTTCAATAGGATCAAACAGTGGGAAATCAAATTGGAATGGCAAATTCACACACAAATTTTTAATCTATTTATTGACTAATAGTTGTAAAGGAAAACAGCCTGAAATAGTTATTTGTCACAAGAAATGGTTGGCCTCTGACTGTGGCCTTGCAAAACTGGTTGCCCTCTGATTGCATTCTGAAGCTGATAGCCCACTAATTGCAGCTTCATGAAGGTGGTTGCTAACTGACTGCTGCCTCGCAAAACTCCTTGCCTTCTGATTGTGGCATCCTGAAACTGATGGCCCACTAATTGCAGCTTCACAAAATCAGTTGTGCCCTCTTGGAACTGGTTGCCCAATGAATGTTGCCCCTTGGAACTGGTTGCCCAATGAATGTTGCCCCTTGGAACTGGTTGCCCAATGAATGTTGCCCCTTGGAACTGGTTGCCCAATGAATGTTGCCCCTTGGAACTGGTTGCCCAATGAGTGTGGCCCCTTGGAACTGGTTGCCCAATGAGTGTGGCCCCTTGGAACTGGTTGCCCAATGAGTGTGGCCCCTTGGAACTGGTTGCCCAATGAGTGTGGCCCCTTGGAACTGGTTGCCCAATGAGTGTTGCCCCTTGGAACTGGTTGCCCAATGAATGTTGCCCCTTGGAACTGGTTGTCCTATGAATGTGGCCTCTTGGAACTGGTTGCCTTATGAATGTGGCCTCTTGGAACTGGTTGCCCAATGAATGTTGCCCCTTGGAACTGGTTGCCCTATAAATGTGGCCTCTTGGAACTGGTTGCCCAATGAATGTTGCCCCTTGGAGCTAGTTGTCCTATGAATGTGGCATCTTGGAACTGGTTGCTCTATGAATGTGGCCTCTTTGAACTGGCTGGCCACTGAATGCGGCCTCATAAAAATGATTGCTCTCCGGAGCTGCAAAAGTTTTGGATTCTTTAACATTTCTACTCTCTTCATAAAACCAACTAAATAAAGATAGAATGTGTTTTAATTATTTACAAGGTTTAGTCTGGTACAAGGCTATGAAAATGAAATCCGTTTTATAGCAAGTCCTTTTATCAACATTCTATTACAGAACATAACAAACTTGCTTGTTGTCAGTTTCCTCATAAGGAAACTTTGATTCACTGCCTAATTATTAAACCAGATGATATCAGCCATGCTTCTATTATTTAGGAGACAAATTATGATCTTTTGTAATAAATTTTAAAAATATTGATCATATGTTGATTTGGTGTCACTTTTATCAAAATATGGTTAATCATTCTTTTTCTCCTTGTTTACCATTTTAGAAATCTTACTATGTGACTGTATCAGGACTTGTGGATACGCTCAAATGGGAGAAGGAAAGAGCTATCAAGGCATTGGTAAGTTGGCAAATACTTCACTAGCAGCTCTCTGGTAATTAGTGCACATATTTTTTTTTTTTTTTAAATGGGGTACATTTAAAATGATTGATTTTGTCGCATTTAAAATTTCAAATAACTATTTTGCTTCATTTTCTTTCTTTTTTTTTTTTTTTTTTTTTAATACTAGTTTTATTCTCTGTTATTGTTGCTGCTTTTTTAATCCCAATTTTTTGTATTGATACACTTCATTTTTGACTGAAATTCTGGAATGAATTGTTATCATTATTTATGCTATTTACATCCAGCCTCATCTTTGTTATTATCACAAAGTTTTGGCCATTGTGTCTGCGATATGCACCTGATGAAGGACTGAGGGCAAAATGGTTGAAACATCATAACAACAACAAAGAATTTACTGACAATAACTGAGCAATACTAAAATAAGAAACTTGACAAGCTATTCCTAGACATGGGCAATGGAACAAGAATAGTCTACCACCGTAGATTAAATAAAGGTATCTGTCTATATCTCTGAGATGTGGTATTATGTACACTATTTTATTATTCGGACTATTGTCCTCATCTTTGTCGCCATATTTATTACAACGTTTCGACCGTTGTACACTCTGGCTTTCTTCAGGTGGTCCTCAAGGACACATGACACAGTGGATAAAGGCGTTAGTTAGATCCAGTGACAGGACCCAAAGAATGTGAGTTCAATACCCAGTTAAGGCAGTAGAGAACTTGGAGAGGGGAGCTAACAGGAGATAACTGATAATTGACATCTATTAAACATGGCAGGTGGAACTAGAACAGTCTACCCCAGTGAGCGAAATATAGGGTTATGTTCGACATTCCAACCACCTGAAGAAGGCCAGAGCGTACAACAGCTGAAACGTTGTAATAAATATGGCGACAAAGATAAAGGCAATAGTCCAAATAATGTAAATAGTGTATTAAATAAAGGGATTACTTCAAAATTCCCTGTAGATTACCCAGATTTATATACACTCTGATGAAGGCCAGACGGTACAACCAGTTGAAACATGATGACAAGAAGAAATATAAGGGCAATAGTCTGCTTGGAAAGAGTGTAAATAAAGCTTTTCATTGTTACAATTTTCTTAGTTTTTCTACTTTTTCTGATTGCAAGACCTAATCAATACTCTTTGATTATAGTGTAACACGATTTTTGTCCTTGGGTAGCAAAAAATGGCAAATATTTCCTTGAAACTTTGTTTTTGTGACCAGGATAATGACGTTTCTGAAATGTACCAATTCTCATTGGGAAAACTGGCAAATATGAACATTTCTGTCCTCCCAAACTAGGAAGAAAATGACATATGATTCAAAAGTAGCATTTATTTATTCTAGGACCATGCAAGAGAAACCACAAAAAATTAGAAGTGCGTATTATTTTAGAGAATTTCATTTATACTGTAAATTACTTTTATGAATCGTTCCCACCTCTGATCAATATAGTCTCCCATCATGTTTTCATTATACAATCCTTGGTTGCCAGAATGTTTGAGAAATTCTTGAAACTTTTAAAGACTCCTTGAAACTTCTAGAAAATTCTACTTCAGTAACTCAGTCTGGAATTTAATGAAAAATAGGTTAACTTCAAAACTTTAATTGTCCAGGTCGCAAAAGCAGAGATTGAAGGGAATAATAGTCATTTCCTTTGCTTCCTAGGCAGAAGCAATTAGGAAATAACACTTCATGATCAAAGACAAAAAATGTCAAAAAATTTTTACACAGTGTTACTATTATTATAATACATTGTTTTAATGATGGAAATGGAGTGACACAATCCTCCCTTGCCAGTTTTTATAGACATCAAAATCATTTAAATGGACTAGCAGGGAAGACATTCTCCAAGCACCCGATTGCCCCCCCCCCCCAGCTCCCCCAAAGACACTGCATTGCAAATCTTTAAATACTAATAGCTCATGTTCAGGTAAACTCTGCTTTTTAGTTCCACCAATCCAGACCTTTACAAGTAGAGCACGCTATGTTGCTTCCACAGAGTTGAATCACTCTCATTTCCTCCATATTCCAATTGTAAGGAGGAAGTTCCATCGAAATTGCTTTTTATCCTAGGAACTGCATCTTTAAGGAATAGACTCAATTCAGAACCCCCAACATTTTGAAAAGATTTGATTTTTTTGTGTGTGTGTGTGTAAATGTGCTGATTTTTGTGAAAAGGAATGTTCATACATGCCATTATCAAGTATAGTAAATTTATAGCTAAAATTCAATAAAATTGCTGAAAAATATTTTCATAATTTTTTTAAGTTTACTGGGTAAAAAAGTGTTTAAAAGTGTTCATGTTATATACACATAATGGTTAGTTATGTCCCTGTAGAAATTATTCCCAAACATAATTCTATCAAGATAGTTGTCAGCACCTTATAAAAACACCCATCTCTATGTTAAAAATTCTTTTCTGCTATGTTTTAAAGTACAAGTAATGTTTGTTTTAAATCAGGTAATTTTCCTCTAATAAAATTTAAGAAATGTATATTTTATTTTTGAAAGAGTTTTTAATAAAGAGAATAATGTTGTGTTGACAGATTTGCTAATATAGCTCATTTTTAGCAACTTTATTGATTTCAAACAAATAATCCTTCCAGTCAATTTAAATTCGATTTGAAATACAGCTTATGCTTATTGGAAATATTAAATTTAATCTATTAGCTTGAAAATAAAACTGAACTAAAATCCTCAAGAAAGATGCATTTTTAAACCTTACATATCGCTTTTTTTTGGAGGTACCTAAAAAATATGATTTTAGAAAGAGTGACCGAGTTTACTTTTCAAATGATGATATTTTTCTTTAAAATTGTACACAAAATTAAATTAAGAGCAGTAATTAATTTTATGATATTAATTTTGTCTTATAAAATTTAGTAGGAAAAAAAAAAAAAAAGATAGATTAATCGTTTTTATGTAGGAGTTCCTTCTGAAATAGAATTGTTTACAATGGTGTTCCAGGGGTGAAAAAGTTGGGAAACACTGTGTTAGAGGCACACACCAGATCAACTCAAAGGAGTTACCTCCCTTGAAGATTTTTTTTTTTTTTTTTTGTCACTAACTTCTAAAGGTTTTCATCACATAAAAGGGATTGAACAGCTTTAATAACATTTCATAAACGTAACCATCAGAAGTTGTTATCATTTCAAAGAATTGTGAAGATTCGTTTTATAATATTGGGTGTACATTTTAGAAAATCTAACCCCAAAAATATTTTGAAAATCTCACCCCTGAAAACTTTTGTCTCACATTCAAAGATCTGGAATTTCAAATTTAATTTTACTTGGTTCATTATATACCTAACTTCTATGGTCAACTTGTAAAATCTGCACGTGTTCAATGTAATTGTTCTTTGCCAGTTAATAATGGAAAAGGAAATAAAGCAGCCTTTGATGAATCATGAAATGTAATCCCTGAAACAAAACTGTAACTCTCCATTTTACTCTTTCAAAAATTTAATAACTGCTTTGAAATTTCAAATTCCACACCTATGTTTGGCTGGTTTCAAATAACTTCCAAGGATTCTTTTGTGGGTTAACAGAATTAAATTCGGACATTATACAATCCCTGTAGACCTTCAAAAAACTTGTGAAGACATTAAATTTCGACATTCTATAATTCCTGTAGACCTCCCACCAACCTCTGATGACATAGCTTTGTGGTGTGCAGATTTCTCCCCTCTCATACTTCCTAGCTTCCCCCAAAATATACTTGTTGAACTTTAGTTAAGTTACAAGATATCTCTTATGTATTACGATCAAGGTAGATTACTTCCCCTAGATTACTCTGTGTTGGAGGTAAAACAATTAATAAACTCGGTTCAAAATTTAAATGAAAAAAAATAAATAAAACACTTTCTCTTTTATTTTTTTTTATTTTTTTTTTTTTTTATCCTTTTTTATCCTTTTTTACCTTATTCATTACAAAAAGCAAGTGAGATGTCCACGGTTGTTGACAACTGATCAATTGCTTCAAGAAAATGTCTTTTGAAACACTGCCAAAGAATTTTGAAAATAATAGTACACTTCTACAAACAATTCCTTCCTCAGTTGGGAAAAGATTCCAAAAGCCTAATACTATCCACTTAATCATAATTCAATAAAACCAACATAAATTCTTCTTTGGTTTTTAGGTTTGTTTTTTTTTGTTTATTTTTGGCAGCGGGTGGGCAGCACTCTGAGTAAACACTACAATAGATATTTAAGATTTTTTGCAACACTGGGAAAACAGAATTCAGTATTAATTTTCTTGCTTCTTTGAAGTGTTCCATTGTTGAACAATATCAACCAATCAGTTTTGTTGTCTCATCTCATGCAACTTGTCTGTCCATATCTCAGCTTATTCTTTCAAGTACAGAAAACACACAACAGAAGTTGCTTTTATAGAAATTCAATAAAATATCTACAAAATGAGTTCTTGTAGGTTTCATCTGTATAAATTGGATAAAAACACAACCATCAAAAAAAATAAACCCAAAAGTAGATCTCTTAATCGAAATAGAAAAAACTGAAAAGAAACAAGGGTTTTGTACATTCCCAGCCAAGGTAAAAACTTTAAGGCCTTACTAACAATAAAAAAAAAAAAATTATATTTCTAAAGTCAAAGCAGAGTAAATATAATTGTCAGTGTTTCAATTTCTAACCATTATCCATGTCTCGGAATCATGTTGACAACATGCAATAAGCTAAGATAATATTCTGTGTGTTAATAACAATTAGATGACATATGTGATTTTCTCATAGCATTAAATTATTAAAGAATTTATATTACTTTGTGTTTACTAATGATACTTTATTGTCTGTTTTGTGACAGGAGTATATGTTGAAAGAAGGGCTGGCCTGGGTGGATGATCAAGCTGAAGGAGAGAGGCAGTACTGGTTCCCTACTCTCTTCCCAGATGCGCAGACACCTTAAGAGAATGACAGCAACAGAAGAGGGGCGGGGTAGCAGCTGTTTTTTCTCTAACATTCTTCATCTTTTTTTTTTTTTTTCTTTCTTTCTTTCCTTTTCTTCCTCTCCCATCCCCCAAATTTGGTCAATATTTTAATGTGACCATGTTGTAAGGAGGTTGAAAAAACAAATATCAATCAACAAGACTCTTCACTTCATGGTTAAATCAGAAAATTGATCCATTACCTTTTTTTTTTCTTTTTTTTTTTTTTTAAATATATTGATTTAATTATTCTCCTGCCCCCAACTCTATTTTTTTTTTTTTTTTTATTAATTTATTTTGGTGTTTCCCTTTTCTTTCTTTAAAGAAGAAAAAAAAATGCTTTCCTCCGATCAACTTTGGAAAGTGATTTTCACATGTCAAACACTGTAATTATACAAATAAAGTTTTGTATATAAAAATCTATGATGTTGAGATTAAACTGACAGCTTTGCAGAAATTTTCCAGAAAAAAAATTAAAAAAAAAAAAACAACTTAATTCATTCATGAAGGCAGATATGACACAATGAACAAGGGGCTCCACAAAGGGTTTGCGTGTCTGTGTGAATAGTGCAGAAAATAGCCCTTTCTCTCCGGCTTTTGCTACATGTCTCCATACAGTGAGGAGGATCTGCTTGGGTGATGGAACCATCTGGGGCAATCATCAGTCTTTTAATTTATACTCTATTCTGTCTGAAAACATGACAAGACTGACAGAATCTGAAGGATTTGGAGAAGCCAATAAAAAGTTGTCTAAAATAAAACTATGCTGCACATAAAGTTCCCAATTAAGTTATATTAATGTCAAGAAAGAAAATTTATAAGTAACTTTCAATTTAATTCCTGTAGACTTATAAATATGTAAGATTGATTTTTCTTGCCAGAATCTATTTTACATATTTATAAGTCTACCATTCGTTCTTGCTTTGAATATTGCTTCCACATCTGGTCTGGTGCTTCTGCTCTCTATATATATTTAGAGATTCTTGATAAAATTCAAAGTAGAATCTGAAATGTTATTGATCCTGACCTGACTGCCATAACATAGCTTTCCTTTACCTTTTCTATAAATACTTTCATGGTAATTGCTCTGATGAATTTTCCTCTATGTTACCTAGAATTTAAGCGCAGTACTAGATTGGCAGCAAGGTCAGGAGGGGCAGGATAAGGAGACTGCATGCCATCTGCTTGACTAAGAATTCATCACATGCTGGCTATCCTTGTAAAGGAATCTTGGTGCAAGAGACACATTTGATTCTTCTCTCCGTGCTGTTTTGATCTTGTATGCAAAGCTTAAACAAAGACAATCTGTCTGTCAGAATGCTATGCTCAGTACTGAACTGTAGTTTGCCATTCTGTCCCAGCCTCTGCATTCTGTAACACATTGATCAGGATTTTGAGCCCTGCATTCTTGAACAATTTTAACTCTTCTGCCTGAGCTCCTGGGTTAAAATTCACAAATTGTTATGCAATGTTTCACAATAGATATAAAAATAGTTACAAAAAATATAAGCATTATACTTAGCAGGAAGAGAGTATGATTGCATGCTTTCACTTTATCAGCAGAATTCTTTCTTTTTAGCCCCAGCCTACCCAAAATAAGAAAACCAATAGCAAAACCCAATGCAAGTGTTTACCCACTGTTCAACCGGTGCCTGGACATTGTCATTTTTCTCTACCGCCGGTAAAGAGGTGGTCAGGGCTCAAATGGTTAAACACTTGCCTTTCTCTCCTTGCGCAACAAAGAAAAGTTAATTTTGGATAGGATAGCCACTGGCTAATCAAAATGGATTCATGATGAGAATCCAATGCAAAGAAAATTATAGATCACTCAGTTTACAACATCTCAGGCAGAGAATTTCTCAATGTTTAGGAAGATTCAAAGAAACTCTTTGTTCCAAATTGCTGGAAGCAGAACAAAAGTGCATTGCTACAGGGAGCAACTGGCTTATTTACATGACATAAATAGCAAAGACCCTTTTTTTTTCTATGCATGGAAGACAAATTTGATTCATTCTAACACCTGTTCGGTTATATATTCCAATCCAGAACATTCTCACTCCTTTTACTGGAATCCCTCCCTGTTTGACCATGTCTTGCTAAAATTCAAAGTAGAATCTGAAATGTTATTGATCCTGACCTGACTGCCATAACATAGCTTTCTTTTACCTTTTCTATAAATACTTTCATGGTAATTGCTCTGATGAACTTTCCTCTATGTTACCTAGAATTTAAGCGCACTACTAGATTGACGGCAAGGTCAGAAGGGGCAGGATAAGGAGACACTTAACACACTTGGTGAATTGCAGGTTGGTGATGCTATTTAACACACAACTGGGGAGGTTTGAATTCAAAATTGTCCTTCTCTAAGACTGGTTGCCAACCAAGGTTGTAGGGCCCAGTCAATCTTGATATTTAACCATAGCTAGGAGGAACAGTTGAATTTTTTGCAAGGGGAATTTGCATATGACTGTAACAAACTTGAATTTGATCTCTGCTTTCCAGTTCCTCAATCCAAGCTACTATTCTATGAGTAATGCTTACATTAATTCCTGACCATTAACAATCCCATTCTACCTGATTTCCAATGCAGTTCTATAGTAAAATCATTATCAATGTATTTGCATTATACATATAATAACATGATTCTATAAGTAATAGCTGACATGAAGCAGAGAGACTATATTGAATCCTTTGCTAGGTCATCTGCTAATAAAATTGGTTCACTGTGTTGAGCGAGACAATTTTTCTCTCCAGAATCTGACATATCTATAAGCCTACCATTCATCCATGCTTAAGGTAATGCTGCCATATATGACCTGATGCCCCTGCTATTTACCTAACCACAGACAATTCCTTCTTAATTTTCAGTGTGTTCCTACAGTAAAATCATTAGCAATATATTTACAGCACACAAATCATCTTATTCTATGAGTAATGCTTGCATTAATTCCTGGCCATTAACAATCACATTCGACTTGATTTCAAGTGCAATTCTATAGTAAAATCATTATCAATGTATTTGCATTATAGTATATATAATTACATGATTCTATCAGTATTGTAGTTAAAGGGAGATGACTGAGACATGCGGAATAGGCATGACACATGGAACTAGAACAATCTACCCTGGTGGACGAAATGAAGTGTTCAGTTCGAAATTCCAGTCACCTGAGAAAAGCTGGAGCATACAACTGCCGAAACATTGTGAATATGGCAACAAAGATGAGGACAAGTCCAAACAACATAAATAGTGTAAATAATTACATTATCTCATTTCAGAAATATAGACAGTTTGTGTGTAACTGCTTTCAGGTGAAAAACCATTCCTTCATTTTTGACCAAGTGGAAAGCCTATATTGAATCCATTGCTTGTCAGCTGCAAAGAAAGATGCTTTACTGTGTTGTGCAAGACAATTTTTCTCTCCAGAGTCTATCTTACATATCTAATAGTCTACCATTCATCCATGCTTAGAATATTGCTGCTACATGTGGTCTGGCGCCTCTGCTATTTACCTTGAGCTGCTTGATTAAATTGAAAGAAGAATCAGCAATATTATTGGTCCTGATCTGTCCGCTCAGCCTCAGTCACTTTCCCACTGCCGTAAGGTTGCCTCTCTGTGTCTTTTCTATAAATAAGTTCATGGTAAATTTTCAGAGTAACTATTACCCACAGTTTTTCCATAGCGGATCAGTTCGTTTGGTTTGGTGTGATTTGTTTTGTTTTATGGCATATCAACCTCAATAGGTTATTTAATGCCGACAATTTTATTTTTATTGCTGGTAATATTCTTTTCCTTCAAAAATCTCTTTCTGGTAATTTTTTTTTTCAAAAACAGTATAGCTGGTAATATTTTTATTTGTTTTTTTCAAAAATGTGTAGTTGGTAATATTTTTTTTAAAGTATTGCTGGTAAAAAATTTTTACAAAGTATTTCTGGTATTAAAACCTATTTTTACACTTTCACCCATAGCTGGGACCCTAAGAGATGTTACCACCACAGGGCAGGGTGGACCTGGGAACAGCAGCAAATAAGAGGTGGTTCCACTCTCCTTAAAACCTCCTGATCAGAGGCCTTGCTGTCGGGTGTAGTTTATCATCTTACCCAGCACACAGATGTAGTTTATCGTCATACCCAGGACAAGATTAGTTTGTATTAATTTTTGTTTTGATCAGCAAAAGACTTGTTTTCATCCGCTACTATCAAGGTCATGTTTGCAACATTTTGACAGTTGAACTGTGTTATTTATTAATTTTATTTGTTTTAAGTTTCAAATTTTGACTGTGTGAATTTTTTTCTGTTAATTTTATTTTCTCCTCCCTTTTATCGTTTTAACTGAAGTTTTATTTTTCTGTGAGTGTAACTCATAGTTACTTAAAAACTACTTTACATTTTATTTTATTGTTCCTTTTTGTTCTTTGTTTAATCATCTTATTTCGTTTGTTATTTTAGTTGTAAAGTTTTGCTCTTCTTTATTTCAAATTCGAGCGAACGTTTTTTGTTCATTTTTGCAAAGTTCTTATACCGTTTACTGTTTCTTTTTTCTTTCAGCATTCTATTGTATTTTTTGAGCCCTTTTTAAACATAATCGTTTTATTTGTTTACGTCTTTTTTCTGTTTTTTTTTAACACCTAGCTCTCGTTTTTGTTTCTTTTAATTTCGTTTTGACAAAGGTCAAGTTTTTATATATAACGTTCTATATCTTACTTTTGAACCTTTTATAGATGTGCTCGTTTTTATTTAAACTTGTTTATGTCGTTTTCTGTTTTTGCTAAAAGATTTTCCTTGATAGACTTAACACCTAGCTTTTGTTTTTGTTTCTTTTTATTTTGTTTCGAGAAAGGCTGTAGAGGATCTGGGGGAGAAGATGAAAAGAAAACAAACCAGACTGATATATATGTCAACAAATATATGTATTAAACAACGCAATTTAACAATGGACATAGATGTTAACATTTTTTGTGTGTGTGTGTGTGAACATTGGTGTTTGTTCTTTGGTGAAAGTTCATACGTAAGTGTATGTATGTATAATGTTCAGTGTCTTCCTGCAAGTGGGAAATGCTATTTTTTGTGAGAGGTCACATTGTAGAGATGCTCGCTGAAATGAAAAAGAGAACGAGGTAAGAAGTTGCCCTGTATTTATAGTATAGGGAGAGAGACTCCTAGTGAACAATTAGGGAATTAAGGAGGAGGTAACTCCGACAAGTTCGAGCTTTTTTATTTTTGTTTCAACTAAAGATGAACTTGCAATTTTTTTTTTTTTTTTTTTTTTTTGCTTCCACCAATTTTTTTTCCTCTTCCCTCTTTCTGTTTTATTGTTTACATCCTAAGTTAATTTTTTAGTTTAGTATTTAGTTGTTTTTTAATTTATTTTCCTTTTGATCTTTAAGGAATTTTTAATGGATTTTGCCTTCTTTTGTAAGACTTTTTGTTGACTTCTTTTTCATTATTTAAGAAAAGAAAAATTAACTTTTGATAGTTGAAAAAAGAAACAAACACAAAAGTTGGCATATAAAAGTTTTGGTGTGTGTATATCAAAGGCCGGTCTACTAGACAAGAAATCCGGGGGTTTACAAACCAAAACAAAGGTTGACAGTATGGAAGCCAAAATTGGTAAAAAATACCAAAGCAGTAAGGAAATGTATGGTGGCCAATAAGAGTCAAACCAAGATGATGGATATGGTGGCCAATAAGAGACAAAACAAGACCCCTGAAATACTAGCCGACAAATGCCCAAATAATAGCAAAGGTATGGTAGAGCGAAACAGACAAAATAAGGAAAAGTAACAGGAGAAGCTAATAGTAGCCACAAGAAACAAAATAATGACAATGTGGTAGCTGGGGAACCACCCTGTGGCTAGAAGACCCCACCATAGTGTAAATTGAATGTGATGGAGTTTCTGGAAGAGCCAGTGGGTATGCTCATTTTATCAAAGATGGCAGCCTCTTGGTGGATGATCAGGAACTACAGAAGTTGAAAAGAAAACAGTATCCATCTTCGTGGTCGACAAGCGCTTGCGTAAAATTTGTCGTTCCACTAAAGACACTGTAGAGAAGTCTCTGGAGTCCTTGGGGGTGTTCCCTGAGCAAATTATCAAGTGCTCTGTCTTTTTCATGTGGGACATACTGTTATCCTCGTTTGAAGAGTGTATGGCAATAGTGAGCAGAGAGCTGATCAGGAAGGACCTCATACTCAGGACGGATTAAGAGGAAGAAGGACCAGGTTAACAGTCTTCGAGGTCTCTCCAAATGTGAAGGGGGAGCATCTAGCACTATATCTTGAACAGTAAGGAGAAATTCTGGATGTCTCCTCTGATCAGAAGTATGGGAAATGGAGGTTGGGTATAATGTCGGGCAAGCAGGCCTTCACCTGTTCCCAACTGTCTGGATGTTGCTGGCCGGAATATGATGATCATATATTGGAAGTGTGGCCAGACTGGTCCCCTAGCAACTTCCTACCTGGAAAAGAAATCCTCTGGGATTTCAGACTCTGTTGACTAAAATATCCCTATGTCTGGTACTGATAATTATGCGGCAACCACAAAGGGCGTGTCAGCAATGAGGATCAGTGTGGTGAAACCTTCGGTTAGGTACATTTTTGAATCTACGCCCCCTATAAAGCCATCGAAGCCCACAAGTGCGTTAGTTGAGAAAGCTAAAGTGGATTGGCTGGTCGCTGATAGAGGCAGAGGGAAGCTCCAGACAGAGGAACAGTTTCTGAATACCCTACGGTCAAGGGCTCTAATAGTCTCGTGCCCAAAAACAGCTCAAAGGAAGATGTCCCGGCTACCTACAGGCGAATATTGCAGCAAGTATACCATTTTACGAAAAGAGGGAAGATTTAATGAAACCAAAGGAAAAGGTGAAGAAGCATTCAATCATTAAAATTGGCCCCCTTAAAAAAAAAAAAGGACCAGAATTTACATGCACATGCTCCATGTTAGCAGGAAGGCCAAGACCGACGTTGCATTTACCAACTCCTATCGATAGTGGAAATAATCGATGTTTTCATGCTTCTACGGCAGTTTTCATGTAGTTTGCGGCCATTTTCTACTGGCCAGAGTGAGAGCCTAATGCTGGCTACCACGAATAAGCAGGAAGATTCTATTGGCAAGCGTAAGAGCCAACAGCTATCTGACACTAGTGTTAACTAGAATGCAAAAAAATATCAATAGCTTCATTCGTCACAAGTGGGAAAAATTTAAATCTGCATGGCACTTTACTCCACTTGGTTCATTCCCTTGCTTAAACTCAACGTTGATTCTGATTCTGCAGAACTGGGTTGGGTGTGAAAAAGTATTTTGTTAACATTTTTTTTCATTCGGTTTTTCCAGTTACGAGTCCTTTTTTTAAAGCTGATCGTTTTGTGTTCATTTTGTTTAGTTCTTTTTTTCGTAACAGATTTAATGTTTAGTATAGAGCTTAGAAAAAATTCACAGTGTGAGATAGGCAAGAAGTAAGGCATGTAGCAACATCAGCACGGAAAAGGGCACTCCTTTAAAGGCAAGGAAGGACAAAAATATTTTAAGTCAAGTGATAGCGATTGCTGTATGAGTCGTACGATTTTTGAATCAATCCCGGGCAACGCCGGGTCATGCTGCTAGTTATAACTAAGAGGTTTCACCTCTATTCAGATTATTTTAATAGTCGTTCTCGAGGTGTTTCTTGGTTGGTCAGCAGGTCCTTGACGGCATTGTGTGCTCTTGTGTTCGCAGGATCAGGAAGGCAGGATTTGTATTTTGGACGCTACCATTAAAGACTCTTCGTTGCATCGGGGCTTATGCGCCCAACGATCGAGCGAAGCGGGCAGACTTTTTTTTTTTTCGGCGGGTTGCGATGTTTTAGACAATGTCTCGGTAGGTAGTTTTAGCTGGTGATTGGAACGCCGTCCTTGATCCCGATATAGATCGTAGTGGGGAAACAATCTAGATGTGAAACCACTTCGAGATTTTATCGAGCGGTCTGTTCTCGTCGATTAGTTTAGAAATGAATACCCGGGGGAATTAGTGTGGGCTTGGACTAGTAATGGCGACCTGGTAATTCGTACGAGCTATATCGACCAAATGTTAGTTAAGAAAGTCGATTTGGGGCTCTTTCCGATGTCCAAGTTTCCATTCGATATTTTACACGGACTAGTTTGAATAGTAACGTTTGGATAAACTTGGATAAGCCTAAGCCTAGATTCACTGGTTATTGAAAATTCAACACATCGTTGTTCGAGGAGGAGGATTTTCGTAACCAGTTTTTACTAATATTAACGCGGGAACTGACAGGGCATGTGATCGAAAATAAGTGGTGGGACAACCTTCAATCTGTTATTAGGTCGTTTGTGGCTGATTATAATCGTCGACCCAATCGAGATAGATTAGCAGGGCAAACGGTAGTCGAATCTAGATTAGACGGTGCCAACAAATCGGGAGATAGTGAGGAAGTAATTTTAGCTTGGGCCGAACTGCCCTCCTCGCTTATTAAGTTAGGGCTCGGTTAAAAATAATGTCCTCCGAGGCGACGAACTTGTCCGCTGTATTGCGGCAGGAAGAATTGCGTAGAGCGTCTGATCGTCACATCCCAAGCATCTCCTTGCCGGATGGGTGAGTACGAATAAAGGCATAAGTTTTTTCGGTCTTTTTCAGGAACTCTTCAGCAGAGGACCCGAACTGAGTCCTGCTCAGTTCGACACCTATTGAGGTGACATTCCCCGTCTCAAGGCGTCTGAAGTGGCTGGGTGCGAAAGAGCCATCACGGAGGAGGAAATCCGGGAAGCGCTGAAGCTGGTCGGGCGAGACAAGATTCCAGGTGGTCTACCCTATGGTGTTTTTCTTGGGACAGTATCCCCTATTTGTTCCTCTGCTGGCACTGATGTTCAACCATTGTTTGAAGAATGGGAACATGCCCCAATGCTTTATCAGAGGTGTCATCAAGTTGCTACGTAAGAACAAAAACGGTAGAGAGGGGACAGGAAATTCTCCACCTTTAATTAATCTTAATGCAGAGTTGAATATTTTGGCAAAGGTCATAGCAAACCGTTTGCAGCTTGTCCTGACTAGTCAGATTAGTTCCGAGCAGACTTGTTTTGTGAGGACAGGACTATTCAGAACAACTTTCAATTGGTTCGCCTGATCATTGAAAAAGTGGACGGAGACGCCGCGCTGATCAATTTGGATCAGTTCAAGGCATTTCATAGGGTTGACCATCGATTTCTGAAAGCTGTTCTCGTTGCTGCCGGTTTCGGGCCGTATTTTCGCTCCTGGATCTGTCTTCTGTATGACTTCTCGGGGTGGGGCGTTGGTGGAGGTAAATGGGATTAGGTCAGACCCTCCTGATAAATATAAACAAAAAACTGAAACTGACAAAGAAACAACAAAGCTGAATGACCTGGTTGAGTCCATTTCGCAGCCCTCATTCCCCGAAACGATTTTGCCCGCCGCTTCTGTAGTTGCAGAGAAGGAGACGATGGATTGACAGATCTTTGGTACGACCAAAGGAAAGCTTCAGGTCGTGGAACCTCCGTCTCCGGAATTGCCTTCGGGTAAAGCCACAAACAGCCCTACTCACAGTTCAAAGGGCGATTCCCCGGCCAGCTATGTCAAAAAAAATAAATCAAAATCCCGCGACTAAAGTACAAACAAAGTTTCGAAAAAGCCAAAAATTTACAAATGAAGGTGATCCTAAAAGCAAAACGTGAACAATCTGAACGCAAAATTGGCCCTTCTTCCTCGACACAGTCCTTCCCAACAGTCAAATAGCAGTCCATGACTTCACTTCCAGTGGTTAAATCATTAACTCCCTCCCCTTCCAAAATGACCACCCTCAAGAAGGCTCCCATTTCCAAGCAAAGAAAAAGTCTACTCTTGTCAACAATCCTAATCCATTCCCTGCCTGCCCAAATACCCATCAACACACAAAAAAATCCGACCAACAAATAAGACAAAGAAGTTCGTCTACAGACTCAAACGAATCAGCTACAAAAACAAAGTCGAAACAATAATAGGGAAGACGTGTGTCGAGTAACGAAGGAGCAGGAAGGCAGCAACGCAGTCCCAAAAGATCAAAGATCTTAAATGTTTAATTAAAATGAAACCAGTGAAGAGAATGGTTGTAGAAAATCCCTCAAAATTTTCCAAAAGCTAACAAAATATTGACTGTGGTGAGATCCAGTATGGAAGTTCTGATTGAGGGAGCACACCATGTTTTTTTAATGTTTCCTCCTTTAGCGTTATTTGACAATGCCAATGTAAAAAGATTGAAGTTTTGTTCAGGAAGGCTCCCACTTTTCGATCAACGCTCCCTGTATAGAGCTCTAAAAATAAAGCACCCCCTAGGCCTGTCACCTGATGGTACCATCGAGTAAGATGGTCACAGGTTCAATAGGACAGGTGGTCAGTGTCCTCACCCCAGCCATGCAGAAGAACAACCCTAATCGGTCTAATAATGACAATCTGGTTAACTAGTGTGACCGCCTGGTGCATGAATTCGATCTTCAGCATGTCGAAGTGAATGTATGTTGTGTATAGAAGACCCCGTTTTCAAGTAACGATCGTGATAGCATTCTGCATTCTGGACGCTCGAGAGGAGTTTCCTGGTTGGTGAGTAAGTCTTTGGACGCGGCGTGGGCTCTTGTCTTCGCAGTTCCGGCTGGCAGGCTTTGCGTGCTGGACGTTACTGTAATACATAAGGCTCTTCGTCTCGCTGAGATTTATGCGCCCAATGTCCATTCTGAGCGGCCTGATTTGTTCCGGCAGATCGAGCCGTTTTTGACGACATCTCGTCCGGTAGTTTTAGCAGGCGATTGGAATGCCGTCCTTGAACCATGATATAGATCGTATAGGGGAAAGATTGGCTATTGACAATAGAAATGTGAAATCCTTTCGGGGCTTTATCGACAAGTTTGATCTTGTCGATAAGTACCGTAATGAACACCCTCGGGAGTTAATGTAGACTTGGACGAATAGGGGTGACTCGGCTGCAGCGGTACATTCTAGCTACCTCGAGTGAGTCCTTGTTAAAAGAATCGATGTAGGGCTCTTAAGGTGTCCAAGTTTTCATTATATAGTTTACTCGGATCATAGGCTCGTCCGGGTTCGTGTAAACTTAGATAAGCCTAAGATTAAGATGGCTGACTACTAGAAAATGAAGGCATCATTATTTGGTGAGCGAGATTTCCAGAACCTGCTGCTATTAAAGCTACAGCAGGAATTGACGGTGGCTGTCGTTGGGAATATGTGGTGGGATAATTTAAAATCCAAAATATGGTCGTTTGCTGCTGATTATATTCTTCGACTCACTCGGGATAGATTATCAGCACAAACGGCATGTGAGGAAAAAGTAGATCGGGCGATTTTCTTATCAAGCTCTGGTAGTTAGGGCTACGTTAGAACGAATGTCTTCTGAGGCGACGAATATAGCCGCTGAATTGCGCGCAGAGGAAGTTAGGAATGTGTACCATCAATATGTCGGACCGTGGCTACAAATATGGGCATATTTGAGGCTTTTCGTGACTACTTTCAGGAGTTGCTCACCAGGGAGGCCGGTCTGAGCACTGCTCAGTTCGACGCAGCTGAAGTGGCTGGGTACGAGGGTCCCATTACAGATTCGGAAAAGTGGGAAGCGCTGAAGCTAGTTGGCCGGGACAAATCACCGGGATTAGATGATCTACCCTACGAACTGTAATTGAAGCAGTCGCCGGTCTTTGTTTCTTTGCTGGCACCGATTATAATAATTGGATGAAGCAGGGGTCTGTACCTTAACGCTTCACCAGGGGTGTGATCAAGTTACTACGCAAGGACAAGAACGGTGGGGAATGGGATAGGTAACTTCCGGCTTTTAAAGATTTTAGCCAAGATCTTAGCCAGTCGTTTGCAGACTGTCCTCTCTAGTCTGATTGGCTTCGGACAGACCTGCGCTGTGAATGGCAAGACTATTCAGGACAACCTTCATATTTGACAGTGAAGCCGCGCTGATCAATTTAGATCAGTCCAAGGCTTTCGATAGGTTTGGCCATCGATTTCTGGATGCTGGTTTCGGGCCGTTCTTTTCGCACCTGGATTCGACTTCTGTATGCGTCACCCGGTGTGCTGGTGGAAGTGAATGGGGGTTCGATCGGAGTCTTTGGTATCGTCTCACCCCATTCGTCAATGTTGTCCGCTTTCGCCTTTGCTGTACGTTCTTGCGTTGGAGTTTTCCTTTATAAGTTAAAGTATTTCCCTACCTGGTGTTACCACTTCGGCCGAGTATTCTACCTATGCTGACGACGTTTCGGTTCTTGTATCGAGCAGCTCCGAGACTGACGAAGTCGGCAGAGAAATCAAAGTGTACGAGACGGTGACAGGAGCCGAGATCAACCACGATACGTCTGTTGGGTGCATAGAAGGGAGTTTGTCTTCCAGGGCCTTTCCTCTGGACAGACGGGCCAGTCAAGATTTTCGGCGTCTGGTTCGGCCCCGATCTCCTCTTGGAAATTAATTGGTCGGAAGTGCAGGAAAAGGCAGAGGTCGCAGTTCGTCTGTGGTCCAGAAGAAATCTTTCCTTAAAAGGGACCGCCGAAGTATGTACCTCGCTCATCTACCAGATTACCCTTTACCGACGACTCTCCGTATTTCCACTTTTGCCTGCCGTACTAATATGATTAGTAAAGCTCTTGTTCTCCTTCTTGTGAGTATTGTCTCCTCATAAGGTACTTCGGGAGATGTTACCTCTAGCCTTCTGAAGACGGCCCGGGTATGTCTAGTGTTGAGACTCGTCAACATAAGCTTCGCATCGCATTTCTATATCGAATCTGTCAGCACTCGGATGGTGAAAGTGAATTCTGGAAGGAAGACGCCCGTAAGATTTCCCATCGCTGAGAAGTGTGCACTCGTGCGAGATGATAAAAAATCCTTTTTTTTTTTTTTAAATCGGTATCACCCCATGCAAGGCAGTAAAGTCGCTAAGACACAAAAGGTTACAGGGTGTGGAAGAATTAGGAAGAGAAACATTAATAATGAGCGGGAAGAGAAAAGAGTAATCAGAAGGACAGTAGATAGCGATTGACATTGCATTTAAATTTTTGCAGATTAATTTTGACTGGAAAGCATGGAACCGGAAGGGAGTTCCACAAGCGAGAAGTGCGATAAAAAAAATCTGTTAGCATAGAACTACATCTAGATAGCACAACAGTAACTTGATGGGATCTAGACGCCATCTTAGTAATTCGCTTGAATTCAAGCGAAGAGTTCATTTGAACATTTACCATGAAAGTATTTTTAGAAAAATACAAATAGGCAACATTTCGCCGGTGGAAAAGTGACTGAAGCCGAACTACCAGATCAGAACTGATAATATTGCTGATTCTTCTTTGATTTTATCAAAGAGCTCAAGATAAATAGCAGGGGCACCGGACCATATATGGTAGCAATATTTTAAGCATGTACGAATGACAGACTTATAGATATGAAAGATAGATTTTGGAGAGAAAAATTGTCTCGTTCGACACAGTGAACCAACTTTATTAGCAGCTGACTTAGCAATGGATTCAATGCAGTCTTTCCAATTCATGTCAGCTATTACTGATAGAATCATGTTATTATATGTATAATGCAAATACATTGATAATGATTTTACTATAGAACTGCACTGGAAATCAGGTAGAATGGGATTGCTAATGGTCAGGAATTAATGCAAGCATTACTCATAGAATAGGACGCTGAACACCAGATCAGTACGGATAATATTGCAGATTCTTCTTTGATTTTATCAAGGAGCTCAAGGTAAATAGCAGGGGCACCAGGTCATATGTGTCAGCTATATTTTAAGCATATACGAATGGTAGACATATAGATATATGTAAGATAGACTCGGAAGAGAAAAGTTGAATAGAACTTACGGTTACATCTAGCCAGCTGAACTGTGAATTGATGAGACCTTGCCGTCAATCTAAGACTGCTCTTACATTCATAAAATCTAGGTACCTTATCGAAGATTTAATTCGGACAATTACCATGAATGTATTTATTAAAAACAGCATAGGGTAATTACATTACGGTAGTGGGAAAGTCACAAATACCGAGTCCCTATAATATCGCACATTCTTATTTATATATATAAATATACGTCAAAATTAATGCAGTTGAGGTACGACGAAGGAAACCCCAGCGGAACGGTATTAAGTGTCGAGAAGACAGTAGATATCAGGAAGACAGTAGATAGCGATTGACATTAGATTTAAATTATTGAAGATAAAATTTGACTGAAAATCATGAGGTCGGAAGGAAATTCCACAAGCAAGAAGTGCGAGAGAAGAAACTGTTAGCATAGAACTTACGGTTACATCTAGCCAACTCAACCGTAATTTGGTGTGACCTCATCGCCAGTCTGGTAGTGCATTTATATGGGTATCTGCTATCATAACATTTGCAATAATGAGAGATAATATCAGATTAGAAATATAAAAAAACATTAATTCCTTAGAAGTACATTAAATAACGATATATATTTATATATATCAAGAAGTTTTGAAGATTAAAGTTGAATGAAAAGCATGAAACTGGAAGAGAGTTCCACAAGCGAGAAGTGCGAGAGAAGAAACTGTTAGCATAGAACTTACGGTTACATCTAGCCTGCTCAACTGTGAATTGATGAAACCTTGCCGTCAATCTAGTACTGCTCTTATATTCATAAAATCTAGGTACCTTAGCGAAGAGTTCATTCGGACAATTACCATGAATGTATTTATTAAAGACAGCAGAGGGTAGCTACATTACGGCAGTGGGAAAGTAACTGATGCCGAGTCCCTATAATATCGCTGATTCTTATTTGGATTTTACCAAGAATCTTTAAATGGACGTCAAAATTAATGCAGTTGAGGTACGACGAAGGAAAGCTCACCAGAACAGCAATAAGCGGCGAGAATAGAAGAATAATCAGTCAGTAGATAGCGATTGACGTTGCATTTAAATTTTTGAAGATTTAACTGAAAAGCATGGAACTGGAAATGAGTTTCACAAGTGCGAGAAAAGAAACTGTCAGCATAGAATCTATGGTTATATCTAGGTAACATTGTAAAGAGCTCATCCCTCGAAAGAATCAGTGCGTATGTTAGGCTATGAGGGCCTCCTCAGTAGGCCCAGCGGAGAAATAAATACCTATTGGGAGCTATTATTAGATTACAAGAAAAAAGATCAAGTGAGAAATGAGAAACCAAAATGCATGCAGTCACGCGTGAAATCAGCAGCAGGCAAGATAAAAACGTAAGGTTTTAAGAGACCAAATTCTAGATTCAGTTTGTCCTTCGGGACAATAGCCGAGTGTATAGATAGCGAACCTTTATAGATGCCGGGTAATTTTTGGTACTTTTATAATTTTTCATTAACACATATGGGTCACTCATGTATTTATCAATATATTTTGAATATGTCTTTAATGATAATTGCTTAATTCAAGGTTCGTACTTTGTTGCCTTCAGTTCAATGCATACAGCAATTATATGCATACCAAGGTTGATTTTATAAACTTCATGGATGAACACTACGTTTCAAAATAGACAGAAATTTCGATAATATTTTGGGTTAACTGGGTTGGTTTAAGTATAGATTAATATTGGTCGTTTATATTTGAGTCTATAAGCATTTACTTGGTTCAAGTATAGATTAATATTGGTCGTCTATGTTTGAGTCTATAAGCGTTTACTTGGTTCAAGTATAGATTAATGTTGGTCGTCTATGTTTGAGTCTATAAGCGTTTACTTGGTTCAAGTATAGATTAATGTTGGTCGTCTATGTTTGAGTCTATAAGCGTTTACTTGGTTCAAGTATAGATTAATGTTGGTCGTCTATGTTTGAGTCTATAAGCGTTTACTTGGTTCAAGTATAGATTAATATTGGTCGTTTATGTTTGAGTCTATAAGCGTTTACTTGGTTCAAGCATAGATTAATATTGGTCGTTTATGTTTGAGTCTATAAGCGTTTACTTGGTTCAAGCATAGATTAATATTGGTCGTTTATATTTGATTAAATCGGTGTTTACTTGATTCAGCGATAGGTAAATACTGATTGTTTACAAGTGAATCTGTTGTTGATGGAATAGGCAAACCATGTTTGTTTATATTTGAATCTATAAGCATTTACTTGGTTTGAGGATAAATACTTTTTACTGTCTCTTTCCTGATATTATTCTGCTCTTTTTGTTTCCTTTTTCTCTAAAACTTCGTCGTTGCTCACTTATTCGGTCAACTGTATCCTCAGCATCCTGCTGTAGAACTACATTTCTGTTGCTTCAAGTCTCTTCTTCATCTGTGAGGAGATTATTCAGCATTCACTGTGATATCGAAAGACGGATATTACGTAATAATTCAGTATTCTTTTCTTCGTTTCTAAGGAAATTTTTCTGTTTCTTAATACTTTGCTGAGCTTTTGGAAGGCATATTTCATTATCCCAATGCACGTTCGGATTTCCGTGTCACACTTTCCGTTTTCTGTAAAAAGACTTTCTAGATATTTAAATTATTGTACTTGTATAATTTTGGTAACTCCAGTTTGTATTTTGCACGTTGGGCTGTTCCATTTGCTGATAAACATGCAGTCTATCTTCTTGCAGTTGATGTTTAATCCTTTTTTTTTCTCGTTTTCGTTCACTACCCTCTGTGGGTGTTCTTGGAGACTATTTCCTGTGTCTGCTACCAACACTGAATCATTTGCATAAAATCAACAGATAATGAGTTGAAAGAAATACGAACACAAAAATAACAATACACAATTCTTCATCTATCGATATTAGACAACTTGCGACTGAAGAAAACCAATTCTTAAAGAGTGAGCCAAGTCAGAAAATGAGAGGACGCCTCGCCAAACAATAGAAGCAATCTTGAAATCATTTGAGCCTAAGGCTTGGCGTCTCAATATTGTTTTGAAGTACCAGGATCATTTACCGAAGACAATTGACATACATGTTGGAATTGTCTTGCAACTGAAGAACGCCTGATTTGAGACAAGAGAGAGACAGAGAGAGGAGGTAAGAAGAGAGAGAGGGGGAGAATTAATGCCAGGAATATACTTTGCAAAGTCATGTGGAATGGTTGCTTGCTTGAATTTGCCTTTTCTTGAGTGTTCAAGAAAGGCAGCCACACGAAAATAGACTAAATAATGTCAGTTTACACTTGGAATCTCGTCGGGCCGACATGAAAAAAAAAAAAAGAAGATTTATTTGCGAGAATAGTACCCGTCAAAAATGAAGGAATGTTTTACATCTGAAAACAGCTACACAGAAACACACACTATCTGTCTATATTGCTGAGATAAGGTATTGTAACTATTTACACTCTTTACGGTGGATTAATGGATAGCGGCTCGGATTGAGGAATCGGAGAGCCGAGTTCGAATTCCAGTCGAATCCATTACTTTTACTTATGTGCTAATACTCTTGCGAAAGGTATGAATCCTCTTCTTCTCCCCCACCCCAGCTATGGATAAGTAGCAGGACAGACCGGGTTCTATAGCCTTGGATGGAAACTGGTCTACCACTGAAAGAAATGGCAACTTCCTTTGGGAAAATATCTGCCTCGTCAGTCACGTATCGAAAGATACATGGTCACCTAAGCATGGCACATAACTGACTGACGTTCGGACTGCTGTCATATTCACGAGGTTTCGGCCTTCTTCAGGTGATATACATTGGAATGTTGAACCGAACCGGAATAGATTGTTACACATTCCACGCCTTTTCCGGATATCTTAGTTTTCAGTTATCTCCCTTTTAGTAACTGTTATAGAGTAGTTTCACAGTGGTGGCTTGTATTTCACTAAGTCGGTCCTAAAAAGGTTCGACGTACAAAAACGTTAGGAACTTGATATAATAGTTAATGACGCAGCAATCTAGTTGTGGTGGCTGATACTTTAATGTCCGACATCGACTGACTGACCAACTCACTGAGAGTATTTAGTCACCCCCACCCCCCACGAGGGCATCATGTGGCACAAGGCCGGTTTAACGTGAGATCTCCGAGCCCGTGGGCTCGGCCAAAAATATGCCCTTTGAACCCGTATAAACGGGTTCAGGGTCGGTTTACCTCCCCAAAAGAGACCCCGCACTTCGGCGTAGCCTCGTTCGGGTTCCTTCCCGCCCGAAGACAGAGAGTTCAACCGGTCAGCCGATCGTCCGACTTCAGACTGAACTCGGACCAACTCGCTGAGCCCACTGGCGACTGCTACTAATACTACTACTTATTATAGGGGGGAGAGTCTATTAATAATAGAATAGGTATGTTCCAGTATAACAGTAACTCAAATTTTTTTTTTTTTTTTGTTCACCTCTGCTGTGGCCAGGTATTGAACTGAAGTCACTGGATTACTTCAACCAACCACTGGGCCATCAGAGGATGAATTTTGGGGACTTATTAACATAATGTCTCAGTAACCGATTTTTTTTATCAGAGTTCATATTACAATTTGTTATTATTGTTTTTCTCTCGCACTCTATATTACTGGTTCCCATATTGTATTCATATCTGTGGTTGTCCGGCTTAGCTGTAACATGAGGAGAAATAGAAAAATCAGGCGTGGCTGACCATAAAAGAGAGGGAAAAGGGCGTCAATAATGAAATAATAAACATCACTGGAACATACGTAAAGTTAAGAAATAATATGCTAGGCTACAAAAGTTTTCTAAGCCGGTCAAGTATAGACATGAATATATGGCCCAGTGGATAAAAGGGTTGGTTGAAGGAATCCATTGAGCTGAACCAAAGAGTTGTGAGTTCAATACCTGACCACAGCAGAAGTGAACAAACGCTTGGAGAGATAAGGGAGATAACTAAAACTGAGATATCCAGAAAAGGCATGACACGTGGAACTAGAACAATCTATCCCGGCGGACGAAATTTAAGCAACTTTCCTAGCAGCAGACATAGCCCTTTATCTTATTATAAAACGCAGATTGTGTGTGTGTGTGTGTCTGTACGTTTATATATTGGATCGGATTTCCTACATTTTTCAACTGATTTCAACAAAAATGTCACAGGACTGCGTAAAATTACCTTGCAGTGGTTCTGACAGAGTCAAAAATTGGAAAAACACAATTGTTTTTGCACGAAATCAATTTGAAAACACGATAAAACACGATTCTGTCGCCAGATTGAAAGGGTGACAACTCATATCGAGTTATACTTATAAAACCCAGGTTGTTTTTTTGTTTGTGTGTGTGTGTTCGTTTATATACAGATTCGGATTTCCTACATTTTTCAACCGATTTCAACAAAACTTCACTTTTTGGGCAGGTAGTGTTTCTTATTGTCTTGCACACTTTTTTACTTCATTTTTACATTCAGAATGCTTTAAAAATTCCATTTACAAGACAATTGTTTATAATAAAATTCTATTCAATCGATAGACTCATAACGATTGAAAACAATGTTTTTGTTTGAATTTGGGTTTGACCAATTCGTAAAAAACCCAAAAAAACAAAAAACTAATTAAGACATGCGTGTCCGTCAACCTTAAACAATAATCTTTGTCAATTTTATTTTTCAGTCTTTATGATGGTCGATACTTGATCTATCTCTTACTGTTACATACCCGGGCAACGCCAGGCTCTACTGCTAGTACAATATAATGTTTGCCCTTCATGTCAGCGTAAAAACGTTAGCCCGAGGAGGCACAAAGAGCCACTCTCCAGGATGTTCGGTTCCAACGTATATCACCTGAAGAAGGCCGGAGCATACAACAGCAGAAACTTCGTGAATATGACAACAAAGATGAGGGCAATAATCAGAACAATGTAAATACACACACATAAATATAAAAGAAATTAGACAAATTCTAATATAAGACACAAAAGCTAGATGTTTTTTGGATCTGCAGGCGTACTTTCTTTTTGTCAGAGTTTTCAGCTTGAAGGTTAGGTTTCTTTAATTCTTTTTCTTTTATGTGCTGTGTTCTTTCAGGGCATAGGCGATCATAGTCATGGCTCTCCACAGCTTCCTATCCCTCATTTTTTACTATACCTCCCATTCCTTGTTCTGTCATCGATTTAAACAAACTTGTCAGGGAGGTTACTCGCTGCTTTCTTCAATATGGTGATGGGGTATAGGACACCTAGTCAGTCATAATTAATCCAGACAGACAAGCTTGTTAAACATTACACCACATCAAAGAGCCAAGAATGATTTCCTAAGCGTAACTTAGATGTGACACAAGGACGGATGTATCGGGCACTTAGTGAGGATCGAACTCGCTATTCAGTCGTCATTGATCAGGCGAAACCAGCTTGCTAACCAATACGCCACGTCGAAGTACCCAGAATGATTTTCCAAGGGTAGATTAGATGTGGCACAAGGCCCAGTGCAGGGCACCCAGTGAGGATCGAATTCACTATTCACTCGTAAGTGATATAGCGAGACAAGCTTGCTAACAATTACACCGCTTCGAGGTGCCCAAAAATGATTTTTCTAAGCGTAGCTTAAATGTGGCACAAGGCCGCAAGTGTGGAGCACCCAGTGCGGATCGAACTCACTACTCAGTCGTAATTGATCTAACGAGACATGCTTGCTAACAATTACACCACGTTGAAATGACCAAATGATTTTCTAAGCTTAGCTTAATTGGGGTACAAGACCGAAAGTGTGGGGCATTCAGTGAGAATCGAACTTACTACTCAGTCGTAATTGATCTAGCGAGAAAAAACTTGCTAACCATTGCACCACGTCGAGGTGCCCAGTGGGTTTTTAAGCGTAGCTTAGATATGGCACAACGACGGAAGTATGGGACACTCAGTGAGGATCGAACTCTCTATTCAGTAGTAACTGATGTAGTGAGACAAGCTTGCTAACTATTACACTGCATCGAAGCAACTTTCCTAGCAGCAGACATAGCCCTTTATACAATATAATGTTTTCCCTTCATGTCAGCGTAAAAACGTTAGCTCGAGGAGGCATAAAGAGCCACTCTCCAGGATGTTAGCATCAGCCATGATGATGAAAGGCGAAAAACGGTTCACCCAGACGATTAAAAGAGAGCAACTCGTTTTAGTGGCTTAAAAATTAACAAGCCATTTCTTGCCTTAGTTAACAACGCATTGTAGGTAATTTCTGAGACCAGCTGTTAATATGGGGTTTGGGACGTTTCGACGTCGCCCATTGGCGTTGCTGATTCGACGTCTAAAAAATAATTGGCTGATTTGGCACAGCCATTTAGGCGTCAGATTGTTTCGATGTCACTGTCTTTTACTGAAGCCCCAACCCCCAACAACACCACCACCACCACCACCACTAAAAGGATAAGCGCATTGAAAACACTCAACTTTCAATATGACTTTTTATTCATTTAGGGAATTAAGAATCCTATTAAAACACTAATGGAATAATGTAAATTAAAAACTTCAAATGTATTCTCACTTTACATCGCTTTTTCTGTTTGCATCGCCAAATTTTTAATTCAGGATCCCTCTTGCTTGTTGCGTCAAAAATAAAAAATAAAAAAAAGGTATCCATCGTGTATCACTTTGTTTCTTCCATGTTTTGATAAAATATTTGCTTCCATTTGGAATAAAAGGGCTTTGACGACTGAAAATATGAAGCTACCAAGAAGGAAATATAAAAATGCCTTTAACTACACTTTTTCTTAATTTGGACTATTCGAGTATATAACGACGAAGTACTAATTTGCCTACTGAACGAGAGAGAGAGAGAGAGAGGGGGGGAGAACAAATTTGACTATAAGGACAAAGTAGTAAACTAACGACTAATCGTTCCCTCTACCGAAAAATTCCTATGTCGAATCGGCTACGACGTATCGGGCACGCCGAATCAGCGGCGCCAAATGGACTCCGCCGAACTAGCCACGCCTAATCAGGAGCATCAAATGGGCTACGCTAAATCAGCCACGCCGAATCAGCGGCGCCAAATGGACTCCGCCGAACTGGCCACACCAAATTAGCCACGCCTAATCAGCAGCATCAAATGGGCTACACTGAATCAGCCACGCCGAATGCTTTAGGTAATGCTGCCACATATGGCCCGGTGCCTCTGCTATTTACCTTGAGCTCTTTGATAAAATCCGAAGAAGAATCAGCAATGATCTGGCAGCTCAGCGTCAGTCACTTTCCCATCGCCGAAATCTTGCTTCTTTGTATCTTTTCTAAATAAAATACTTTCACGGTAATTGTGCATATGAGCTCTTTCCTATTGTACCTAAACTTTTTGAATTCAAGCGCAGCACTCAACTGGCGTCGAGATCTCATCAAGTTACAGTTGAACTCTCTAGATGTAGCCGTAAGTTTTATGCTAACCTCTAGAAGAGTGACTCATTGCACCTTCTAGGACTAATATTCTCAGCTGACATGAAGTGGAAAGACTATATTGAATCCATTGCTAGGTCAGCTGCGAAGAAAGTTGGTTCACTGTGTCGAACGAGACAATTTTTCTCTCCAGAATCTAACTTTCATGTCTATAAGTCTGTCATTCGTACATGCTTAAAATATTGCTACCATATATGGTCCGGTGCCCCTTCTATTTATCTTGACCTTCTTGATAAGATCCAAAGAAGAATCAGCAATTTTACCGGTCCTGATCTGGCAGCTCGGCTTCAGTCACTTTCCTACCGCCGAAATCTTGCCTCTTTGTATCTTTTCTAAAAAATATTTTCACGGTAATTGTGCATATGAGCTCTTTCCTATTGTACCTAAACTTTTTGAATTCAAGTGCAGTACTCAACTGGC
Organism: Acanthosepion pharaonis; assembly: GCA_903632075.3. Classification (NCBI taxonomy): domain Eukaryota; kingdom Metazoa; phylum Mollusca; class Cephalopoda; order Sepiida; family Sepiidae; genus Acanthosepion; species Acanthosepion pharaonis. Next base: position 126,477 of record CAHIKZ030000203.1, on the reverse strand, counting down.
GTCGAGATCTCATCAAGTTACAGTTGAGCTCTCTAAATGTAGCCGTAAGTTCTATGCTAACAGTTTCTTTTCTCGCTTGTGGAACTTCCTTCAGGTTCCATGCTTTGTAGACAACTTTAATTTGTAAAAATTTAAATTTCAATGTCAGTCGCTATCTAACGTCCTCCTGATTACTCTTTTCTCTTCCCGCTCATCTTAATGTTTCTGTTCCTAATTCTTGCACACCCAATATGACCTTGTGTCTTAGTAGCTTTTCTGTCTTTTTTTTTTTTTTTTTGAAAAAATCCCGAAATTAAAAAGTGTCTTTCTCTTTAAAGTTTTATTATCATTTATAGCTGTTAGCAGCGTAAAGCAAACCCAGTTAAAAAGTCTAGGAAATAAAAATGTCGACCTATTCAAGATTCAAAGTGAATATATGCACTAAAAATCTGTGCCTAGCGACGACTATTTCAAAATTTACTTCTTCTTAATACCAGTAATACAGATTGTAAAATACGGATATTTAAAATTAATTTAAAATGGATAAATACAAAAACAAATTAGATTTTATTGTAAAGCTTATAAAAATCACGATTTTATTTTTATTTAAACATTTTGGGAAAACCACCTTGACTAATCTTACACGGAAATTTTCGTATTAACACTTTCACTGCCAAAGGTCAGTTACAACATCAGATTTCAAACACCAACTTCCTAATAACAAACTGAGGCCATAAAGACATTTTTATGAGTTGATTTATAGCTTCAACTGGAATTTTAACATTGCTTTCACCGTAAAAATATATCACTGATAATAAACTCGTTGTTCGCACCCGTAGATGAAAATGTATCAAAAAAGAGCTAAGCACCCTGGCTTCAAGATGGTTGAACCCGGTTCTTATTCTCATTAATTGGCTCTCATCTGTTCCTTAACGGAAAAAAAAAAACACTTGGCTGGGAACAAGGAGCATTGGGATGATGACGTCATATCAGCTGTTGATGATCTTTTATTGATTAACAGGATGAACAGACTTTTGGACAGTCAGATGTCATTTTACGTGGAAAGAAACAATGCAGTTAAGAAGAGTTGCTCTAGCATCATTCCTTCATAGATAGTGTATGAAATTTTCAGTCCACCATTTTACCTGGAAATGAACAGTGTTGAAATTAATGCATGTAAGATTTCACAGCTCTAAAATCCCTCCTCCATAATCAGCCTGTGAAATTTTCAGGCCACACTCGAACAAGATGAAGATGAACCTAACACAGGGCTACAAGTGTCAGAAGTTACATAGAACAACAAAAACGTGAAAGTTGTGAAGAGCCATGATCGCCTACGCCATGGAGATAAACAACACAAAATTAAAAAAAATCAGCAAAGCTATAAGTTTTAAAATTTACTTGAAACAAAAAAGGAGCTTGTGGAGAGCTACGATTGCCTATTTTCTGACGAGAAACGGTATATAAAATATGAAGAGTAATCTAGCACAAAGCTATGTGTGTGTGTACCCAATGAGGATCGAAGTCACTACACTGCATTAATAGTTCGTTAGATTAGCTGACTTTACAGTGAGCCGCCCACTTAATTAGCTTAATTTAATCGGAGTAGCTTAAGTAAAAATCATGAGGAAATCTATTTCGAAGAATAATTTTTGCTGACAATCCTGGGTATGACGATAAACTACTTCTGGCAGCAATGTCTCTGTTCAAGAGATTGAAGTTTTCGAGGACTATGGAAACCCCTCTTAACTGCTGTTGTTCCAATGTCCACCCTGTGTTAGCACCTGTTAGGGTCCCGGCTATGGGCAAATAGTGAACCCCTAAGCAAAAACAACTGACTATGAAAGTATAAAAATACATATTTATAGTAAAATTACCCACAATACCTATTTATAGCAACATGAACAACAATAAATTTATCTGTAGTTGAAACGAACTATTAATGCAGTGTAGTGACTTCGATCCTCATTGGGTACACACATATAGCTTTGTGCTAGATTACTCTTCATATTTTATATACCGTTTCTCGTCAGAATATAAGCAATCATGGCTCTCCACAAGCTCCTTTTTTGTTCCAAGAGAGACAAAAAGGAGTTTCGCTGCCATATCTGAACTGGATCTGCCCAGTTCTCATTTTTCCAACTGACGAGTTTAAAAAGATTTAACTGGCCTTGCGGGTGATGAATTCTTTTCCGCCCTATAACTATTTTACCACAGCCGAAACATTGCTAGACTCTCGCTATTTTATCGCGATTTCTAATGTAAATGTTTCGACGAGCTGCATTCTTTAGTTCCACCAATTAAGACTTTCACAGCTAGGACCAACCACTCCGACAGCTTATTCTTCAAAACTATTAATCTGTGGAACAGACTCCTGAGAGGATGCTTCCTCAGTCATGATGATCTTAACCGCTCAAGTTTAAGGTTTACCCTTACATATCCTACATAATATGAACTTCTAATTTTCTCCTTATACGCCCTTCAACAATCTCATTCAATATATTTCTATACTGAGTGGCTCTTGGGCCTTGTGTTGGGGGAACAATATTATAAGAAAATGTAAGATTACATATGATCGCTGACTGTTTCGGTTAAACTTAAAATCCAACGTCGATAGTGGCAATGTGGGGTTAATCTAACTTCTCTGCAAAGGGGCTTAACTTCTCTTAACACCTGAAAGGTGGCTTTGTATACACAAAAATGATATAAGCATTCTATTTTAACTCTCCCAAATACAGTATGTCGTAGTGACAAGATTTGTTTTCCCTTTGGGAAGACTTTTTATTTTACCGAAACACGTGGAGCATCACGCACACACACACACACGTGTGCGCGCGCACACACACAGACATACGCACATTCGCAGACTCGCACGCAGACACACACATAAGTATAACATTTTTTCTAAGCTATGCTATTCTCTATATAAATATATAAAACCACCTATGTCTTGAATATATATATATTTTGAAAATGTAGGGACTTCTCAACTGCTGCCATTACTATTATTAACATCTTCTCGTCATTTATTAACCATAATCTCCGGTCATGTTAATTCTTATTCTTTTATTAACTTCTCTCATTAATAATATATTTTTCTCATATTCTCTAACACTCAATAATCTCTTACGTTTAGTGGCTTTATTGCCTTACTTGGAGTGAAATGACTAAACAAAATGAAAAAGTGGTGACCCCGACTTGATTTAAACATACAGCATGTATTTTCTTCTGGTTTTCATTACTCGCATGGTGGCTAGTTTTGTACCATAAATCATTTTCTTTAGAACAGCTCCACCCCGCCACACAAACAGAAATTAGGATGAATCGAGTAAGCTGACTGCAACGGTCATACAATAACGCCAAGCCGACTGAAAGACGTCGTGGTGAGGTTTGTGGAGATTTTTTTTCCTAACGCTACAACATTTAAGGGGGAAATCAACCGTATTATTTAAATGGCTTTATAGCTTTATTTATTACTCTCTCTCTCTCTCTCTCTGTGCCTCTGTCTATCTGTCTGCCTCTCTCTTTATCTCTCTGTATATATATATATATATATATATATATATATATATATATATATATATATATATATACTTTTTCTCCTTCCAGACACATGACGTATTTCGCTTGCATTGAGTGTTTTTGGCTGAATAAACTCACACAGACAGAAGACGTCTTTATTGTCGTAAAATCGCATGATGAATGAGTAACAAAGTTATTGACATTAAAATGTAAGTCATTGGCATTTGTTCCTAGTCAATACTTAGAGTGTCAAATTGTGGCCGGTGTCTGCCTATCGTTAGACGAGTCTCCCTAAAAGTAGAAACGTTTGTCATCTCTCGGCCATACGACATTGTTCTGATGAGATAGGAAAGTTTTGTTCTGAATATATCTACACATGCACACATATATATATATATATATATATATATATATATATATATATATATATATATATATATATATATATATATATATATATATATATATATATATAT